>JAOANR010000006.1:58231861-58716084 GCA_030278955.1 Hygrophila difformis | reverse complement strand
ATTCTTTCTATTGTGACTCTTCCTCTTGGTTTTAGATTCACGAGGAATTTTTGGTGAGATTTCATCCGGGGATTCAGCGACATCTTCTTCTTGCTGTGGATCATCCTCCGTCGGTTGAGCAGAATTGAAAGAACTATCGTAACCATTATACGAATCGGGAACCACCAGATTGTTCACAAATATGTCTTCAGCACCCATTGTAGCCGGCTCCGGAATAGGTTCATTAATTTCTGGTGTCTGTGATGGAGCAGGCTCTGTGGCTTTCAATTTCTTTCCACCCTTGTTTCTTGGGTTATTCTTTCTCTTTGGTCTCATGGTGGCAGAATTTTAGGAAGAAAGGATTGGGATTGGAGAGCTAATTAAATTGGAAGAAGAGAAAAATTGACAGATTTGAGAGTGAGAGTATGACCGATCGGTCATGGCTCTTTTAAAATAGGTGAAATCTTGATTTTGTTGAGATATGGCGGGATTGATTTAATCTAGATCCAAATATACACTAAACATATGATTTGGAGTTAGTATAATGCTGTTTAGGATCCCAAAAATCGAATAGATATGATTTGAATATTTTGGATTCGCGAATTTTTGAAAAATTTGCGTCGATGGCGCATAAAGTGGCGCAGAAGGTCACTTCTAGGCGCCACCAAGCACTAACGGCGCATTTTGAAAATAATATAAATTTTAAAAATTACCATGGCGCAAATATTGGCGCAGGAAGGGAGTTTTATGCGCCACAAAGAAGAAGTGGCGCATCCTGAAGCAAACTTGGAAAAATTTTAATTCTGCGGCGCAAAAAGTGGCGCAGAAAGGCAGATTTATGCGCCACCAAGCATGTGTGGCGCATTTTGGAAGGCGCTTCAGGGCGTTTTTAGGCGCCACTATGCCTAAATGGCACATTCTGTGTCAATTCGAGCAGAATGTGTTTTTCCTAAGTTCTTCCCCATGATGTCCAAAATCTCCAAATCACTCAACAATACCAATTTCACTCCATCTACATCTCAATCTAGTTTAAATAAACTTCATTGATCTTTTTACCAGTTCAGAACAACTCAATTTAGCATGTTATTGGTCAGAGCTACTTTATTGAATTAAAAAGCAACTAAAAACCTTAAAATCTATTTAAACACCATCTACTACTCCATAAAATCAAAAGAGCATGGATAATAGAAATATCAAGTCTAAGATAGCAAAAGTAATAAAAGAGAATAGAGTTAGGACAATTACAACCCAAATGTAAATACTGAAATGTAGCAAAATAGCAATAGAGTCAAATACATAGGCCTATCAATACATGTCATCTATAATGATCATAAGCCTATCTATCGCTCATCTCCCCTCAGTCAGTCTGAGTCCTCAGAATCATCATCATCATCATTGTCTCCCACTTCTTCGGACCCATCTCCAGCATCAGCATTCTCAGCATCCTCATCGCCCTCATCGCTACCATCCCCAGACCCAACGTAGTCCTCGTCATCATCGTCCTCAGAAGGTGTCTGAGGAGCGACATACCGCTGTCCTAAGCTCTGGGACATAAAATACTCCAGTCTGGCTGCATGATAAGCCTGGGCTCGGGCATTCTTTTCAATCTGATCGCTCAAGAAGTTTTGTCTCTGAGCTACCAACCTCATTCGCTCATCCATAGTGTTCATCCAGTTTTGCTGGTTGGTCATCATCGTCTGCTGATCAATCCTCAATGCCCTAGCCCAATCCGGCTCTCCCGGATACTGCTGATGTGACTGCTGCGACTGCTGTGGCTGAGCTCTACCACGTCCTCTACCTCTGCCTCTACCACCTCGTGTACCCCGGGTGGACTGCGAAGGAGCCTCAGAATGCTCCTGGCTAGCATGTGAAGGTGCAGGTGGCGGTGACTGCCTGGGTAACTCTCTCGGGAGTATCATCGGCTTGCATCTAATCCCAGGCAGCTTGAAGTTCCTCTTCCCAAAGGGAATAGGGGGCCTCATCCTCCAGTCTCTATCAAACTGCCCCATATCCACTCCTGCATGTGCACACAGCTGCCATATCAAGCTGGGGAACATAAGAGCTGATCTCTTAGACGCCCCTGGTGTCTGTCTCAACTCAAGTGATATGAGCTCTCCCATGTTGACCGGGCTCCCCACCTTGATGCAGTATGGGACGTACATATCCAAGGCAGTAGGTCCAGAGGTGTGAGTCGAAGGACTCAGTCTAGATCTGTAGAACATGAGCAGCTGATACATGGGTGCATCCATATCAGGCCCATGTAACCTACTCATGTCATCGTCATCATATGTGAGGACATCCTCCTGACCCTCAAACATCGACATCAAGACCAGCTTCTTGATCTCCTCCCTATCATCAGCCCTCATAACCGGCTCCCAAAAGTCTCTACCATAAGGCACATCAACTACTCCGAAAAATTGGTTGATGTGCTGAGGAGTGATGGGTACTCTAACCCCGAAAATCCAAGAATCATCCTCCTCAGCGTTGGCTAGAAACAGCCTAGTCAACTCCCATGAATATGTTCCGGCTGGATGTCTAACAAATCTCTCCCAACCTCTGGATCTAATAGCATCACGGAGTAGGGGGTGCTGCAGATCTCTGTCCGAAAATCCTCTATCGGCAATAATCCTCTTCTTGTGAAACCTCTTGTATAACTCGTAGGCTCTGGCACTCCTAAACATAGTGGCATCAAATATGCCCGGACTGACATAATGCAACTCGGGGACATAGGCTCTCGGATCCTGCTTTTTCGGTCCTCCCCTATCCTCCTGCTCCTCCTGATCAACCTCCTCCTCATCTTCTTCTCCTCCTACAGCCTCAGGGACAGGCTCCTGTATAACTAATGCTGCAGATCTCCCCCTCCTAGGTCGAGAGGAAGTGGAACTGGTAACAGGTGCCTTCCCCCGAGAGGCTCTAGAGGGGGCCTGTGAATGATCAGACGTCTCAGGCTGAATGGTCTGATCGGGCTGGTCAGGCTGATCAGGCTGATTGACCTCCTGATGGTCATCAGCTGGTACTGTGGTCTGTCTAGAAGATGCACCACTCCTGGACTTGTTTCTCCTAAAATAGGAGAGAAGTCCCTTGGACTTGGAAGCACCACCTGATCCCTGTGGATGATCCATCTGTACCGAATTTTTAGTGCGGAGTCTGCGATTTTCAAAAATATGCTCATCAGGAATAGGAGTAGGAACGCTATCCGATGACTGTGGATCATAAATCCCCAATCTCCCCTCGGGCATGGGTATATACCTATAACCCGATTTCTTAGGAAGATTTGGAGGATTATACATTATTTCAGTACCTGGTTGTACAAAAACTCCGGGTTAGTATCATATATATGCATTGCCTCCCATCCTCACACTTAAGTTTAAACCAAGGGTTTAACTTAAGTGTTAAGTACAAAGCAAACATATACATCAACCTAGAATGTGGGATTTAAATAACTCAATGACCAAGATGTTGCATTTTAAAAATTATGAATCCTAAACTTTGTTTACACATAACATCCATTTTATTTTAAAGTTTAGAATTCATGTTAAACATGTCTTTTTAATAAAAACTCTCTAATTTATTAAATCTTTACATTTAAAAACTAAAACAACCTAAACTATCAAACTAATGCATTACAAATGGTTTAAATTAATATTTAAACCCATTTTAATTTATTCATATGATATATTAACCTATTTAAATTAACTAACTTACAAATAAGAGAGCTTTTATCAAAACATGGTTTAATTAAGTCACATTATGAAGAACATGGAATTTTTGATAAGAGAACAACTTTATAGTTTTAATATAACTAAAATGACATATTCTAGTAATGTTTCATCCATTTAATTAACCAAAAATGCCATTTTAATCAAATTAAAAATAATTTTCAGATTTAAAATGTTCAAAAATTCCAACTTTTTAATGTTAATTCAAAGATTTCACATTGTGCATTCAAACCATGTTCAACAACACTTGTTCATGTTAAAACTAGAATTTAGACAACCAAAATCAAATTTTATCCCACATTCTACAAAACCCAAAATTCAAGTAACAACACCAATACCAAAATTAATGCATTCCAAAGCACTAGAATATGATAACAATTGAATTAGGATAGCCATTCTTACCTAGATTGAAGGATTTGAACACTTTGAAGAAGAATCCCCAAATTTGAAGAACTAGGGTTGAAGAACCCTAATTTGATAAAAACAAAACAAAATTTGGGTTTTGGAATGAGAATTTGAACAATGTAGATAGAAATTGATAGGAAGAAACAAGAATTGGAAGAATTTTTACCAAAGTGGCGCGGATTGTCTCGCTTGGAAGGAGTGGAATGGCGCTTGGTTGAAGAACAAGAGAGAAGAAAGAGCTCTCGGTCGAATGGAATGGGAAGAAAGGGAAGTTTTTGGGTTTAAAACCCCGTTTGAATCCGGGTCAGGTGCCCCAAACCCGCTATTCGGCGCCAAAAATGCGCATAAAGCATGATTTATACGCCAGGAAGAAGAAATGGCGCATTCTGTGATCGAAAAAATTTCCAAGTCTGAGGGTGGCGCCGAAAGTGGCGCTCAGGAGTGATTTTATGCGCCACTCAGTACAAGTGGCGCATAACCTGACTTCAAAATTTTCCAGGATACAAAATGACGCATTTTATGGCGCTAGGGAGCAGTTTTATGCGCCACCATGAAGGTGTGGCGCATTAACTGACTTCAAATTTCCCCAAGACTAAAAATGGCGCATATCATGGCGCCTGAGCATGATTCTAAGCGCCACCAGGAAGGTGTGGCGCCTAAACTGAGTATGTGGCACTCGAATTTCAGCTCAAACTTCACCAAAATGATATTCAATACACTCCTTACAGTTAGCAAGTCAGATTTAGCATATGTAACCTCCCTAAATCCTCCCGGATCATGATTCTCCTCAATCAAATCAACTAGTCCATATAGATCCTCCTCCTTAACTCATCACCGAGTCAAAAATGCACACATCAAGATCGATTCTCCAAGCACACATGAATCCATAATTTCTCAACATTTTGCTACTTGTTATAATTCATAGGCAATGTCCTACTCAATTTATTGAATACATGCAATCAACATAGCATAAAACTTAAACAACATAATTAAAATAAAATCACGACTTAAATTGATAAAAGCAATAAAAAACTAAAAGCACATATACAATCAAATGCAAAATATTTTTGTCTTTTTCTGCCATTTTATAATTTTTATTGGTTTTTATAAATTTTAATAAATCAAAACTCAACATAATTAAACATGCAATGCAAATACTTCAATAAGCAGATTTAAACAACCAAAGGCTTAACATTAATTTGTTCGATGAATTTAACTTCATCTCCAAAATAATGTTTAAGTCTTTGACCATTTACAGTGAATTCTCTTTCATCTTCAGCTTTTAAAACGACTGCACCATTATCCAACACCTTTACAATTCTAAAAGGTCCTGACCATTTCGTCTTCAATTTACCAGGAAAGAGTTTAAATCTAGAATTATATAAAAGCACTAATTGACCAGCTTCAAACACCTTAGGCCTAAGCATTTTATCATGATAAAGCTTGGTTCTTTCTTTATAAATTAAAGCATTGTCATAAGCATGACGCCTTATTTCTTCTAACTCAGTGAGATCTATTCTCCTTTTCTCTTGAGCTTCCTTAAATTCAAAATTTAATTTCTTCATAGCCCAAAGTGATTTAAACTCAAGTTCAAAAGGTAAGTGACAAGCTTTACCATAAACCAATTTAAAAGGAGTCATACCTATAGGTGTTTTAAAAGCTGTCCTATAAGCCCATAATGCTTCATCTAACTTAAAAGCCCAATCTTTTCTAGATTTTCCTACCGTGGCTTCCAAAATCTTTTTAATCTCACGATTAGTGACTTCTACCTGACCATTAGCTTGAGGATGATAGGGTGTTGTTATCCTATGATGAACATGGAATCTAGATAACAATTGATTAACAGCCCTATTAACAAAATGAGATACACCATCACTAATGATCGCTTTAGGCACACCAAAACGAGTAAAAATTTGTTTTTTCAAAAAT
This sequence comes from Hygrophila difformis, assembly GCA_030278955.1. Classification (NCBI taxonomy): domain Eukaryota; kingdom Viridiplantae; phylum Streptophyta; class Magnoliopsida; order Lamiales; family Acanthaceae; genus Hygrophila; species Hygrophila difformis. Next base: position 58,710,052 of record JAOANR010000006.1, on the reverse strand, counting down.
TTAATCACTTGTTTAGCATCATTTAAAGCACATGACTCAGCCTCTACCCATTTTGAAACATACTCAACAGCAACAAGAATATACAATTTCCCATTAGATGGTGGAAATGGACCCATGAAATCAATTCCCCACAAATCAAACAACTCAACAGGCATAATTCCTTTTAATGGCATTTCATCCCTTTTAGTGATATTACCAGCCCTTTGACATACATCACATTTTAATACAAATGATCTAGCATCACGATAAATATTAGGCCCATATAAACCACCTTCGAGTACCTTATGAGCTGTCCTATTCGGTCCAACATGTTCTCCTCCAAGTCCTTCGTGGCAAGCCTTTAATACTTTCTCAAAATCTTCATCAGGGATGCATCTCCTTACGATTTGATCTGAACAGAGTCTAAACAAATAAGGTTTATCCCAAATAAAATATTTAGCATCAGTTTTAAATTTTTGTTTTTGGCTATGCCATTTTAAATGATCAGGAATTACACCACATGCCAAATAATTCACAAAATCAGCAAACCACGGATCAGAGGAAGTGTTATTTATTAAATATAGATTTTCATCAGGAAATGCATCATTAATTAATCTTTCTTCCCCGTTTTCATGCTCCAATCTAGATAAATGATCAGCTACAGGATTTTCATCTCCTTTTCTATCTTTAATTTCCAAGTCAAATTCCTGTAACAATAATACCCATCTAATTAACCGCGGTTTAGCATCTTTCTTTGCAAACAGATATTTAATAGCAGCATGATCAGTGTAAACTACAGTTTTTGAGCCTATCAGATATGGCCTAAACTTTTCACATGCATAAACAACAGATAAAAGCTCTTTTTCAGTAGTGGCATAATTTTTCTGTGCAGTATTTAAGGCCTGACTAGCATAATAAATAACATGAAGTTTCTTATCCTTTCGTTGACCCAATACTGCTCCAACAGCAAAGTCACTAGCGTCGCTCATGATCTCGAATGGCAAACTCCAGTCAGGTGGCTGAATAATTGGTGCTGTCACCAATGCTTCCTTGATCCTATTGAACGCCTCAATACACTCATTAGTAAAATCAAACTCAACATCTTTACATAGCAGCTTAAACAGAGGCAATGCAATTTTTGAAAAATCTTTTATGAACCTTCGATAAAATCCAGCATGACCCAGAAAACTTCTCAGAGTTTTTAAATTATTAGGAGGTGGAATTTTTGCAATCACTTCTACTTTAGCCCTATCAACTTCGATGCCATTTTTAGAAATCCTATGTCCTAAGACAATACCTTCATTAACCATAAAATGACATTTTTCCCAATTAAGAACCAAATTTGACTCTTCACATCTAATCAGAACTTTTTCCAGATTAACTAAACATTTCTCAAAATCAGACCCGAATACAGAAAAATCATCCATAAATACCTCAATGCATGTCTCAATTAAATCAGAAAATATAGACATCATGCATCTCTGAAATGTAGCTGGAGCATTACACAAACCAAATGGCATTCTCCTATATGCAAATGTACCGTAAGGACATGTAAATGTAGTTTTATCTTGATCCTCAGGTGCAATTGGAACTTGATTATAACCAGAATAGCCATCTAAAAAGCAATAAAACTCATGACCAGCTAAACGTTCTAGCATTTGATCAATAAAAGGCAGTGGAAAATGATCTTTCCTAGTCTTATCATTCAATCTCCTATAATCAATGCATACACGCCATCCAGTAGTAGGTCTAGTCGGTACTAATTCACCATTTTCATTTCTAATCACAGTCATACCTCCCTTTTTAGGCACTACTTGAACTGGACTCACCCACTGACTATCAGAAATAGGATAGATAATACCTGCATCGAGTAGTTTAATAACCTCTGATCTTACGGCTTCTTGTAGATGTGGATTCAATCTCCTCTGGGGCTGTCTCACTGGCTTGTCATCCTCCTCCATATAAATACGGTGTGTACACAATGCTGGACTCAGTCCCTTGATGTCAGCTATCGTCCACCCTATTGCTCTAACATGCTTACTCAACACTTGGGTTAATGCAGTCAATTGATCATCATTTAATTTATTACTTGCAATAACAGGTAAAGTATCATTCTTACCAAGAAAAACATACCTCAAGTGTGACGGCAGCTCCTTCAATGTCAATGTAGGTGGCTTTTCAACAGACGGGACTAACTTGGATTCTTCGATTGCACATGTTACTTGCACAGGTAATCCTCCCTCACACTTACTCTCAGCTAAGTCCTCACAACTCTCCACTAACTGCTCAAATTTCCTATAGGGATCATGCCTAGCAAAGAACTCTCTCTCAATCACCTCATCCTCCTGATAGATAGCTGTGACTCTATTACACGGGTAGGTGTCAGAACTAGCGTGTTGTGTTTTAGTTGTCTTAGAAATGTCAAACGACACTTGTTCATTGCCTACTTTAAGTGTAATTTTACCATCATCCATATCAACCATAGCCCTACCAGTTTGCAAAAATGGTCTACCTAAAATCAGAGGAATGTCAATGTTTTTCCATATCAAGAACAACAAAGTCAACAGGGAAAATGAAGCTCTCTACTTGAACAGGAACATCTTCTACAATGCCTAAAGGAGTCCTAATGGATCTATCAGCAAGCTGTAGCTGCATCCTAGTAGGCTTCACAACTCCTACTCCTAGTTCTCTAAAGACATGTAGCGGCATCAGATTAATACTAGACCCGAGATCACACAAAGCTTTGTTGAATTCTTTAGTGCCAATAATGCACGGAATAGTATAACTCCCAGGATCCTTTTGTTTAATAGGTTGCCTTCTTTGTAAGATTGCACTGCATTCCCCTGTCAGTGTCACTTTCTCTTCATCATCAACACTCCTCTTTTTTGATAGAATTTCTTTTAAAAACTTAGCATACACAGGCATTTGTGCAATGGCATCAGAGAAGGGAATGTCAATTCTTAAATTTTTAAAGACTTCTAAAAATTTAGCATAGTCTTTATCTTCCTTAGCCCTCTTAAGACGCTGTGGATATGGAATAGGTGGCTGATATGGTTTGACTGAGACAGCAGACTTTCCTTTATCCTTATCTTGTTCAACTCGAAGTTTCTCACTCTCCTTAGGCTCATCAGTGTTTTTATACTGACTTTCTTTCTCTGTATCCTCATTTTGATCCTTTATAGCATCAGCTAAAACCTCTGGATCATCTAAGGTAGGGTAAGGATTGGGTAATTCCTTTTTGTTCCTTAAAGTGATTGCTTTACATTGCTCTTTTGGATTAGGATCAGGCATGCTAGGTAGTGTTCCTTGCTGTCTATTTGAAGTGTCCCTAGCAATTTGACCAACTTGCACTTCTAAATTTCTCATTGAGGCTTGCATTTGTTGAATTGTTTGTTGTTGAGACACGATTGTGCTCATTAACTCTTTTAAATTAACTTCATCACTTACTTGATTTTGTTGCAGCTGTTGTTGAGGTTGAAAGTTCCTAGGCTGTTGGTTAGGGTAAAAAGATTGATTCTGATTTCTGTTTTGATTATAGTTTTGGTTTTGATTTTGGTTTTGATTTGGGTAATTTTGATTTTGGTTTTGTGGATAAGATTGACGGTTGTTTTGTGGATAGGTGTTTTGTTGAAATTGAGAACTCTGATTTGGGTAGAAGTTTTGATTTTGAGGACGGTTTTGGTTGTAGTTTTGCTGCCTATTTCCCATGTAGTTCACATCTTCCACTTGCTCCTCAGTCCCCTCACACTGCATAGTCTCTTGAAGTCCTTGATCAAGCAAGTGACAAGCTGATGACTCGTGAGGTCCATGACAAATACCGCATCTCACAACTTTAGCTTGACCTTTCTTAAGCGTAGAAACTTCCCTCATCAAAGCATCTAACTTAGAATCTATAGCAACTGCCTTTTCTACCTCATAGATTCCCCCTTTTGTTTTAATTCTAGCATTTTTCTTACCAGGAAATTTTTTCATATTAGAAATCTTTTTCTCTATGATTTCCTTAGCTCTAGAGGACCCTATAGACATAAACGAATCTCCAGCTGCTGCATCCAACAAGTTCCTCCAATGATCAATCAACCCATTGTAGAAGAAGTGCATCTGCTGCCAATCTTCAAAGCCATGATTCGGGCATCTTGCCAATAAAGTGTTATATCTATCCCATGCTTCAAGTAAAGTTTCACCCTCATCTTGCACAAATTCTTTGATTTTTTCTTGCAATTCAATAACCTTAGATGGTGGGAAGAATTGTTCTAAGAAAGCTTCTAACATTTTATCCCAAGTAGTGACATCCCTTAATTGAAGTGAGTTATACCAAGTTTTAGCCTTATCTCTGAGTGAAAACGAGAACAATCTCAACTTAATTTCATCACTAGTAACACCATTTATTTTCACTGTGTCACAATAGTCCAGAAAGTTCCTTAGTGTTCTACAGCATCATTCGTAGGTGATCCATTATATTGATTAGCTTGAACCATAGTGATTAGTGCAGGCTGAAGGGTAAAGCTTAAAGCATCTAAATCAGGCCTATGAGTTCTATTAAGCAGATTTCCACTAGTTCCTTGTAAGTGTTCTTCAATGGTCATTTCAGCTTGATCATCGTGCTCCAAATCGCCACCGTTACCTCCGTTATTACCCTGATTATCATTATTATTCGCTGCCATGTTTAACCTATTGAACTGAGCAACTAATTGATTAGTTTGAATTGTTGAAACTCCAGTCGTTGGAGAATAGTTTTCTTCATCAGAGGATGAATTAATTAAAATTTCCAACTGAGCTGGTCTCCTACGTTTTCCTAATCTAATAGCTCTAAGAGTACGCTCAATTTCAGGATCATAAGCTATTTCTGCTTGTTTGCTTCGCACTGCAAGTATAAAATAAAATAAAATAAAATAAGTAACAGTTAAATTAATATTTAACTTAATAGATTTAAATTAATAAACTAAAAACAATTAAAAATTCACAACAAATTCCCCGGAAACGGCGCCAAAAACTTGATGAGTGATTTTCACTACTCATATTTTACCACAAGCGGATGGTTGTCATCAAGTAATAAAAACCGGTGAATACCGGGTCGAATCCACAGGGAATTTCAGAATATTATTTCATTCCGGAGAATTTTAATTGTTCTTAAGTTCATTAATTATATTTAATATATTTGAAAAGATTTTGATTAATTCTAATGGTGATTTAATTAAAAATAGTGACATTAAATTTAAAATAAAGCAAATTAAAATTACATTTAATAAGAATAGAAATGGGAGTTGCTTGTAATATTTTAAATATTGCCATCTTTATATAAAATAGAAATTGCATATTGATTTAGCATTTTCCAATGTCTAAAAAGATCAATTTCTTAAAATTAATTATTTTATAAAGATTAAAAATATTATAATCTGCCAATAATCAAATTATGCTTAGACAGATTTCATGGAAGTTGGTTAAATTATCTAACATTCTGCAATCATTATTCTAGGCTTAAATTTGAATCTTTCCCAAGCTCACAAATTTTCCTATAGCAATTAATAGGCACTTTTCATTTCCCAAATCATTGTGCACATGTCAGAATTCATTTATAATGTAATTTATTCCCAATTCCGGTACTAAAATATTAATTCTACTTTTTATCTCCCGATTTAGCAAAACAGAATTTATAGAATTGAATTCTAACATTTAATTATGCAGAACAATGTAAATAATTTAACAATTATGGTAAAATAATAGCAAAACATGGTAAACTGGATTTAATTAATATTAAAATGCAGATAAATTAGAATTAATGCCAGATTACTAAAAATAGATTATACAGATTGATCGATCAATTATATTTCTTAGCAGATTAACATTTCAGATAACAAATTTGATGAAAATATGAATTCTCGATCAATTTGCAGGCATCTGACATACAATCCTAATACAGAATCTAACCTTATAACAAATTTATCCAGTTTAAGCGATCAGAAATATCAGATTCTTATTCCTAAACACAAAACATCGATTAAAAACATATTAATCAGAATTCCAGATTTCAGAATAAAGCATCGACATATTATATACTTCCATAAAAGATGAATTCGTACTTCAAAGTGATTCTGAACTCCCGTTCTAGAACACTTCTAACACGAACATTACAGAAATCCGTCTACAAAATAAGAACATGATAGCAAATTACTTTTAAAGGCAAATTTAATTCATTACAAAGCAAGAAAAAGAAAGGCAACACCTAGAATAGGAAGAACACGCCCAGAACAGTGTCCTTGATGCATTCCTCCGGCATGGATTTGTGTTTCCGGCCTTCTTCTCCCATTTGCAGATGATTTCAGAGCGTTTCCCTTCGAATCTTTCAGTCTGGTTCGCGAAGAAATGAAGAAAACGGTGTTTAAAACCGAGTTCGGGAGGTTAAGAAACTGCTCAACCGCGACGATGGCGCATAAAATGGCGCTGGAGAGCATTTTTATGCGCCACCAAAGAGCACTGGCGCATACGCTGATTTTCCGAATTTTCCAAAACGGCACAAAAAGTGGCGCTCCAAGGTGGTTTCAGGCGCCGCCAAGAAGAAGCGGTGCATTCTGACAATTTCCTAAAATTTGACCTCGGCGCAAAAAATGGCGCTTGAATGGCTTTTTATGCGCCGCCAAGAAGAGCTGGCGCATCCTGAAGCTTCTTCCATCCGAAATTTTCCCAAGTGTTGAAGTGGCGCATAAAATGGCGCTGGAGAGCATTTTTATGCGCCGCCATGCCTATGTGGCGCATTCTGGAGCCTTCCAGTGTTGAAAATTCCGAATTTTGCATCCTTTGACCTCCGAACATCTTTCTTTCTTCATTTTAATGCCTGAAACATCATTGCAATGTATTAGAATTGCCAAAGTCTTATTAAAAAGCATAAAACAAGGTAAATTGAACTCAAATAAGCTCAATTTAATCAGTCTTATTAATATTTACATATCATATGAAATGTACACTAAAAAGCAGTAAAATAGGGTCTCATGCATGCAATTTAGGTTCATTTTAGCATAATTTAAGCTTATTTAAATGTGGTTTCACAGGGTGCATCAGCCCTGTAGGAGCAACCATACTCCAAACCCTTTCCAAAAGAGTTCTATTCATCCTCTCGCTACCCCATTCTGCTGAGGAGTATAAGGTACAGTTTTGTGTCTCTTTATCCCATGCTGTATACAATAAGTGTCAAATAAAGAATTACAAAACTCCAATCCATTATCTGTCCGTAAAATCAGAAGTCTTTTATCTGTCTGATTTTCTACCAAAGTTCTCCAATTTTTAAATTTCTCAAAAACTTCAGATTTATGTTTTAGTAAGAAAACCCAGACTTTTCTTGAATAATCATCAATTATTGATAAGAAATAATGGAACCCACCCCAGGTGGGCGTGCGTGTCGGTCCCCAAACATCGGCATGCACATACTCAAGAACACGTGTACACTTAGAAGCATTCTTAAAAACAGATACTGGAAACTGAACTCGACACTGTTTACCAGATAAGCAGTGCTCACAGAAAGGAACATGAGAGATACTGTCATCACCAAAAACTCCACCTTGTTTCAGAATTCCCATGCCCCTGTTACTCATATGCCCCAAATGATTATGCCACAAAACAGTTTTATCATTAACAACAGGAACAATATCACTATCAACAGGCACAACAGGCACATAATCACATACATCAGAGGCACTACTCTCAACATAATTCATAGAAATATTATCAGAATTTCTCCTCAAGGTGGTACACACATACAAATTATTCATGCAAAAAGCTTCGAAATTGACCAGAGAACCTTTAAAGATTTTCATAACTCCGTTACCCCATTTACCTTCAAAACCATCTCTATCTAATGCCGAGCAGGACATCAGATTCAAAGAAAGATCAGGAACATGTCTCACCTCTTTCAATACAATCGAGGTACCAGATGTGAAACTCAAAATCACATCACCAACAACTGCAACTTTGCATTTCTTGTTATTTGCAAGCGACACATAACCATTATCAATAGGTTTATAACAAGAAAAAAGCCATCTCGAAGGACACATATGATATGTACAACCAGAATCCAACAACCAAACAAAATCATTTGAATTCACATAAGATGCATTACAGTCAGTCAATGCATGCGAACCTGAAACCATGTACAAATCACCCAGGGAGTTATCATCTTTAACAGTGTTCGCATTCTCATTCTGTTTATCCTTTTTAGGATGCCTACAGTTCTTTATAAAATGCCCTGTTTTCCCACAATTGTAGCATCTTTTAGAACCCTTTTGTTTACTCCTAGATCCACTCCGAGATCTATTTTTCTGCTTATTACCCTTTCCATTAGATTTCCCATTTTCTCTCTTTTTCGATCTACCCCTCACATGCATCACTCTGTCATCTGAATTCTTTTCCTGCAAATGATATCTCAAATCCAATTCTTTGCTTTTCAAGCCATTAACAACAGTCTCTAGAGTAATCTCATCTCTAGCATATTTTATGGCAGATTTAACATCAGCATAGGAGTCAGGAATTGCATTCAACAACACGATAGGAACATAATCGTTAATATGCTTATCACCAGTTTCTTTAATCAATTGGATCAATTTAGTAAAATCATCAAGATTATCATCTATATCTTTACTCATGTCCAATCTATATCTGAAAAAACGTTCTAACAGAAACATACGAGAAGGCAAAGATGTCTCAGTGTAGGTCTTCTCTAAAGCTTTCCACAAATCACGAGCATTCTCAAAATTACCAATCTTCCTTAGAATAGAATCAGACAAATGCAAGGTGATAGCAGACAAGGCCAAATCATTCATCTCAGAAGTTTTGTCATCAAGAACAAAAGCAGATTCAATAGCCTTATTCGCATGTTGTTGCACCAGAACACTTTTCATTTTCCTTTTCCAAATACTGAAATCAATTTTCCCATCAAATACCACAATATTACTGATCATATTGCTAGCCATTTTAACAGAAAAAATTCCACAGCAAAGAATACCATATAATACCCAAAAAACTAGCAAGAAAAAACCACTAAATTCAGAAAACCGCAGATTTCAAAAAATACCCTTGCTCTACACAGCCACAAATCAAGAAATCCACCAATATTCACAAAGAATTTCCACCAAACAGTATACACAAAATTCACCAAATCACAGAATATTCCAAGAATCCCCCAAAAAACAGCGATACCTAAGCGAAATCCCGGCCGGAGATTTCGTCTTACCCAAAGAACCGGAATACTTTCTTTGATTCCCACAAGAATCCAGCAACACAATGCTTCCCCAGAAAGAATTCCAGGATCCAATCGACAAACCTTGCAACCAAAAACAACAAACCCAAAGTTAAATTTGGAAGCAAAAATACACTGCAATTTCAACAAAACACAAAAGATTGGAGAAAAATAGCAGAATGTCGCTGTTTTTTTTTTTTTTTTGTTCTTATTCTGGAATGCTCTGTAGATGGAGAACAACGTTGAAGGCTTATCAAAGCCTTCTCAGTGGTGGAGGACTTCAACGCCAAGCAGCAAAGGAGGCGGTGGTGGCTGGAGCGACGTCGGCAGGGAGAGCCGTCGGCTGTGTTGCTTTAGGCAGAGAGAGAGAGAGCCGCCCGCAGAGAGTTCGCCGGAGGGGGAAGAGCTCGCAGTCGAGAGCGGCGCTGAACCAGGGGACGGCGGCTCCGGTTCACAGGCGGAGGGCAGTGCTGAACTGGAGGCGGCGGCGCCAGATTCGCGAGGCGAAGGGCGGCGCTGAACTGGAGGCGGCGGCGCTGGATTCGCGAGGCGAAGGGCGGCGCGCAGGCGAGCGGACCGGCAGAGGAAAGGGCGACGTTCGGCAGTTTCGCAGGTAGAGGAGCGACGGTCGACGTGCGCAGGGAACGGTTATTCGATCTGTGTTTGTTGTTTCCAAACAAAAAACTCTCACAACCCTAAATCTAGATCTCGATTCATTGCTCTGATACCACTTGAAATGAGATCCACACGATCGGATTAACCCACTGGCTCAGAGTCGGCCTAGATCCCCGTTGTCCGGCTTCAATGGTCAAAGGCTTCCTTGAATCTACTCAACACACAAGGAGGATTATCAGCTCACACACAGGAGAATACAGCAAGGAAGAAGATAGGCAGAATAAAGGAGAGCTCTCAACACTTGGGCCAAAAATAAACCGAGCCCACTAGGTATTGGGTCGGCCCATAATAACCCAATACCAACAACAACTATAACTGGTTTATCAATTAGCACAATGTTTATGCATCGATGATCTTACCCAAATGCCATTCCAAATCATTCCTTGAACTAGAGATTTTTAATTCCAATATTTTCTTCTAAATTTATGTTTTTGATCTCACTTATCATTTTCATAGTTTGTAAAATTACTTAGTCTTTAGTTCTTGTTATCATTTTATTGTCTTCAAAACACAACCCCCTTTTATTTATATTATATAACATGAAATAGTTGTATTTCAATTCCTGAGGGACGAACCTTGTCACTACTATATTACATTTGTTTTGTACTTGGTGACACAGGAAGTAATTTATATTTTGCAGCTTGCGAGAAGCTGTCAATAAAGCATCATAGTAGGTAATTTGCATCATAAATTCATAATAAAAGGACGAAGCAATTTTAGCGCCTAACTCTTTCAACACGATACATGGGACGCTTTCTCTTCCTTCCCTTTCTCCTCTATCGCCTTTAGTATGGAAGTCAAGTTCTTGTGCCAATTAATTTTCCTTTTCCTTATTTATTTTAGTACCATTTTATATAATCAATTTTTTTTGACAGAGCTAATCATTTTTATATTTAGTACCATTGGGAACTTTTTTTTTTTTTTTATCAATAGTTAATGTTTTACATTATATTTTTCACTAACAATACTTCAATAAAGAACAGTCCATCATCTTCTCGATTGACTGTCTTTTGTCTCCGATCATCTTTACGTACTGCCTTCAGACCAAAAAAGTTGTTATTAGTCCCTAAATACGAGATCTGTGACAATCTGTTTATCCAGTTCGTTCAAACACCGAGTTCAAGAGTATACTCTAAACTCTGTTAGACAGATTAAAATAGGAAAAAAAAATCCATATCCTACCATAATTTTTCAGAATTTCCAAAACAGTTCCACAAATATCGAATTAAACGAATCCGTCCAATAACTACCATAATTTTTGCCCAACCCGTCTATGAACTTGGTTTTTCCGCTAATCATTGCGGAACCCCGCCGTCTTATAACTACCATAATCATCGCTGAACCCGTTCCTGCATTAGGATAGTTATGGGACGGGTTCGGCGAAAATTAGTGAAAAAACCAGGTTCAGGACGGGTTCTTCTAATTCGATATTGTGGGATGATTTTGGAAATTGAACAAACTAATGGGACTAAATGGTTTTTTTTTCCGTTTAAAATAAAGTAATTAAATTGAAATGAAACGCGAAAGAATAAGGGGATGAGGACATAGTCCAAGTGGTTAAGTCCCTTGACTTCCAACAAGAGGTTGGATATTCGATTCTGCACCGGCTCCCTATCCCTCTCTTTTATTCCTGTTGTAATTTGTGTTGCATGAGCTTCCACCACTCATTTCCTAGCCTGTATGACTGTTTAGAAAAAAAATGCAAAAGAGTAAAAGAAACAAACAGATTTGTTGACCATAACATTCATTGTCCAATGCATTAGTTTAACAGTTAATATCTTAAAATATATATATATAAAAAAATTATGTAAAATATGTATTCTAAAATACAAAATTAGACGAGAACTTAAATGTATTTTTCTTATATAATTGCAATAACATTAGCTCAAAATCGATCAATAACAGTATTAAAAGTCAAAATGGTATAATTTTAATTGGAAGGAGGGAGTATTTAAAGTAATGCAAATGAAATAATAAAATAAATTGAATAAATATTCTTGTATCTTCTACACCATTAATTTAATAAAGAATGAGATCCAACTATAAATAAATTAGTGCAGCACATACTAATTCAAAAAGGTAGGACATGTGAACCAAACCACTAATTCTACACTGACTGACTATTTTTGCATTCTAATTTCCAAAACCCGCACCCAACCCAACTTTGATTGGTTCCCTTCTAATTATTGAATTCCATAGGAGTATGTCACTCTCATTCGGTCAGCTCATAAAAGTCAATAAATTATTGGTTAGGTTTGCAGAAGGGAATCGAAGCATCGATGCACGTACATTCAAGTTGATTTAAATTGCGTGTTCTATGCTATATTTAATTCCTTGATAGTTTTTATAATTTCAGTATTTGAGTATTGTTACGAAATCAAATACTCCCTCTGTCCCATTTAACTTGTCTTATTTCACTTTTGCACACAATTCAATGCACTTTTTCAACTGTTAATATCTCAAAATATGTACAATGAAAAATTTTGCAAAATGTATATTATAAAACAACATGATCATACGATTCTAACAAGACCCAACTCGACTATTTTTCTCTAAATATATACTTGTGATAAAGTTGAGTCAAAGCTGAACAATGAACAGTGTAAAAAAGTCAAACAAGACAAGTGTGGTGGGACGGAGGGAGTATTATAGAAGCAGGTAAATGAATATAATAAGCAGCTAGGCATCTACCAACACTATATACAAACAACTGAAAACCCATTAATTAAAGAATATACAGGGCCAGCAACGCCTTTCAGCTTCGGTTGACTTTTATCAGTTTTTGTGGTTTATTTATATTTGTGTCATCTATCTATACGCTGTTTTCTCATGAATCTTTGCATTAAATCGCAGTCGAGTTGAAGCGAGGATTCATTAGCAAATTCATTCAAACTGCTTAATTTGCTAAGAAATAAGGCACTTGAGCTCTCGCAAGATCTTGGGAAATAAGGTAAGAATATAGACATCTCTATCTGTCCATTTAGTTTTGACTTCATCATCGATATATGTATATGTCCATATGGAATAATGTGAAGTGCATGTTTATGTACATATGGTTTGGCTTGATATAGATTTAACTTTGAACAAAGTGTATATATAGTGATCCTTATAAGCACATATCTCTACTTCATCCCTTCAGTTATTCCGTTTTTAGGGTTTTCAGATTTGTGCTCAATTGGATTTTTAACTACACTAATAACGATTCATTCAGTCCCACAGACCACTAATGATGATTAGTGCATCCATAATGTCAATTTCGTTCAATACTTTTAATTCATTTATGATTTTGACAAAGTTTAAAATCATCCACTGAAGAAAGTTTTTTTTGCAACGAAATTTTGCGATGGAAAAAATCGTTGCAATTTGTCGCATAAATTTATTCCTTTGTTATTTGAGACAGATTCTGTGATGGAAGTAATTTTGTCACAAATAGAGATGGAATTTATGACACCATAATTTTTTGTCGCAGTTTTTATAGAAAGTATATTTTATTGCATTTTGTACAGATCAGATCTTGATTTTTGTAGCTTTCATATGCCCGTTTCATTGGTAATTTATTCCATAAAGAAAGAAAAAAAAAAAAAAGAAACAAGTACCAACTGCTTCAAATTTAATTTGTACTTTTATAGTTCTATTTTAAATATTAATTCAATTATACATACGTATTCTAGTAAACTTCAATAATGATGATCTCATTAATTTTCAATTCGCTGCAGATTTCATTTGCAATTAGCTTCGGCACCTGAAGATAAAAACAAAAAGATAGAAAGCACTACCTTCAAGTTTTTATAATTATTGCCTTTAAAATATTGTGTAAGTACCTTTTTAGAATGTGATTATGAATTGTAGTACTGATTTCCAACGTAAAGTTGACCGTATAACTTTGAATAATGCACAGGTGTCAAGTTTTATTGTCGTTCCATCAATACCTAAAAAAAAAAAAAGAAGAAAAAGAGAAGAAAAGATTCCACCGGAAAAAAGAGAAGAAAAGATTAAAAAAAAAAAACAAAAAAAAGGTAAGTGTTTTACTCTCAATTTTGATCAATTATGTTCCTACTCCGTGTTCATTTCACAATATTGAAGTCTTTGATTACACTATTATAATTGTACTAAGCTCCATCGCTATATATGGATTGATTAATTAATATATAGCGATAAAATATACAACATACCATTAAAGAAGAATACTATGCAAGGACGTATGTATTTGCATCCAAGCGAGACACTCGACCATTAATATATAGCGATAAAATATTATTTTTGTAATATTTACAAAATTAGTTTGTGCATCCATTTAATTTTTTCGGGTGACATAACTATTATAACATCCTAATTTTCGGCACAACGGAAAGACATGGTGTCACTTTAGATGTTGCATGCTCTGGAATGGAGGCTGACCCAACAAACCCACATGAACTCTTTCCAGTGCGATTTGGCCTCACTCACGCACACCCTGAGAGACTTCTCAGGTCACCCATCCTAATTATCCCAAGGCAAGCACGTTTAACTTTGAAGTTATTATATGATGGCTACCAAGAAAGAAACTATACCTTTTTGGTATGAGTATCTTATTTCACTCCATTTAAGCCATTCTCCGGGGTATTCCCCTTAAGATTAATTGCAATGTCCTCGTTGCACTCGGCCATCCACATCTTTGGATGTCTCAACCATCCACATCTTGTAGATCTTTCACCTCGCTAGGCACCTAAATACCATAGGACGATGTCGCAGTGTGGCTCTGATACCATCTATAACACCCCATTTTTCGGCGCAGCGGAAAGACAGGGTGTCACTCTAGATGTTGTCGGTTTCGGAGTGAAGGCTGACCCCACAAACCAACATGAGCTCTATTCAGTGTCCTTTGGTCTCACTCCGCACACGCTGAGAGACTTTACAGGAGGTCACTCATCATAGAATTATCTCATCACAATTAATTTTAGAATTCTTAAAGGATACCTACCAAGAAAAAAAAATACATTGTTAGTATGAATAGCTTATTTCACTTCATTTAAGCCATTCTTCAGGGTATTAAAACTATTTTAAATTTCAACTTAGTTTTGGTCAATTTTTTATGTTAAGACGACTATCTTTAATCTCAAATTTACTTCCCTTAATTTGTGACTCCACTGAAGGTTTTAAATGATGGTTTCGGTATTGATATAAAAAAGTTTTGGGGAGTATATCCTGAATCGACGTAGAATCTTATTGAAGCTAGCATATCTTTTACCTATTATCATAAATCCTTATATTTGTCCAGGAAAAAGATTAAAAATGCTTTTTTTTTCAAAAAATCCGAATCCATCCTTTATTAATTCATTACCGAATTAGTCCACTACAAATGCTAATTATGTTCGGATCAGTCCATTGTTCACAATAGCGCCCTAATTGCTGACGTGACAATGGTTTAAACTTTAATCAGACACCTGAGCATAATATTAGTCATTTTTATTTTATCTTCTATCAATTTAGTCCTAAACTTTTGTTTTGTTCCATTTAGTCCTCTACCCAAATCAGTTATTTTTATATTAATTGGACTCTTTACCTTTCAAAATATTTCCTTTCAGCCCCAAATCCTTAAACTTTTATTATTATTAGTCCATTTTTTAAATAAATGTCCAACATGCTTCCGTAAATAAAATCAAATATCAAACCTCATACATGGATTTGACTTCCTCGTTACCGGGTCTTCCGAGCTCCAGGATTTTATGGACTCCCTTCAACCACCCGACCGCAACCAATGATTCATCGGTTCTGGTTTCCTTTATCAATAATCATCACAATCCTATTTTGTTTCCTTCCTTAAGACGTAGCAAGGTTTGGATAAATGATTTAATTTTAATTTTTGAAAGGATATGAATACCATAAGATTTTCTCAAGATTGGACAGACAGACTTCAACATTGGTTTAAAAAGATTTTCTCAAGATTTTCTTATATCTCAAATAGATTTATTATCTAAATATATACTCCCTCCGTCCCGCTAAAAAACGTCTCATTTCTTTTGGGCACGGTGTTTTATGTAGAAATAGTGAGTATTTAATGTAAGGGTAGACTGGTGTTAAAGTAGGGATAAATTAGGAATTTATGTGATGTAATGATAATGAATTTGAATTTTTAATTGATTTATTTATGTGTGGTGTGATATTTGTGTGTTTGAAATATTAATAAATTTATTTATTGATGTGATAGGATGAGAGTGAGTTTGTATTAATTATTTCCTAAAAAGTAAATGAGACAATTGGTGTGGGACGGACGAAAAAGGAAAGTGAGACATAAATAATGGGACGGAGGGAGTAATATTTAAAAGGTTGATCACATGACATGTAGGATGATTTAGCGTTGACGTGTAATTTTTTTGGATGATTAGTCAGCGCCTACGTGAAAACCTGTGGCATAATTATTGTATAACGCTTTAAATGAAAAAAATAATTAAGTATATTTAATAAGGACAATACAATATGCAAATCCCAAAAAATATTCAGGATTTATTATATATAGAGATATATTTAAAATAAGGCAAATCAAATAATAAAATAAATTAAATAAATATTCTTCTATCATGCATCATTAATTTAATAAAGATTGAGATTCAACGATAAATAAATTAGTGCAACACATAACTATTTTTACATTCCAATTTCCAAAACCCGCACCCAACCCAACTTTGATTGGTTCTGTTCTAATTATTGAATTCCACAGGAGCATGTGACTGTCATTGGGTCAACTCACAAAAGTCAATTAATTATTAGTTAGGTTTGCAGAAAGGAATTGAAGCATCGATGCACGTACATTCAAGTTGATTTAAATTACGTGTTCTATGATAGGCAGCTAGGCATCTACCAACTATGTCTGTCCAAACAATTGAAAACCAATTAATTAATGTATATACAGGGCCAGCAAGGCCTTCCAGCTTTGGTTGAGTTTTGCCAGTTTTGTGTTTTGTTTATATTTTTGACATAAATATGCTGTTTTCTCATCAATCTTTGCATTAAATCCCAGTCGATTTGAAGCGAGATTCATTGGCATATTCATCAACACTGCTTATATAATTTGCTAAGAAATTAGGCACTTATTGAGCTGTCGCAAGATCTTGGGAAATAAGGTAAGAGTATATACATCTCTATCTCTCGATTTCAGTTTTAACGTCATCATCATGAATATATGTATATGTCCATATGGAATAATGTGAAGTGCACGTTTATGTACATATGGTTTGGCTTGATAAATTTAATTTTGAACAAAGCATATAGTGGTCTTCATATGAACATATCTCTAGTTCATCCTTTCGGGCTTCAGCTACTGTGTTTTTAGGGTTTTGAGATTTGTGTAAGTTAATGAGTATTTGGTGAATCGACTCACCCGAAATAATTTAAAACTTTGGGCTTGAGACTGTTTGACATGCATGTCCTGAAAGATTGTGAGATTCTCCTTATTCCCCACGATTCATTCATACAGTCTTTCTGTCTCTCAGGCATCGTATTACTCATTCCTCTACACGCCTCAGTTCCCATTGTTTCCCGATCTGCTCCGTCACCGCATTTGGGGGACCTCTACTCAATCTCTCATATCTCATTCTTTCTTGGTTAGTTTTCTATTCAATGTCGCATCATCCAACTTCGTTTATTATTCTTACGTACTCTAATAGTGTAATATTTCAAAATACTACAAGAAAAATTTATTGTCACAAATTCCGACTAAATAGCAACAATAGTATATGTTGCAGCAAAAAAATATATTTTTATACAAGAAAGATTAATTTTTTAGACAAAAGAATTAAATTTTCTTACAATGCAAAAAATTTGATTTCGTCCCAAATGACGTCACAATAGTCCAAATAGTATTAGTATTTTTAAAGGAATTTTAATTTTAATTAATTATTGGCAATAGAAAAAATTATGTTGCAAAAACGACTTTTTTATGGTGAAAGGTTTGCATTAATTATTTTAACGTTGGGAAACTCATTCACTCACATGTATATCTTAATTTGGCACTGGCTACGCAATAAAACAGTTCAACTATCTTGGTAATTGACAGTCCCTTGTGAGTAGGGTGTTAACGAGATGTATTGACAACACACACAATTGCAGAAATATAAGAACACAATTGTTTGTTGACCCGGTTCGGACCTCCTGTCCTACATCCGGGGGATTCCAATCCAGGCGAAGATTACTCAACTATGAACAAGAACAAACACAAGACTCGAAACCAATCCTGTTAACTCGATCTAGAAGCTGAATCTCTCCCCCTCAACTTCTAATCTCCCTAACTAGAATTACAGAGACAATCTTTGTTGTTCCTTCACCCTGTTGACGACCCTGAATCAAGAATCCTTTAAGCTATATCAAGAAGACTCCCTCTCCTTGATTTACAACTCGATCTAAATGATATACACTGAATTACAACACAATTCTATCAAGAACAATAACTCTCAAAACATCTAAACATGAAGAACAAGTTTTTGGCTCTCTTGAAGTATATCTTCTAAAACGAAAAACTAAACTCTCTCGGTAGAATATTGAAGATAAAATTGCTTAAACTAAAAACTGACTCAAAGACTATTTATAAACTAAGAACATCTTGGTCTTTGAGTCCAGGTGCTGGTGAAGCTTTGATCTTTAAAACCATAACCGTATCGTTGTTAGAGCGTTGCAATGACACCCAAATGATTCTGCATGAAATGTTAGTGCCAACAATCTCCCCCTCATTTCATGAAGAGGTTGATTCATCACAAACAGGTCTCAAACCAATATGATGAATAGCAATTCAGAATACCAACCTAACAACAATGGTTAAAAGATCAAGTACAATAAATGTAATTAACAGATAAGAGTAACACCAGCAAGACAATATCACAAAATAAGAAGATCGATCAAATAAGTTCATGCAAATCTAGTCCATCAGCAAAATAAACCACAATCATCAGCAAAATAAACAAGCATCAGCATCCAAGAGTATCAAAAATAGTAACCAACGGGAATAGCAAATTAGTTACAGACCCAAATCAAAATATCAAATTCAGTTTAGAGTGTACCCCCCTCAAAGCATCATCACCCAAAAACCACAGTCAGTCAGTCATATTGAGACCATACTTACTCCCCCTTGATGAATCAGGCCTCCTCATCATCCTCCTCTCCAGTGGGTGGAGGATCAAATGAGCCGGGTAGAAGCTTCAACATATTGTTGTTCTGCTTCCGGATACGGAGACCAGCATTGATGACATTCGAAACCTCCTCATTCTGTCGAAGAATGATGGTCTTAAGATGATTAACCAATGCAGCGCCAGACAGAGCAGGACCGAGGAGAATGTCATTGTGCAAATTTCGGAGATCAGTGGTGGGAGTGTTCTGCTTGATAGGAATTCTTTCTTCCTTTGGAACCTTGATTCCATTCTTCCTTAGGAATCGGGTGATCAAGGCAGGGTAAGGGAGGAGGTCATTCTTTCCAATTGAACCGCGAGTGTAACCTAGCATCTTAGAAAGCACAGAGAGACCAAAATTTGTCATGTTAAGATATTTTTCAATACAAAACATGAGTTTACCCATATGAGATGACACTTGACTGGCATTGGTTGTTGGAAGGATGTTGGAACTACACAGACGAAACAGACAGTTGAACTTCAAGGTAAGTTGTTGAACCCGGAGTTGATTTCGGCCAAAGGCAACACTCTTTGTGTTCGAAATCTCGTAGGCCACTTCAGCATTGGAGTTTGGCAAGTAAGCCGTAACATCATCCAAGTTGCTGTTAAGCTGAACCTTCAACAACGCATTAAACACCTGAGGAAAAATCTCTAGGATTTTGCCTCGCATGTAGATCTTCCCTCCAAAAGGCGAATCAGTATCCATAACGTCTGGATGAAGATTGGCGTAGAATTTGCGAACCAATGCAGGAGAATAATCCTCGAGTTTCGTAGCCCAGTAGTAAAGCTTGCAGTCCTCCAAGTACTTTGTAAAGCCTAACTCCTTGTAGATGGGGTGAGTGAACTGCTCCTCTGGTATGAAATCTCGATTGTTGAGCTCCTTGGCAAATTTTTGCGCCTCCTTGTCATAAAACTTGAAGTTTAGTGCATCACGAACAGTCATAGGGGTAGCTTTCTTCGGTCGTTTCTGCGTTGTCTCGACTGCAGGTTGCTTTTCCTTTCTTTTGCGGGAACGTGTTACAGGGGTACTGGCAACTGGACGGTGTTCCGGAGTAACTTCTCGGTCGAGTTCGTCATTTCTCTGGTGTTCCTCTTCCTCAGCAACAACATCATCACGATCAAAGAAATCTTCAGTATCTCCTGGAGGATGCTCCGTCGTGGTTTCATCATCCCACTCCATAGGAATGTTTCCTTTTGTGGTGCAGGAAGAGCAGGTACAGGGGGTGCAGGGAGAGCGGAAGAGTCTTCAGTAGGTGGAAGACTCAAAATAGGAGTAGCCTTCGTCACAGTGTTGTCTGCATTTCCACCCGACGCCTCTCCTGTTTCAGTTGTTGAAGGAGGTGGAACATTTCCACTTAGCACTTGAAGAACAGAAGTTACAATTTGAACTGGATCGATGGGGATTTCAGTGTTTGATGGAGCAGAGGATTCAGTGTTTGGATCAGTTGGGGATTTGGGGGAACTTGAAGACGCCATTGAAGGAAAGTAGAAGCTGCACAACTTGAGAAAGAAAACAAAGAAGAAGTAGTGCAGAATAAAATGGGAGCAAGTGTATTTAAGAAGGAGAAATGAAACGTAAACCACGTTCGCAGAGAGGAAACGGCGAAGCAATGATGGCGGTTTCGGGCGACGTGAGCTGCAGGGAGTGAAGAGACGGTTACTGTAGTCACAGAGGTATGATGACACTGCGCAGACGTCGAATCAGAATCCTTGCGAATCAAACTTTTGTCTCTATCCGTTTCTCCTTACAAATTGCTTGGGCCTGGAAATGTTAGAATACACAGAAAAACAACAAACGGCCCAAAGCATAACAAAATTTAATTTGTATGAAAACTTAGACCCAGAATAGTTCTAAGCCTATCAAACTTATCTCCCTCCATGGCTTTGGTTAGGATGTCAGCGCGTTGCTCTGACGACCCTACATGTTGAATATCACAAATGTTATCTTCAACCAAATCCCTAATGAAATGATACCTGATATCAATATGTTTGCTCCTATTGTGAAGTACAGGATTCTTAGAGATGTTTATAGCACTTGTGTTGTCACACAATACTACAAATTTCTCTTGATGCACTCCATAATCTGCCAAAGTTTGCTTCATCCACATAAGTTGGGAACAGCAACATGTAGCTGCTATATATTCTGCTTCAGCTGTGGATAGAGCAACTATGTTCTGTTTCCTTGAGTATCAACTAACCAAATTGTTGCCAAGATAGAAACAGCCTCCTGTTGTCGAGCGTCTGTCATCACAACTGCCAGCCCAGTCTGAATCTGTATATCCTATAAGATCTAATGATGATCTTTTAGAATACCAAATCCCAAGTCCAATGGTTCCCTTGATATATCTCATGATTCTTTTAGCTGCTTTAAAATGTGTCTCCTTGGGTTGAGCTTGAAATCTGGCACATACTCCAGTGCTGTATGAGATATCTGGTCTGGTTGCTGTTAGGTAGAGAAGACTACCAATCATGCTCCTGTAAAGCTTTTGATCAACATCACAACTAGAATCTGCTTTAGAAAGCTTCTCATGAATACCCTGTGGTGTTCTTGCTACTTTGCTCTCTTCTAAGTTGAACTTCTTTAGCATATTGGTTGCATACTTCTCCTGAGATAAAAAGATTCCATCTTTTTCTTGTTTAATCTGTAATCCAAGGAAGTAATGCAATTCTCCAAGCATGCTCATCTCAAATTCAGTCTTCATATCATGTATAAATCCATCTCTAAGTTCTTCTGAAGTAGATTCAAAAATGATATCATCAACATAGACTTGAACTACAATGATATGCTTATCTGTGTGTTTGATGAAAAGTGTCTTATCCACATTTCCTCTTGTATATCCGTGGTCAACCAGGAATTTTGACAGCCTTTCATACCACGCACGAGGTGCTTGTTTAAGACCATATAGGGCTCCCTTCACTCTATAAACATAGTCTGGATGTTTGTGATCTTCAAATCCAGCTGGTTGAGCTACATAAATTTCCTCCTTGATTTTCCCATTTAGAAAAGCAGTCTTGATGTCCATTTGATATAACTTGAAATCTAGATAACAAGCAACAGATAACAAAATCCTTACAGCTTCCATTCTGGCCACTGGTGCATAAGTTTCTCCATAGTCTAAACCTTCAATCTGTGTGTAACCTTGTGCTACCAATCTAGCTTTATTTCTGACTATGTTTCCATGCTCATCTTTCTTATTTCTGAAGATCCATTTGGTACCAATGATGTTGATGTTGTCAAGGGGTGGTACTAACTCCCATACAGAGTTTCTTTCAAACTGTAGTAACTCATCCTGCATGGCAGCTATCCAATACTCATCTTTGAAAGCTTCAGATGCATTCTTTGGTTCCATCTTGGATACAAAGCAGTTCATTCCAGCGAGTTGCTTGTAATCAACCTTCTTGTTTCTGGTTTGCCTAGGTGCATTCATTTCTCCAATGATATCAGTGTTAGAATGATGCTTCAAAGTTCTTGGTCCTTTTCTCTTATCTACAACAGCAGTGTCAGGCGGTTGTTGCTCTTCCTCAGTATCAACCAAAGATTCTGATTCAACTCCAGTTTCTACATCAGCTTCAGATGTTGGCTCATGTGTTTCCTCAGATGGTGGATCAAATACAGGAAAATAATGCAGACCATCTTCATATTCAGATAATCCTTTAGCTAGAGAATCTTCAAATAGAACATTCATAGATTCTATAACTTTCTTACTATCAGTCAGATAAACTCTGTAAGCTCTGGAGTTGTTAGCATAACCCAAAAACAACCCTTTTTCTGATCTGGCATCAAACTTCTTAAGTTGTTCCCTGTCTCTGTAAACATGACAAGGACAACCAAATGTATGAAAATATCTAACATTAGGAAGTTTATCATACCATATTTGATAAGGAGTGAAATTTGTCTTTGGCCTCAAAAGAACTCTGTTTGAAATGTGACATGCTGTATTGACAGCTTCTGCCCAAAAGGTCTTTGATAGTGTACTCCCATGAAGCATAGACCTTGCCATCTCCTGTAAGGTTCTATTCTTCCTTTCTACAATCCCATTTTGTTGAGGAGTCTTTGGGGCAGAGAACTCTTGAGAAATTCCATGTTGCTTACAGAAATCAGTAAACTGTTGATTGTCAAACTCTCTCCCATGATCAGTTCTAATCCTTTTGATTTTTCCTTGTTTTTGATTCATGATCTTCAGGCTTCTGGACTCAAAATACTCAAAGGCTTCATCTTTTGATCTGAGAAAACAAACAAAGGTAAATCTAGAAAAATCATCAACTATCACAAGTACATACCTTTTGCCATTAAGGCTTTCTACTTCCATTGGACCCATCAAGTCCATGTGAATGAGTTCAAGGCAGTGATTTGTGATAATTTCATCGACTCGTTTGTGTTGAGCTTTGGTTTGTTTTCCTTTAGAACATCCTTCACAGACAATTTGAGAGTTGTTCTGTAGTTTTGGCAACCCTTTGACAGCTCCAGAAATGCTCAATTTGTAGAGAGTTTGATAATTCAAGTGTGCCATTCTTTTGTGCCATAGACTTGTAAGATCTTCCTTCAAAATCAAAGCCCTGTCTACTGTTTCCTTTAGGACATAACAATTGTTAGTAGACCTTTTCCCTGACATGATACACTTGCAATCTTTAAAGACATAGCAAGTATTCATATCAAATAGCACTAAAGAATTTTCATCACATAATTGACTTATGGAGATCAAATTGGTAGTTAGACCATCAACAAAGTAAACCTTAGAGAGATTAGAAAGAACTCCCTTTTCAATTTTACCATAACCAGTGATTTTGCTTTTAGCACCATCTCCATACATCACCTCTCCACAGTCTTGTTCTGTGAAATTTTGTAGTATATTTTTGGTTCCAGTCATATGCCTAGAGCATCCAGAATCAAAATACCACAATGTGTTCTTTTGATGTGCCTGCAAAGATACAACAACAAGACCAAGTGACTGTTGATTAGAATGTTTAGGTATCCAGGCCTTACGAATCTGGATCTTCTTTTGTAGTTCTAACGTCGGCCAGACAACAGGTCTTCCATTTAAGAGATCTCGAACAATCCTTAAACAAGTGTCTGCTTGATGACCAGGTAGACCACAATATATACAATCCCTTGAGTCTTGAGGTGCAATATTGACTTGAATTGGCACATTTCTATAAGCAGCAGCATTGCTTGACTGTTCACCAAGATATCCTCCACTAACAAAGTTTCTCTTGGTTGATTTGAAATTCTTTGCTTTACCTTTCTTCTTGTATCCTATACCTGAAAGATCACCAGGTCTTTTGCACATAGAAAGAACTGAATCCAATTTATTTTTACCTTTTACCGTTTGAGAGAGTTCATTGCATTTGGCTTGTAGTTGTAGATTTTCTGTGGTCAAACATGTCTTTGCATCAGAAAGTTTGGAGCATTCATCTTGAAGTTCCTCAACTTTGAGCTTTGCTAGCTTTAATTCCTTTTGTAATTTGATCTTTTCAGCAGATAGATTATCATAAGAAATTCCGAGGTCAGTCAGTTGTGTTAACAACTTCTTATTCTCGTTGAAGGCTGTATCATACTCGAACTTTAACTCTTCATATGCATCGGCCAGTTTTGAGTATATTTCACTGATATTACCTGCATCCATAGAATCATCTTCATCAGTAGAATAATCTATTGAATTTGTTATACCTGGTTGAGGACTACAGTCTCGAATAGTCAATGCGATAACATCTTCAGAGTCACTTTGTTGTTCCTCTGTTGCTTCAACATCGCATTCGTCATCACTGAGTGTAACTTGATAAGCTTTTCCTTCTTTCCTTTTGGCAGTTGGACATTCCTTTTTAAGATGTCCTTTTCCACCACATTCGTAACAAATAATAGAAGAGAATTTGTCAAATTTCTCAGGTTCCTTGAGTTTCTTGACATTACTGCCTTTGCCTTCGAACTTCTTAGATCCCTTGGACTGTTGTTTGTCAGAAGTTGAAACACCATGTGAACTGGATTTCTGAGGCTTGCCTTTCTGTAACTGTCTTGCTCTCTTTTCTTAGAAATTTGGCCATCCTTCTAGTGATCAAGGATAACTCTTCATCTAAATCATCATCTGATTCCTCAATCTTTTCAGCCTTTAGAGCAATACTCTTCGATTTTCCTTTGCTCCTTGATTCGAGATGATTCATTTCATAATTTTGCAAATTTCCAACCAACTCTTCCAAAGTCATGGTGTTGGTCTTCTCACTCTCTTCAAGAACTGAGATCTTTCCAGAATACTTAGGAGAAACCGTACGTAGCATCTTGCGAACCAATTTTTGTTCATCAAAATGCATTCCAAGCTCTATGCATTGATTAACCACATTTTGAAATCTTTCAAAGTATGTTGAAATATTTTCATCATCCGTCATCTCCAACCTGTCATATAAGGATTCAACACGATGTAATCGGGTTAGTTTAACATCGGCAGAACCTTCAAACCTGACTTCAAGAAATCTCCACATCTCATAGGCATTTTTGCAATTCTTGATCATTCTGTGCTGTGCCTCTTCCATGGCTCCGCTGATCGCGTTCATGGCTGCGTAATTCCCTTGTTTTGCTGCTCTTTCTGCTACAGTTAATTCGGCCTTCCTAGCAAGTCGTGTAATCGGTGCAACAGGTGGTACAGTCGTTGTTGTGGCAGCAGTGGTAGAGGTAGTGTCTGTTGAAGCAGATGTGGTCGTCGTTGTCGTGACAACCGCAGGAATTTCAGTTCTTGTTGGTGGTTCCCATGCTTCTTCAACTGCATCCCAGACATCTTCTCCAAGAGCTCTGAGATAACACTCCATTCTTGATTTCCAGTAGCTAAAATTGTTTCCATCGAAGATTGGTGGACGAAGATGCGAAATTTCCCTACTCATCTTGAATCTTGAATCTCCAGTAAACGTTTGAAGATTGGCTCTGATACCAATTGACAGTCCCTTGTGAGTAGGGTGTTAACGAGATGTATTGACAACACACACAATTGCAGAAATATAAGAACACAATTGTTTGTTGACCCGGTTCGGACCTCCTGTCCTACATCCGGGGGATTCCAATCCAGGCGAAGATTACTCAACTATGAACAAGAACAAACACAAGACTCGAAACCAATCCTGTTAACTCGATCTAGAAGCTGAATCTCTCCCCCTCAACTTCTTATCTCCCTAACTAGAATTACAGAGACAATCTTTGTTGTTCCTTCACCCTGTTGACGACCCTGAATCAAGAATCCTTTAAGCTATATCAAGAAGACTCCCTCTCCTTGATTTACAACTCGATCTAAATGATATACACTGAATTACAACACAATTCTATCAAGAACAAAAACTCTCAAAACATCTAAACATGAAGAACAAGTTTTTGGCTCTCTTGAAGTATATCTTCTAAAACGAAAAACTAAACTCTCTCGGTAGAATATTGAAGATAAAATTGCTTAAAGTAAAGACTGACTCAAAGACTATTTATAAACTAAGAACATCTTGGTCTTTGAGTCCAGGTGCTGGTGAAGTTTTGATCTTTAAAACCATAACCGTATCGTTGTTAGAGCGTTGCAATGACACCCAAATGATTCTGCATGAAATGTTAGTGCCAACAGTAATTAAGGAGACGAGTCAGGTACAATATTGTGTAGTGTTTTTTTTTTTTTTTTTTTTTTTTTTTTTTGTGTAGTTGTTTGGGAGATATGTTTATATGCGGATTTAGCCCGTTGTTCGAACGTATATCCCAAAGGTTTAAAAGTCAATACGGTCTAGGCCCATTGGTTAAAAAATGAAGCGGTTGATGGGTTACTGTAATGAACTCTAACGTCGTGTGAGTTGCAGTAATGAACCTTAATGTCTTTCTCATATCTTTTAACTATATGCACAGGTGTTACTCGGCAGTGAAGACCTCAACACGGGATCAATAGTATCGTCAAAAATCAAAATATTGTGTAAGCCCCATTTTATTTGGTTTTAACGTATTCTTCCAACCATATACTTCCTCCATTTTTTTTTAAAAAAAAGTCCCATTTCAGTTTTGGGCATTATTCATACAAACACTTTGACTTACAGTTTTATCATGATTATACAAGTTAAAATATAGTAAAATGAGATCTTGTTAAAGTTTTTAAATATATGAAATTTTTAGAATTTTTACTCATAACGAACTTGAATTATTAATAGTTTAAGATGTGCATTGGACTGTGTACACTGAGTCCGTAACAAATTACAAAAAATAAAATAAAACATATGAAGTATACTATACTGGTTTTGGTTAGGGTGCGATCAAGTCATTTGACTTGATGTGCTGCGGAAGATTCCCACCATTGATTAATTTTGTAAATCAACGGTTGAGATTAACTTGAAGGTTAAAATAGTAAATTTGCTATATTATTTGGGAATGAACGTTCTTCTTCTTCTTCTTCCGTCTTCTTCCGTTCTTCTTCTCTTCTTCTTTGCATTTCAAGGATTGATATCATACTACCCTCCAATTTGCTTAATTATGCTGCTATACATAGATATACGTCGCTGAAATATTTTTAAATAAAGTCATTGAATTGTTCATGAAGACGTACCCGAAATATTCTAGTTGAGTCGCTGAATTATTCTTCATAGCATCGCTGAATTATTCTTCATAGCATCGCTGAATTCTTCTTGACAGCCTCGCTGAATTCTTCTTTGTAGCGTCGCTGAATTCTTCTGTGTAATGTGGCTGAATGCTGAACTCTTCTAGATTAGTGTCGCTTAAATATTTTTTATTTGAAATTATCTATTAATATATTTGTTACCATTCATTGATGATTATTTGAAAATATTAGATTAGATATGATATTATTTACCAAATATTAGATATGATAACATACTAAATATAGGTTTACCAAATATTAGATATGATATTATTTACCAAATATTAGATATGATAACAGAATTGTTTTTGGTAGCATCGCTGAATCATTCTTGGTAGTGTCGCTGAATTCTGCTTGGTACCATCGCTGAATTACTCTACCTGATCTCGCTGAAATATATTTGATAGCATCCCTTCATTATTTTTGATAGCATCACAGAATTGTTTTTGGTAGCATCGCTGAATTATTCTAGGTTGCGTCGCTGAATTATTCTTGGTATCATCGCTGAATTATGCTAGATACGGTCGGTGAAATATATTTGATAGCATCCCTTCATTATTTTTGGTAGCATCACATAATTATTTTTGGTAGCATCGCTGAATCATTATAGGTTGCATCGCTGAATTATTCTTGGTACCATCGCTGAATTATTCTTGGTACCATCGCTGAATTATGCTAGATACTGTCGCTGAATTCCTCTACTTGTGGTCCCTGAAATATATTTTATAGCATCACTTAATTGTTTTTTGTAAGATCGCTGAAATGATCATAAAAAGATATTATTTGAAATATTAGATATGGATTACCAAATATTTGATATGATTTACCAAATAATAAATATGATAACATACTAAATATAGAGTTACCAAATATTAGATATGATAACATGTCTAAAATACTTGTTGTATCGCTGAAATGCATTGTTTTTAAAATGAACTATTATTGTGTTATGACAATTATACCCTTTATCATTTACAACCCTTGGATTTTAAACAGACGCTTCAGATCGCTGCCTTGATGTGCTGCGGGATTTGTTGATTGCACCCTAACTGGACCCTTACTTATATATAAAAGTTAATTCTCATAGATTCACATAAAAACTCATATTTTTATTTTTATAAAAATTTATTCCATAATGAATATTAAAATACTTAAAATATTCACATACTATCCTCATAATAATTTTCAAGACCAATGTGTATATATAAAAACTTATATATATAATTTAAACAATAGATTTAAAAAATATTCCATAAACTATATAATTCTATTACCCTTGATATTGAAATTCATATTTCTTTTGGAGAAGACAAATTTACATATATAATTTTACAAGTGTTGTTTTGTAGAAAAAATCAATATACTAATTCTTTAAGCAAGTGTTTAAATATTTAATAAAAGTCTACTTAATGAATTAAAATTATTTCGGGTAATTTCTATGGTATTACAATCCACCCTCTTTAAGAATCAACTTTGTCCACGAAGTTTTAATGAAAACTACTATGGCAATCTAATATGCGGAATACAAGATAAAAGTTAATGGAAAAGAAAAAAAAAATTTAGGAGATTTTGAACATACCCTATCAAGATTGTGTCGGGTGGTTACAATTTTTCCCATCAAAACTGTAACAAAAACTTTTCGATTCAGACGAGGAGTAGAACTCCTGTGATCCTAATCAACCTGGTATCATATTTGAACTCTAATTGGAGTCTCCAATTCTGCACCCTCTCACTATTTTTGCATTCCAATTTCCAAAACCGGCACCAAAATTTGATTGGTTCCTATCAAATTGTTGAATTCCACAAGAGTACGTCACCGTCATTGGGCGAATTCATAAAAGTCAATTAATTATTGGTTAGGTTTGCAGAAGGAATACAAGTTGCATATGCAAATTGATTTAAGTTACTTGTTGTATGCTATTTTTAATTCTTTGATAGTTTTTATAATTTGAGTATTATTACGACTTACGAGATCCAATATTGTAGAAGCAGATAAATTAATATAATTGGCAGCTAGGCTTCTGACGACTATGTTCAAAACAATTTTTTTAGGAGCGGTGGAGCTCATAACACACAAATTATAAAAGAAGTAAAGGAAAGGGATAGGGGCCGGGTGGAGATTCGAACCCAAGTGGGGGACTTACCACTAGAGTAAGCCTACAACCCCACTATGTCCAAAACAATTGAAAACCCATTAAAT
Source organism: Hygrophila difformis (assembly GCA_030278955.1). NCBI lineage: Eukaryota > Viridiplantae > Streptophyta > Magnoliopsida > Lamiales > Acanthaceae > Hygrophila > Hygrophila difformis. The sequence continues at coordinate 58,680,247 of JAOANR010000006.1, read as the reverse complement.
TAAAATATACTTACTTCCGTTCTTTCTTAAATGACACCGAACCACATTTCACGCAATCTAATATATTTTTTTATCTTTAATAATTTAAATTGCATACAAGTAAAAAATATGAAATTTTAAAATTCTAAATCTATGCGATGAGATGAATCCCATAAAATTCCACATGACTATATCTTATCTTGTTTAATTATATTAAAAACTCGAATCAAAATTACTCAATAAAATCTAGACGCTGTTTCTCATCAATCTTTGCATTAAATCGCAGTCGAGTTGATTAATTTGCTAAGAAACAAGGCACTTCAGCTCTCGCAAGATCTTGGGAAATAAGGTAAGAGTTAAAATTACTTATTAATTTATATGATTAATTTATTATTTTATTAATAAAAACATATTACTATAACTTTTTTTTCAAAAGGTTGGGACTTATTCTAGTGGTCAGGTCCCCCTTTTCTCAACCATACGTTGGGAGTTCGATTCCCACCTGGCCCCCTATCCCCTCCTCTTTATCCCCCTTTGTAATTTGTATGGTTTGGGATCCCACACACCTTTGCCGACACATAAGTGTCACTTTTTACCCAAAAAAATAAATTATAGTAGCTAGTTATAACTGTTGTTAAGAGATTTTTTCTTTTTTCTTTTTTTTATCTTTTTTTTTTTCTTTTTTTTTTCTTTCTCCTTTAGAATTTCGTAATAAACCATAAAGTTACTTACATGCTAGGTGAGCTCTAACTATAATTCTAAAAATAGACATCGCATTGGGTAAAACACCTATTGGGACGCCAAATCTCATAGGTAACTATGCGACTATTTCAATGACGCCACAAATGTTGCCTCCAAGCATAAACATACCCGTGCTATCCTTCAGAATACTAGCGGCGTATACGACATTTACAAGTGAACAACCATCGGGAGGATTAGGAAACTTCTGATGCCCCTATTCCCGTACATGATCTTCCTCCGATTAACACTATGAGGATCAATTGGATGATAGTAACGCGAATAAGCGCACCAAGCAAGGACAACATGTCCCGATTGGAATTCTCGAATATACGGGGACCAGGGTCATTCCATCCTGTTAATCGAGCCAACATGGCTTAGGGGCCCCACTACTAGGGTTGCAAACGAATCGAATCGAAGCGAATAACACTATTTCGTATTCGTATTCGAAAAAATATTCGAATATTCGTATTCGTATTCGAATTTTAATCGAATAACAAATGAAATTCGTATTCGATTCGAAAGTAGTAATCGAATTATTCGCTTCGATTCGAATATTCGATTCGAATATTTTGGTATTCGAATATTTCTTTTCAATTCAAATATATTCGCTTCGATTCGTAATTATTTGCTTCGATTCGAAACTATTCGATTCGAAATTCATAAAAAAAAATACTTGCTAAAATTAAAAAGATAAAAAATAATAGATCTACGCTCATATCAACATCAAAAATACAACTCATACATTTATACACAAAAGAATCCACCACAGAATATAAAATATCTCAAACAAGCAACCATATACAAGAAATGAATAAAAGGAAATGGATGTCCATGTCAGTTCCACCAACACCACCGCAGCTCCGCTCTTGTCTCAGCCGTCGGCCGGCCTGCCATCGTCCTTGTCCACCTCGCTGCTCCGGCCACCGTCATCTCCATCTCCATCTCCATAGCCGCCTTCAGTTCTCCGGCTGTGAAGCATCCACAACGGATCTCTGCTCAAGTCCGCTCTTCACAACCAGCACCTCCTCGTCTCCAGCTCCACCATCACAGCTCTTTCGCTCCCGTCGCCGTGCCTCCATCTACTGTCGCCGTGTTCGATGTCCTTGCCCACAACACGGCTGCTCCGGCGCCAGTCTCAGCCCTCTCCATCAGCGTCTGCTTCCACCCCAAGCTTCAACATCGACGCATCACTATAGCATTGCTCGTTTCTCTGAAAGAAAAAAAAATGGAAGAAGAAGAGAAGAAGAGAGAAAAGAGGGGCGAAAAAATGGAAGAAAAGAAAAGAAGAAGAGAGAAGAAAGAGGGGCGGCGTTGTTGCTCTAATTTTGCATCTGATAACTAAAGGAAATGGGTTATATGTAGTTGGGCTCAGTTATGGTAAATGGGTTATATATTATTGGGCTGAGAAATGGGGCTAGTTTTATGAATTAATACTAAATGGGTTTCGAGTTGGACCAAGTAAAAAAGTATATATTATAGTATATATAAATATAACTATTATATATATATATTTTTATTAAATATATTAAATATTTAATCGAATACGAACGAATATCGAATCGAATATTGAGATATTCTTATTTGTATTTGTTACTTATCGAATCGAATCGAATATGTTTTATTCGAATACGAATCATAAAATTCCGAATACAAATAGCAAAATTTCGAATCGGATCACGGATCGAATCACGAATCAGTCGATTCTGTTGCAACCCTACCCACTACCACCAAACTTTGGTGGAAATACACCCGATGAAATAATAGCGGGCAAGATGGATTTCATAATCCACCACAACACCAATAGATTCAAGATGTACAAGGACACGAAAGAATCCCACCTAAGGATCTCCCACCTCCACCGCCGTTGATTTAGATCACTAAGATACAAGTTTCAAGGATGATATCTTACTAACCAAGTGTTGAGAAGAGTTAGAACTCTTAGAATGATGAAGGTTGCCAAGCCTACAAGACTCCACAATCCTTAAGATATGCTCACTATGTGGGAGAACTTTGAAGAATAAAATGGGTAGTGAATTTGGCTAATGAGATGGATGAGATTGGTGTGTTTGAAGGCTAGAAACTCCCTCTATTTATAGGCTAAGATTTGAACAATTGAACATGACACATTGTGAGAGTGATTACAACCTCACCAGCATCCAATTAAGTGTGTCTTGAGCAATAATGGTTAGAGTATTTGTATCCACTCATTTGGTCCTTATAGCCTAACAAAGAGGCTATTAATTTGGGAGACTATTAATTTTGTCCATCATGTTGTCTATTAACATAATGGTTTGCCTATTATGGAGGCTATTAATCTTGGTGGGTTCAAGAGATAATTGATCACCTTTCTTTGCTAGCCATTCATCCAAGACACTTGTTAATCATGTGGATTTTTCATCTATTTGTTTAGGAAGAAAATTTCTTGCAATTGCTTTTAACCTTATATTTGTGTAAGTAGTGTATCATGAAAATGATTGAAGTATTAGCTTGTCTACAAAAATCATTATTCTTGTCATTATTTAGTGGCATGCATTTATACTCAATGAGTTGGATATGATAATATAATATTTATTTATTTATTTCAAGTATTGTATTTATATTAATGTGCTTTCAAAAAGATAATAATAATATACTTGCATGGTTTTATTTTATTCATAACAATACTCAAACCACAAAGTCTTCATGTCATCATCAAATAAAAATTATAATCTATGAATATATTTTCTTATATATAAAAGTTAATTCTCATAGATTCACATAAAAACTCATACTTTTATTTTTATAAAAATTTATTCCATAATGAATATCAAAGTACTTAAAATATTCACATACTATCCTCATAATAATTTTCAAGACCAATATGTATATATATAAAAACTTATATATATAATTTAAACAATAGATTTAAAAAATATTCCATAAACTATATAATTCTATTACCCTTGATATTGAAATTCATATTTCTTTTGGAAAAGACAAATTTACATATATAGTTTTTCAAGTGTTGTTTTGTAGAAAAAATCAATATACTAATTCTTTAAGCAAGTGATTAAATATTTAATAAAAGTCTCTTTAGTAAATTACAATTATTTCGGGTAATTTCTATGGTATTACAATCCACCCTCCTTAAGAATCAACTTCGTCCTCGAAGTTTTAATGAAAACTACTATGGCAATCTAATATGCAGAATATAAGATAAAAGTTAATGGAAAAGAAAAAAAGTTAGGTGATTTTGAACATACCCTATCAAGATTGTGTCGGGTGGTTACATCCTCCTCCCCTTAAGCCTACAGTTATATCCCCGTAACTGTTATTTGGTCGTTTAAAAAGAGATTGGGGTAGCGTTGCTTCATATCATCCTCTAGTTCCCATGTTGCTTCTTCCGTACCATGATTGGACCGAAGTACTTTAACAATCCGGGTGGTCTTGTTCCTTGTCGTTCTTTCTTTGATGTCGAGTATTTGGATTGGATACTCTTCATAAGTTAGATCTTCTTTGAGTTCAATTACTTCCTGTTGAAGTACATGGGTTGGGTCATGCACATATTTCTTTAACTGTGAAACATGGAACACATTGTGCACTCGAGATAGTTGTGGCGGTAGGGCTAGTCTGTATGCCAGGGTTCAGACTCGTTCCAGAATGTCATACGGTCCAATATATCGAGGACTTAACTTTCCTCGCTTTCCAAAACGCATCACTCCTTTCATAGGTGATATTTTCAGCATAACCTTATCTCCAACTTGAAATTCTAGGTCTTGTCGCCTAAAATCGGCATAACTTTTCTGTCGATCTTGTGCTGCCTTCATTTTCCCTTGGATCATCTTGATCTGTTGGGCCATGTCTTCAATGAGTTGCGGCCCAACCACAATAGAATTCTCACATTTTTCCCAACATAATGGGCTTCGGCACTTGCGTCCATAGAGTGCCTCAAACGGTGCCATGCCTATACTAGCATGATAGCTGTTATTGTAAGGGAACTCTATCAAAGGTAGATGGTTTTCCCAACTTCCTTTAAATTCAAGAACGCATGCTCTCAGCATGTCCTCCAGTGTTTGGATTGTCCTTTCTGTTTGTCCATCCGTCATCGGGTGAAAAGCGGTGCTCATTTTAATTTGGGTACCAAGAACTTCTTGCAGCTTGGTCCAAAAATGAGAGACAAATCTACTGTCTCTATCAGAGATTATATCATGTGGCACTCCATGTCGTCGAACCACGTTATTGATATATGCTCTTGCTAATTGATCCATAGACCATGTATCCTTCATTGGTATGAAGATCACAATCTTTGTCAATCTATCAACAATTACCCAAATTTTATTCATTCCTTTTGGTGATCGTGGTAGTCCTGAAACAAAATCCATTGATATACTATCCCATTTCCAACTCGGGATTTCCAATGGTTTCATGAGTCCTAAGGGCTTCTGACGTACTGCTTTAACCTTTTGACATGTTAAACATCTAGCCACAAACTCAACAACCTCATTCTTCATCCTTGGCCACCAATAAACTTTCTTTAAATCCTTATAAAGCTTATCACCCCCTGGATGTACTGAATATGGGGTGTTGTGGCCTTCTTCCATTAATCTTCGTTTAGCTCTACGTATTTATGCGGTACGCACCATCTTCCTTTGAAGCGAATGCTTCCATCCTCATGGATTGCAAAACCAATTGCTTTTCCTTCAGCAACCTTCTTCTTGATCCTTTCAAGCTTTATGTCGCCTGGTTGAGCACTGCGTATTTTATCAAATACCGTAGATTCAATGGTCATAGCATTAATGACATTTTCCACAGTTCCATAATGGACTAGCTCCGTATCTACCTTGACCAAGTCCATATACAGTTTCGAAGGTAAGATAAGAGTATTTGCCACGTGTCGAGTCTTGCGGCTCAACGCATCTGCGACCACATTAGCTTTCCCTTCATGGTAGGCGATGTCCAAATCATAATCCTTGATCAACTCTAACCATCTGCGTTGCCTCATGTTTAACTCCTTTTGAGTAAATATGTACTTAAGGCTCTTGTGGTCGGTGAATATCCGACAAGTTCGTCCATAAAAGTAGTGTCGCCAAATCTTTAATGCGAACACTACCGCTGCTAATTCTAGGTCGTGCGTCGGATAATTCTCCTCATGAGGCTTCAATTGTCGTGATGCATATGCAATGACTTATTGTTGTTGCATTAAAACACACCCTAGCCCCTCTTTTGAAGTGTCACTATACACTTCAAAATCTCCATTCTCTGTTGGCAATGTTAAAATTGGTGCTGTTGTGAGGCGTTTCTTTAACTCTTGAAATGATGATTCACACTTTTCTGTCCATTCATACTTCAAGCCTTTCTTCAAAAGTTGAGTCAGAGGTCGTGCAACTTTGGAAAAGTCCTTGGCGAACCTCCTGTAATATCCAGCCAGTCCAAGAAAACTTCTCACTTCTGTTTGATTAGTAGGCGTAGGCCACTCGGTGATTGCTGATATTTTTGTTGGGTCAACAGAAACTCCATCAGCTGATACAACATGGCCTAAAAATGCTACTTTTTCTAGCCAAAAGTCACACTTGGACAACTTGGCATAGAGTTGGTGTTTCCTTAATGTCTCTAGCACCTGATGCAAGTGTTGCTCATGTTCTTCATTGCTCTTTGAATAGATCAAGATGTCGTCGATGAAAATGACTATACATTGATCTAACAATTCTCGAAACACATCATTCATGAGATTCATGAATACTGCTGGGGCATTTGTTAGCCCAAAGGACATCACTGTAAATTCGTAATGTCCATAACGTGTCCTGAAAGCAGTTTTCGGAATATCATTTTCAGCGATTCGCAGTTGATGATAACCGGATCGCAAATCTATCTTGGAGAATACCGTTGCACCTTTAAGTTGATCGAAAAGGTCATCAATCCTAGGTAACGGGTATTTGTTTTTAACCGTTACCTGATTTAAACCTCTATAATCGATACAAAGACGTAACCCTCCATCTTTCTTCTTGACGAATAAGACTGGTGCTCCCCACGGTGACGTGCTAGGTCGTATATACCCCTTTTGTAATAATTCCTCAAGTTGCTCCTTGAGTTCGTTCATTTCTAGGGTTGCCATGCGAGGAGCTTTTGATACAGGTTCTGTTCCGGGAAGTAGATCGATTGTAAACTCGACTTCACGTTCTGGAGGCATTCCAGGAATTTCTTCTGGGAATACATCTGGATACTCCCTCACTACTGGAATGCCATCAATTTTATTCTCCTTTAACTTGAGGTTATGGATATAGCATGCATAAAGCATATATCCTTTCTGCATAAGAGTATAAAATTGTAAGGCATTTACCACCTTAGTCTTACGTTTGGGGAGTTGGACATAGTAGTTGACCTTTTTGCCTCTCGTCTTAGACAGTGTAATTTTGTGTTTCTGACACTCAATTACCACTTTATATTGGGTAAGCCAATCCATTCCCAATATAATATCAAAATATTTAAGGTCAAATTCTACTAAGTTTGCATAGAACTCAAGGTTCTTAATGACTATAGGAATCCCATCGTATCGTTTGGTGCACGATACAATTTTTCCCGAAGGCAACTGATTTCCTAAGTTAATCATTTTAGGTTTTGGCATCTCTAAATCAGGCAAGATTCTAGAAGAGATAAACGAACAACTTGCTCCAGAATCGAATAAAACCTTAACAGGCATACATAAAGCCATAAATGTACCTGTTATCACATCCCCTTGAGTTGAAAGATCTGCCTGATTAATAACATTGAGCCGCCCTATAGGTGCTCCATGGTTCCCTTGTTGGTTTCTATTTTGCTGAGGCCTCTGTCCTTGATTATTTACGTTTCGCACATCCTGATTATTTGGCTGAGTGGGGATATTGATAAGGTCTTCTCTTTTTGTAATATTTTCAATGCGGGTCTTACACTCCTTCCTCATATGACCTTCTCGGCCACATCTATAACATGTACCCGGCTTGGGGCATCCTCTAGCCAAGTGGGGCTTGTTGCATTTTGGGCATTGTGGTATGTACCCTTCATGGTTTCTAGTACCATTGTTGCCCCCTCCTTTGTTTCCCTGGACGGGTCGATTCTGCCCACCTCGAATATTGCCTTTATTGTTGCTGAGGTGGTTGTTGCTGATGCTGCTTCCTCGGTTGTCCCGAATCCTCTTGTCCTGTCCTTGGACTCCCCGGCTTTTCTCTTCGTCTGTTGTACACGAGAAACTGCGACAGCTCGATCGTAGATCGCTTGGAGGGTAGGATACTGAACTCCAGCCACCACTTCTCTAATGGAGATGTTTAATCCCATTTCGAACTTCTGTGCCTTCTCGGCATCGGTGGAGACTAACTTAGGAGCAAATCTGACTAACTCCTTGAATCTGACATAGTATTCTTGTACAGATTGTGCTCCTTGTCGTAACGACAGAAACTCTTCATACATTGCTGCTTTGGTACTCATCGGGTAAAACCTTTCTCCTAGAGCTTCTGTAAAGTTTTCCCATGTATACTCATCATGATCATCTAGCTCTCTCTTCTGTAACTGCCACCAGTCATCTGCGTCACCTCCTAAAAAGTACGAGGCTACAGTAATCTTCTGCTCATCTGGGCAACGAGTCGCCTCGAGTAGCTTGTTGAAACTTTTTATCCAATCCTCCAATTTAGTAGGGTCCTCCTGCCCATCATAACGAGGTGGTCTGTATTGGTTCACCACTGCTAGGTGATTGAGCTGGGCTTGAGATGGCGGCACGGCTGCTGTGGCTTGATTAATTTGACCCTGACCCAAGGCAATGAGCATTTGCTCAATGATCCTTAGGCGATCATTGTCAAGCGAGTTTGGCATATTTTGATTCTGACGGGTTTGGTTGTTGGGTGCTCCCTGATTAGGAGGTACCATGTTGTGTCCAACGCCCTGATTGTTGGTGGTGTCAGGGTGATGTATATTGTGTGCAGGTGGTACAGCTTGTTGATTGGATACACCCGGTGCTGCTGGCACTTCGTGGTTAGTCATGTTCGGATTTTGGTGTGGCTCCATGTTGTTGAGGGCATTAACACTTCGGAGGGTTTTTCTAGTCCTTGCACGGGGTGCCATTCTGCTAAGGATGGTTAAGCAAGAGTGAGTTCAAGTCTAAGGGATGATTATGTCCTAAAACTCGTTAGGTCATAGTATAAGGATGAGTTAACGCAGAAATGTCTAAGTTAGGAGTATGACTTTATTTAGAGATTATCCAGAAGGAATGAAATAACAAGCTTTATTTCATAAATCTAGAAAATATTACAAGATAGAGAATTTAAAAAGAGCATTTATGATAAGGTCAACTGACTTAGTATATCATAACAATATTTTATTTTATTTTTAAAATTTTATAGAAAATGATGCATGCTCATGAATGCATATGTCCCCACCCCAAAATAATTTCTAAGTTTCAAAATTTAACATAACCCATATGGGCCTTTGAAAAATATTTTGCATATTTCTTTCTCAAAATGGACTTTTTTTTTAAAAAAAATCCATAAACCGGAGTTAAACTGTCGCATCCCTTAGTCAAGCTCGCCTTGTTGCTAACTTAACCAAGAAATGCTAAGATTAGAGGGTACCGCCTTCTAAGTAATTTGCCAACTAGTTAAAATATAGAGCTACAAAGTTGATTCCCAGGAAAGACTGGTAGAGCCACCGGCTGACGGGCAATCTTTAAAAACCAGACTCCTTAGACAGAATCACCTCATGCAGTTCTATATTTAACAGTTTACAAATACTTAGAGTTTAAAAATATTCTCTGATACCACTCAAAAACACCCCGAAATTCATCCTCATAAGGTTTCAGAATGTTACCGCCACACTTGTCAGTCAGGCTCGCCCTTTGGCTAACTTAATTGACAAGTGCTACGGCTAAATATCTTCACATATAAATTTTTGTAATATGGACTTTAAAAATTATTGCCAATTTTATAAAATATAGTCATAAGAAAATTTAAAGTACTTAATACTAGAGTCATTGTTCTTTCTCACGCGGAAGCATAAACTAAAGGCAATATATAAGACATTAATAATTAAAAGTACGTGGTTCCTTAAAGCAACAATCTTTTTGATGAAAGGTAATCCCATCCCCAAATGCTCATGTCATGAGATGCAGTTCACATGTCAGCTCCAATATCTGTAAAAAGATAACACAACAACTTTTTATCAGTACAATGGTACTGAGTAAGTCAACCCGCTCCACTTTAAGAAGTGGATTTTAAAATAATGGTTGACACTCATTTAAAAAAAATAATTTTCACTTTTTCTTTTAAAAAGGATCACACACATTACCTTTAACAAAATAAATAACTTTCATTCTTACCATTGTAGCAACTATGCACAAGAGGACATCATTTTCCATATATCATATCATATCATATCATATCATATCGATCATAAGTCATGATCAGCATGCAGCGGACTCATATACAGACACACTCCGGAGCCTTGGGTAACCCATCACGGATACACCCAATAGTATAGACTCATACATCCAACAACGCCGTTTTGGCACAATTTATCAACAATGCCGTCTTGGCATATTTAGAGGGGGAGGCCCCGCAAGACACATCCCTAGTGCATTAGCCCTCTACCAAGTATGGCATCTTACTCAAGTTAATAGTGCACAATGGATTTAAAAGAGTTTTCACAATTTTTCCACATAATATCCTCTTTAAAAGAGTTTTCAACAATTTCACGGGAGTAACCTCATAACAAGGGCATTCAATAATGCCAAATATCATTTCAACATTTAACTCCCATATCAATATCTCATAAATATGAAAATATCATTTCATGGATCTCAAAATCCAACAATTTCTCATTTGGACCAAAAATCAAGTCCAATGTCGCAGTTTACGCCAAGCCAGTTTAAAAATTCACATGAAAGGCGATTCCTTTGAAATTTAAACTGTAGATACTCAACACATAGTTGAACAAGTTTCATGTTTTACACTTTTCAAAATAAGGTATGGAAATAGTTCAAAAATCGAGTTCTTTTCAGAATATGTATTCTGCCAGAAATTCAATGGTGACTCTATAATTTTCAATAGGTTTTAAAAATAGTAATTCGCAACCAAAAATTCTGAAATTTTACCACAAGGTAGATAACACATAGATAAATATTTTTTATGGATAAACCATTTGGTTTTGAAACACTTAAGACCTTCAAAAATGAGGATTTCAGAAACACTATCATTTATTAGATTTCAACCAAAAGAGATTTCGACCTTTTGATAAAGCGGATCCCATAACTTTTTCATATGAGTTCTAAAAATTATAAAATTTTCCAGAAAGATACTCAACTCAATAAGAAACAAGTTTTATGAAGGAACTTTTGAGTGATAATGAACCAAAATAGTTTAAAAAGATGGATCTTTACGTAAACGAAAAACTGACAGATTTTGGTATAATGGAAAAATTCTCATTTTGTACTCTTAAAACATGGATTGGGATCTCCAAAACTTGAAGTAGAGAGTGTTAACTTACTGAATTGATGTATAAGAGCAAGGAGATTCAAAGATAATGGCCGTTATAACACAAGATTCGCACCACAAATTACGGGTTTCGCTGAAATTCAACAAATAGAGGGAAATCAATTTATAGTATAAAAATAAAAGATTTAGATCTCTAAGATACAAGTTTCAAGGATGATATCTTACTAACCAAGTGTTGAGAAGAGTTAGAACTCTTAGAATGATGAAGGTTGCCAAGCCTACAAGACTCCACAATCCTTAAGATATGCTCACTATGTGGGAGAACTTTGAAGAATAAAATGGGTAGTGAATTTGGTTAATGAGATGGATGAGATTGGTGTGTTTGAAGGCTAGAAACTCCCTCTATTTATAGGCTAAGATTTGAACAATTGAACATGACACATTGTGAGAGTGATTACAACCTCACCAATCATCCAATTAAGTGTGTCTTGAGCAATAATGGTTAGAGTATTTGTATCCACTCATTTGGTCCTTATAGCCTAACAAAGAGGCTATTAATTTGGGAGGCTATTAATTTTGTCCATCATGTTGTCTATTAACATAATGGTTTGCCTATTATGGAGGCTATTAATCTTGGTCGGTTCAAGAGATAATTGATCACCTTTCTTTGCTAGCCATTCATCCAAGACACTTGTTAATCATGTTGATTTTTCATCTATTTGTTTAGGAAGAAAATTTCTTGCAATTGTTTTTAACCTTATATTTGTGTAAGTAGTGTATCATGAAAATGATTGAAGTATTAGCTTGTCTAGAAAAATCATTATTCTTGCCATTATTTAGTGGCATGCATTTATACTCAATGAGTTGGATATGATAATATAGTATTTATTTATTTATTTCAAGTATTGTATTTATATTAATGTGCTTTCAAAAAGATAATAATAATATACTTGCATGGTTTTATTTTATTCATAACAATACTCAAACCACAAAGTCTTCATGTCATCATCAAATAAAAACTATAATCTATGAATATATTTTCTTATATATAAAAGTTAATTCTCATAAATTCACATAAAAACTCATACTTTTATTTTTATAAAAATTTATTCCATAATGAATATCAAAGTACTTAAAATATTCACATACTATCCTCATAATAATTTTCAAGACCAATGTGTATATATATAAAAACTTATATATATAATTTAAACAATAGATTTAAAAAATATTCCATGAACTATATAATTCTATTACCCTTGATATTGAAATTCATATTTCTTTTGGAAAAGACAAATTTACATATATAGTTTTTCAAGTGTTGTTTTGTAGAAAAATCAATATACTAATTCTTTTAGCAAGTGATTAAATATTTAATAAAAGTCTCTTTAGTGAATTACAATTATTTCGGGTAATTTCTATGGTATTACAAGTACATTACCCAACTAAGAAATTGGGCCAAAACCAGTCCCATAGGATGCAATTATTTCCTTCCTCATTAACAAAGATTGTCTTCTCATGATTTATTGTCCTGATTGTATGTAAATTTTCCACACGGCATGAGTTAGAGGAAGCGTTTCATGCCGCAGTTCTATAATTTGAAGTCAACGATCATGTTGGTTGAGATTCTAGAAACAAAAAAAGGTCAATGAAACAACGACTAAGTTCATTTAGCGCTTTAAGCAACTGAAATGGAAATGTAAAACTGCCATATCGAAAAAAGAAATAACCAATGTTGCGTCAAGAACACACATCTTCCCTTAAGAAAGAAATTAACTCCCTTAGACATCGATGTCTAGCTAGCAGCATTATCATCAAAACCAATAAGAGTTGATTCTCAAATCAATGACCAAGGAATTAAAAGAAGTCAAAGGAGAGAAAAGAAAAACCATATCAAGTCGCCACCATGTAATTGGACATGTCAATGATCTTGAGGAAGCATGCGATCAAGAAGCTGACTTAGTTGATCAAATGACCATCGAATTAGTCCGAGGAAAACCTTTTGTTTGCACTGAATTGAAACCAAAGGCCATAAGGCCCCTGAAGAAAAATAAATAAAACACCAAAAAGCTTCCAGAGACACCATTCCCAGCAAAGCTACTCCCAAAAGGGAGTAGGGGAAAAAGACCCATATCGTCCCATTTAGCAAAATTTCAAAAACATTCCAAAAAGACGAATTAGATGAACTCGTCCCATAAATACCCTAATCATCACCAAACCCGTTCATGAACCTAGTTTTTCCGCTAATCATTGCCGAACCCGTCCATTAAACTATCCTAATGGAGGGACCGGTTCAGCGATTAAACTACCCTAATGGAGAGACCGGTTCAGCGATGAGTAGATATTTAATAGACGAGTTCGGCAATGATTAACGAAAAAACCGGATTATGGACAGGTTCGACGATGATTAGGATATTTATGGGACAGATTCATCTAATTCGATATTTTTTGGACTGTTTTGAAAATTTTGCAAAATTATAAGACGATATAAGTCTTTTCCCAAGGGAGTAGCTACCGCCACATCAACAATTTGCTGATGTGGCGGGCATTGGGGGTTGCCAAAATAGGGAGCAACCCCAATGTAAATGCCCTAATGCTTGTGCCACTCAATCTTTGTGCCATGTCTGGAATGCGATTAAGTGGCGGTGGGATCATTTTGCGATAATCAGCATAGTTATTCGATGGATTAAGCTAATTCAAATTTTATGGACCCACTGAAAAATTGTCAATCTTGTGGGATCATTTGGGTTTTCTTTACAGTTTGTGGGATCATTTGAGCATGGGATGATTTCCTCTTAGACTATTTCCATTCATGATCTTTTGGACACCAACCCAACCGTCATGTCAACATTATTATTTTTTTTAAAAAAAAAAGAAAAATGGATGGTGGTTGGGTTGGGTGATTGGCCATTCCCAATCTTGAGACCACTTGCTACCTTTAATTTAGAAAATGTGATTAGTATACTTGTCTCCATTCCATTTTTCAAGTGATTTTCTAAATTTATATAATAAAATGATTATATCTTTTATATTAATAAATAAATACTCCCTCCGTCCCATTAAAAGTGGCCATTATTCCTTTTTGGGGTGTCCCATTAAAAGTGGCCACTTTCCCTTTTTAGCAAATTAGATTAACATAAGCATCATTAAAAACCCCACAATAATGACAATTGTACTTTCTGCACAAACTCCCTATATATATTTAACCATTAATATCTCAAAACGGGTATAAATAAAAATTATATAAAATATATATTCTAAAACTATACGATTAGACGATTCCAACAAGACCACACTTGACTATTTTTTTCTTTCTACATCATTACGATAACATTAAGTCAAAGTTAAATAATAAATATGGTTAAAAGTCAAATGTAACCATTATAAATTAGATGGATGGATTAGTCAAATTTACTTACACTACTTTAACTACTAAACACCACAACCTTAATTCATGTGCCCAAAAAAAAGTGGCCACTTTTAATGGGACGGAGGGAGTATAATTTTAAAATATACCAAATTTTATAATTTTTCATTCTCGACAAATAGTGACCACTCTTGCTATATTTTTATTAAATACATAATATATCAATTTTGATATTTTTAATCCATTTTATAATTTAATTAACAAATAAAGAATATATTAAAATTTTAGATTTTTTTATTCCTTATATATAAGATAAAATATTTTATATTTTCTATACATTAACTTTTTTTATATTTCAATATAATTTAAATTGTATAAATTAAAATAAGATATAATAATTAAAATAGGCCACCAGAGGAGGTCATTCCACTTTTGCGCCACAATATTTTGATTTAGGAAAATTGGTCATTTGAAGGATTTCGGGCCCGAATTTAGGCTATTTGGACAGAATTCAGGCCGCGGTGGGCTAAAAGTGGAAATGACTCATTCTGGTGGCATATTTTAATTTTTTTCAATTATTTTTTTATTTTATGTCATTAAAATAAATAATACTCATTCCGTACCATTATTTATGTCTTACTTTCTTCTTTTTTTGTTCCAAAATTTTTATTTCATTTCCATTTTAAAAAATAATTAAATATTAATCTTCAAACCTACCCTTCACATCACATTAATAAATAAATATATTAAACTTTCAAACGAACCACCATTAATAATTTCAATCCAACCTATAACCACATATAAGTAAATCACACATAAATAAATAAATTAAAATTGTAAACGCAATACAATCACATTATATAAATTCTTAGGTTAATACTAATATATCCCTATATTTAATACTAATTATCCCTACATAAAGTATTGTGTCCGAAATGTTGGGATACTAATAATGAAACATGTTTTTTGCTTTATAATTTATTTGAATTTGTATTTTACTTATTTTATAAGATATTTGAATTAATATTTTTTTTATTTCTTATGTTACACCCTCCATCTCATTAATAGTGTCTCAAAATTATTGTGATGTGATGGTAGGTTTGACGATTAATATTAATTATTTTTTAAAATTGAAATGAAAAAAAATATTGGAACAAGAAAAAAAAGAAAATAGCACATAAATAATGGTACGGAATGAGTATTATTTAGTTTAATTAATTAAAATAAAAAATAATTGAAAAAACTAAAATAGACCACCAGAAAGAGTCGTTTCCACTTTTAGGTCATCGCAGCCCGAAATCCGGCCAGAAATTCTTCTAATGGCCTATTTCCCTTAATCAAAATATTGTGGCCTAAAAGTGGAAGAACTTTCTTCTAGTGGCCTATTTTAGTTATTATCTCTTAAAAGAATTATATACAGTATAATATTGTGGTTGGATGGTTGAGTGGTTATTGATAGAATATGTAAAATTGGGATGATTGGTTATTGATGAGTTGGGGGAGAGAGAAACTAATAAATAATGAGATGATAATAAGATGGTTGGATGTATGAGTGGTTGGGGTGGTGATAGTTAAAGATAGTCTTAGAATTGCTCATGTTTGGGAGTTTGATTCTACAGTTGGTGCTTCAGTATTTTTTACAACTTTTTGGCACGAGAGGATATTATGTTGTTAGAATCTTCAAAATCCTCTCATCTTGCTATTCATTTTAAGTTTTCATGGCAATTCCTTTAGGTGATGCGTCATAATGGCTCTTTCTTCTTTTTGAAGAATCCCAACATTCTCCGTTAACCTTTATGCTTTCGTAGTCCATTAAAAGCTTCATGGCACCAAGCTTTATTTGTAGTATTTTTTAATTATCCAATTTAATAATTCAAATTTATTCAGAGTATAGAGCCATTAAATTTTACTAAACCTTAAAATTGATAAGATTTCAGGAGTTATGTATTCCCAAAATACTAGAAATTTGACACATCTTTCCAATGTAAATGAACACTTATGAACTACAGAAGTTAAATATTGAAATTGATTTCAACAGGAAAAGGAAAAATGGAAGGAAATCCGGGTGCACTGGTAATTGACAAAGTTGCTGAGGAAATTGCAAAAGACATTGTGGGAACAGTGAAGCTTCAGCTTAATTACCTGTGTTGCTTCAGCAAAAACATCAAGAGTATGACTGATGAAGGTAACAGTTTGAACGCCAAAAGAGAAGATTTGGAATTACGAGTTGCCGACAGGGAGAGAAGTACTGAAACGAGAACCTCTGAGGTTGATAAATGGTTAACAGACACAGGAACCATACTGCAGCAGAAAGATGATATTGAGGCCAAAATTCGGAATTCTGAGAGCGGTTGTTGGATCAGGATGAAATCACGTTTTTCACTTGGCAAGAAAGTCAGAGAGATAACAGATCGAATGGAGCGTCTTCGAAACCAACAGTTGCCAACCATTTTAACCCACCCTCAAAATCCAGCTACAAGAATAATTCCAATGGAAGATGTATTTGCACTCCCATCTAGAAAAAAGTTGGAAGACGACATTGTTGGTGAAATTCTGAGTGAGCAAAAGGTTGGGAATATTATAGGAATAGCCGGTATGGGTGGTTTGGGGAAGACTACTCTTGCAACAGATATTCTGAATAGGTTGATTAAGGACAATTCATTTGAAGCTGTGAGCGTAGTTGTCAGCCAACCACCTGTAGATGTATTGAAAATTCAACGGCAAATTGGTAAACGCTTGGGTCTAAAGGGCACGGAAAATTGGGATAATGTACATGATGGAGCATGCGAATTGTATTCCAGATTGGAGGGCACTCAAAAGATCATAATACTTTTGGATGATATTTGGGAAGAAATCGAACTGAAGAAGGATTTGGGAATACCTTGTGAAGGCGGATGTATAGTTCTTCTAACATCTCGAAACAAGGAAATCCTGAAACAAATGTGTAATAAAGTTTTTGAAATGAAAACTTTAGCTCCTGAAGAAGCATATTCTCTCTTCGAAGAGAAAGTTGGATCCTCTATGAAAGACCTGGACTTGGGGTCTATTGGAAAAGAAATTGCGGACGAATGTGATGGCTTACCACTGGCCATTGCAACTATTGCAAGTGCTTTAAAAAATGAAGAAAAACAAGTATGGCGGGATGCACTAAGTGAACTCAAAGGTTCTGAAGTTAAGGGAAAGGTTTATAAGAGCCTAATCTTAAGTTACAATTTATTGGAGAACCGAAATGCACAAACGTTATTCTTGCTTTGTTGTCTCTTTCCAGAAGATTATAATATTAGCCTCGAGGATCTGGTATACTTCAGCATGGGGTTAAAGATGTTTGATGGGGTAAATAGTTTGGAGGAGGCAAGACGTAAAGTACGTGGAGAAGTTAGGACGCTTAAGAATAGGTATTTACTTTTGGATGGCCGCAATGAAAATGAAGTGAAAATGCATGATGTTATCCGGGATGTTGCCATCTCCATTGCTTCAAAAGAAGGACTAATTGATGTCAGCCTAAGGTCAAAAGAACAAGATGATAAGAATTGTAAATGGATCTCAGAGTTTACAGTGTCAAGTAATGAGACTCTCGGTCATCTCATAGAGTCTAATTTTCTAGACCTCCAACTTTTAATCATACAACACATAGCTCAATGTTTGGGAGATCGCCTAGAGATCGATGATGTCTCTATTCTGAAAGGAATGGATGGCCTAAATTCTCTGTTCTTCAGAGATGTTGAATTCACATCACCACCAGAAAGAATAGAACGGCTGAATAGCCTCTCAACGTTGCAATTTCAGAGGTGCAACTTGAAAACTCTCTCTTTTGTTGGTAAGTTGCTGAATCTTAAAATTCTTGATTGTAGTCACTGCCATTTCATTGAAGAGCTTCCAGTTGAGATTGCGAGCCTCAAATGCCTCAAGTTGATGAATCTAAACGGATGTGATAAACTTAAAAGAATAGCACCTGGCATCATTTCACGACTGATTGAATTGGAGGAGTTGAAGATGTTGGAGAGCTTCAATGGATGGGAATCAAGCAACGGAGATAATGATTGTGACTTTTGCGGGAATTGTAATCAGTGCGAGTCAATGAATGTTACCCTTAAGGAGCTTGAAGCACTGCGTAAATTGACATGCTTGGAGATTCATATAGAGGCCACAGCATTGGTCAATGAAGAGATACACCTTTCTGAAACTATAGTAAAATATGAAATACATATTGGAATAAGCACTTTTGCGTTTGACAATGATCTTGAGGATGTAGAGAAAAAGCTAAGGTTGAATGGATTACCAAATAAGATTAATAATGGAAGCTGGATCTGCAATCCTCCAATCGGCACCAAAATTGAATGGTTACAGACGGGTGGAAGTGGTTGTGACTTTTGGGGGAATCTATCAGATACTAGTAACCTCAAGTACTTGCAAATTAGAAACAGTATGAAGTTGAAGGAATTGATAGATGCATCGACTACTGCATCACATGGTTTCCCGAAGCTGGAGTACCTGCAGCTTCGTGATCTTTCAGATTTAACAAAAATATGTGATGGTCCAATTCCAGCTGGGGGATCCAATTACTCTGACACATTCAACAGCCTTCATACTATACAAATTTACAGGTGTGATAAGCTGCGGAATCTTTTCTTGTTGGAGAGGGCAACAGATATATTTTCACAACTTAAAACACTTGTAATTTCTGACTGTGAGAGGTTGGAGGAAGTGTTTGTCTCAAGTGAAAATAATGAGAATGGAAAGATGGAGAGGAGTCGTAAAGCATTCGGAAAATTGATTGAATTGGAATTACATCTCCTTCCAAGACTCACATCATTTTGGAAAGGACTTGAAAGCATTGAATTCCCTTCCTTGAAGAATTTGAAGATCCAGAAATGCTGGAAGTTGAAGAGCTTAGTGTGTAGTCCAATGGAAAGTGCAAATGATGGCAAAGCTTCTCATCTCTCATATAAGGTATGTCTGAAAATTGTATGTATGCCTGAAAAGGATAGGTTGGTGTTATTAATTAATGGCTACTTACCTACTATTTTATTTTATTTTATATTTAAATTTTTGTTTCTTACTTCCTCCGTTCTACAATGTTTGTCCCATTTGGTTTTGGGGCACTATTCACCCATACACTTTGATTTAAAGTTTTATCATAGTTATACAAGTTAAAATATAGTCAAGAGAGATCTTGTTAGATTCGTCTCATAATGTAGTTTTTAGATCTCGAACTTTTAGAATTTTTACATATACCAAACTTGAATTATTATTGATTCAAAATGTGCATTGGACGGCGTGCGTAGTGGATCCTTAATAGATAATATTTGAGGACGGGGAAGTATATTTTAGTTGTGTTTCTATTTCCGAATTTGAGTCACTACAAATACTACCTCCGTCTCAGTATAATCGTTACGCACCCTTCCGACACGCATGCCGATGCACATTTTTAACGGTTAATAACTTAAATTTTGTACAACGAAAAGTTATAAAAAGTTGATTGTCTAAAACTACAAGATTAGACGAATCTAACAAGATCTCATTTGACTATATTTTTTCTTACATAACTATGATAAAAATTTGAATCAAAGTTAAACAGTGAATAGTGTCAAAAAATCAAACGTAACAATATTTGTTAGACGGAGGAAGTATTATTTATTGTAGAATATCTCCAATTAGCTTTCCTGATTAATTGTATGTATGTCTGAAAAGGGTGGGAGGTTGTTATTAATGGTTTCTTACCTACTATTTAGTTATACTTTTATATTTATAATTTTGTTTCCTCTTTTTTTAATTGAGTTTAAGATGAATATAGGCCCCCTACATGTCTATTTCTCAATTTAGTCCACTACAAATACACATTATTAATATATTCATGTTTAATGTAATCTTATTTAATAATTTTAATAAAATTCAGGTCTTCTTTCCGTAAAAGCAAAAGAAAATATTTAAAACCTTGGAAAAAAGAATAATTAAAAAAATTAAATAAATTTAAATATAATTATAAGAAAAATATATATAACCGGAAATGAAATGTATTCTTCCACTTTTTTAATTGTAGCGTTTCTCATTCGCATGTATGCCATGCACATTTTAAATTATTAATTACTCAAATTTAGTAATAAAAATTCTAAAAGTTTTGATATTTAAAAACTATAAGATGAGATGAATCCAACAAGATCTCACTTGGCTATATCTTTTCTTATATAACTAAGACAAAAATTGAAGTCAAAGATAAAAATAGGCCATTTAATTGATCTATAAATGATAAATAGAAATTAAAAGCTTTCAAATCAAAATGGTATGGGGTCAAAAAATGTTGAAATTGGCCTATTTTAGCAATTTGTATTTGTAGTGGTTTGAATTCCAGAATAAGCCATTGTAGTGACTTATTTCAATATTGAATCTTTTTTAATTTGTATTTAATCAAGTTTAAGCTCAAGTTATATATCAGCTAGCATGGAATAATAACCAAAAACGTCATCAATGTATCAATTATTACCAATTTTATTCTTTAATTTTGATAATTACCAAAACAGTTTTGTAACTATTCTATTTTGACCAATTTAGTCATGGGGCATTTTAACAAATTAATTTAATGGACTAAACTGCACAATGTCAAAGTTTTATGGGGCAAAAACTAATAATTTAAAAGTTCAGGGACCTATAAATAGTTTACTAAAATGGCCCATGACGGATTGGTCATAATAAGATAGTTACATAAATGTTTTTGTAATTAATAAAATTAAATATTATAAGGGTAATTATTGATATATAGATGATGACGTTTTTGGTGCTATAAAGTCAAGTTTTAATGTCATTTTAAAAGTTCAACCTTCCTTTAGCTTCTACGTGAAAACATATTGGCAAGATGAAGTGAAATTAATATAACAATACCCAACTTGAAGTAATGGGCAAAAATGATGTGTAAAAATTGACTCTTGTAATCTATGATGCTTACTTTAGGTTACGAAAGATATATTTTCAAACAAGCAATTGTTATTACCTGTCATATTTTTCTATAAAATATCCATATTCTGAGTGAACTCTATCCCGCTTTGCAGGTGAAATTCGGAACATTGAAGACACTAGAAATATTGTGTTGTGACAACTTTACCGCTATATTTTCATCTGCAAATGTTATTAGCAGTCTCAATGAATTATACATTAAAAGCTGTGACAAGTTAGAAACAATAATAAGAATGGAAAAAGGTAATGAGAATGAAAAGATACATCACATTACATTTTCACAACTCGAGAACCTCAGGCTATCAAAGTTAAGAAACCTAACAAGTTTGGGCGAAGAAATGGACAGCATGGAATTCCCTGTGTTGAAGAAGTTGGTAATCGAGGAATGCTCAAAGCTCATGGAAAGCAATGAAGAAAAGGAGGTTTATTTTGTTGGAAAGGAAAGATCAATAAGAATACCAAATCAAAGGGTAAGCCGTGGTCAGCAACCGATTACCAAC
Organism: Hygrophila difformis; assembly: GCA_030278955.1. Lineage (NCBI taxonomy): Eukaryota > Viridiplantae > Streptophyta > Magnoliopsida > Lamiales > Acanthaceae > Hygrophila > Hygrophila difformis. Next base: position 58,658,282 of record JAOANR010000006.1, on the reverse strand, counting down.
CATGTGTGTTTGAATTCAAAATATGTATATATGCTCCACTTAACTTTAATTAATATTTGGTGTATCCTGTTTGTTTCTTTGTTTGTTTTTCAGGTGGAATTTGGAAAACCGGATATTGTTGGATGTGATACAGTAAACAATATATTGTGTCGTAAGAACATGCCTTCATGCCCCTTTAAAATAATGGAGAAACTGACGATATGTGGCTACCACAAAATGACGACTTTATTCTCGTCTTCTGTGGTTGAAAATTTGGCCAATCTTAGTGAGTTGACAATTCAAAGCTGTTCTGCAATCGAAGATGTCTTAAGGATGGATGGACAGCTGGGACTGGCAAGTCATGCCATTATAACATTCCCAAAATTGACGACAATTAACTTAGATTACTTACCAAGTCTGAAGTGCTTCGGTAAAGGAATTGAAAGGATTGAATTGCCTATGCTCAAGGAGTTGTCCATCATAAATTGTCCAACACTGAGAAGAGTTATTTCCGACGGTACCTCATTTTCCGACATTAGAGAAGGTGAAGGGCACGATGGTGATGATGGTACCTCATTTTCTTTATTCTGCAATCAAAAGGTAGTATTTCTTATTGTTTCATTCTCATTATTATATAATTAAATGCTTTTTTCATTTGAGTTTATTCCACTTTAAACAAATTGTTCGATGATAACATTCCTAGAATTTTTCAGCAAGATTTATGATATATGAATCATCAATTGTAATTTTATACAATAATTACATAGCTAAATAAATGGAAAACAAAAACTCATTTACTCCCATATGTTTTTTTTTTCAATTTCCAAAACCATCCCATAAATATCGAATTATATGAATCCGTCCCTTAACTACCATAATTATCTCCCAACCCGTCAATAAACCGATTTTTTCGCTAATCATCGTTGAACCCATCCCATAACTTTCCTAATGGAGGGATGGGTTCGGCGATGATTAGGAAAGTTTTGGGATGGATTCAGCAACGATTAGCGAAAAAACCGGGTTCATGGACAAGTTCGGCTATGATTAGGGTAATTATGGGATGGATTCGTCTAATTGATATTTGTGGGATGCTTTTGAAATTTTTTTAAAATTATGGGACCATATGTGTTTTTTTTCCCCTAAATAATTAGAGATTTTAGGCGAGTTACTCAGTGCAATTAGCGAGTTATACATGTTGGTAAAAATGGGGTTTTTTAATAGCAAGTTTTCACTTGCATTTCAATGAATACTACGTATTTTAGTGAGTTTATATGTGCTATTTACTCAATGAATTTCAATTATTTTTATATGACGGTAATTTTTTTTTCCAACGAGTTTCATTTGCATTTCAGCAAGAAAGTATGAATTTTTCAACGAGTTTGTATATGCCTTTCAGTTATTTACTTATTGCATTTCAATGATGTTTATAAAATGGTAAAAATAAATAGTATTCAGCATTTCTACAATGATTCCTTCTTCGCTACTCTCTCCATCACATCTAATTTTCATATTTATCCATCGCAACATTTTTGTCTTATTTTTATTTTAAAAAATATATAAAGTCTTAAATTTAGATAATTTTCAACAATGGGGGTGTTTAAGTTTAAATATAGAGTTTAGATATTGGATTTTGAAAAGTTAAAGGTTGTTTTTGGTATCTTTTTTTTTTAAAAAAAAAAGATGCTAGCATTTAGCATTTGCAACTTAAAAATTACTATAAATAATACTCCAATATTTTTCCTTACAATAGTCGGGCTACGTTTGGGAAAAAAATCCCTGCATTTACAGTTTAACTTTTAAAATATATACTAAAAATAGCTTAAAATCATTATTCTCAGTAACTGTTAAATTTTAACTTAATCTCTAAGCTTTAAAGTCTGGACACTCCTCTCCCTAATGTTTAGCTTTTCAGACTCTAGACTCTAAACTCTAATTTTTAGTTCTATCATCAAACATCATTATTCAAAACTACTTTTTCACCACTAATTCAAAACTCAAAACTCTAAACTCTAATTATTTCCCAAACATAGGCTGTGTTTGGAACAAACGCTAGCATTTAGCTTTTAAAATATATACTAAAAATAGCTTAAAACCTTATATACAGTAAATACTAATTTCAGTAACTGTCAAATTTTAGTCTCTAAACTCTAAACTCTGAATGTTCATCTCCCCAACTTTTAGTTTTCCAAATGGAAAAAAATGCCAAAATCATCCCACAACTTTCGTGCGTTTCTCATCAATAAAATTGAATTATCAAACACCATTATATATTCAAAATTATGTAAATTTTAAACTATTTTTCATCAATAATTTTAAACTGTAGACTCTAAACTCTTAATTCTAAGGGTATGTTTGGGAAATAATTAGAATTTAGTGTCCGGAGTTTGGAGTTTAGAGTCTGGAGTTTAAATTAATGGTGCAGAATAGTTTTAAATTTGAATAATAGTGTTCGGTAATGCAATTTTAAATTAGAGTTTAGAGTTTGGAAAACTAAAAGTTGGGAAGAAGAGCGTTCAGAGTTTAGATATTAGAGATTAAAATCTGATGATTACTGTAATTAGTGTTTACTATATCTAGGATTTTTGGTTATTTTTAGTATGTATTTTAAAAGCTAAACGTTAATCGCTAGCGTTTATTCCCAAACGCAGCCTAAATGCTAAATCTAATTAATTCCCAGACACTATAGTAAGAAAATCATTTTTAATTTGTTGTCTATTTTTGAGGTATGCATATTACAAGTGGATATTAATGAGTAGTATCATATATTGCAGATTAAATGCGGAGGACTGAAGATACTAAGAATAGAATACTGCCATGCCATTTCAAGTTTATGTTCATCTTCGATGGCGGAAAATTTCTTGAGCTGTCGAAGTCTAGAAATCAGGCATTGTGACCGCATCAAAAAAGTGATCACAGGTGAAGATAGGAAAGATATGAATTCAGTCGTGTTCCCACGTTTGAAAACAATGATAATTGAAAATCTTCCTCTGCTGGAGATGGTTAGTGAATGTGGCCTTGAGTTGCCATTATTAGAAAAAGCAAGCATCAGTGATTGTCCACAAATGAAGTTTCTCACATTGGCACCTCTACGCACACCAAAATTAAAGGGATTGACCATTACAAGGTGTGATAGAATGGAAGATGTCTTAAGGATGGATGGAGAGGCAAGTCATGCCATTATAACATTCCCAAACTTGAGGGGACTTTACTTAGAAGACTTACCAAGTCTCAAGTGTTTCGGTAAAGGAATTGAAAGCATTGAATTCCCTATGCTCGAGGAGTTGTCCATCAGTGATTGTACAAAACTGAGAAGACTTATTTCCGAAAATATAGAAGGTGACGGGCACGATGGTGGTGATGGTACCTCATTTTCTTTCTTCTGCACTCAAAAGGTATTTCTAGCTTATTGTTTCATTCTCATTATTATATAATCAGATAATAACTAAAATAGGCACCAGAAGGATGTCATTCCACTTTTGGGCCACAATATTTTGATTTACAGAAATGGGCCATTAGAAGGATTTCGGGCCCAACTTTAGGCCATTTGGCCAGAATTCCGGCTGCGATGGCCTAATAGTGAAAATGACTCCTTATGGTGACATATAGTTTTTTTCAATTATTTTTCTATTTTATATAATTAAAATAAATAATACTCATTCCATGTCATTATTTATGTCCTATTTTTTTCTTTTCCAACATTTTTATTTCTCTTCCATTTTAAAAATAATTAAATATTAATCGCCAAACCTTCTCATCACATCACATTAATAAATAAATATATTAAACTTTCAAACTCACTACCATTAATAAGTAGTATAATTTATTTGAATTTGTATTTGTTTTATTTATTTTATAATATATTTGAATTAATATTTATTTTATTTCATATGTTGTTCCATCCATCCCATTAATGTGATGTGATTGGTAGGTTTGACGAGTATTATTTAATTATTTTTTAAAATTGAAAGGAAATAAAAATGTTGGAACAAGAAAAAGATAGAAAGTATGACATAAATAATGGGACGGAATGAGTATTATTGACTTTAATTACATTAAATAAAAATTAATTGAAAAAAACTAAAATATGCCACCAGAAGGAGTCATTTCCACTTTTAGGCCATCGCAGCTCGAATTCCGGCAAAATGGTCTAAATTCGGGACCGAAATCCTTCTATTGGCTCATTTTCCTAAATCAAAATATCGTTGGCCTAAAAGTGGAAGGACCTCCTTCTGGTGGCTTATTTTAGTTATTAATCTCTTATATAATTAAATACTTTCATCAGTTTAAACCACGGTCAGCAACCGAGATTACCAACAGTGTGTTTTTGAATTGCTTATATTAGGAACTGTCACCACTTCCATTTCCAGTGGATGGATTGTGTTTACTAGTTTATGTATAGACAAGCTTATTGAAATTAAAATATTTTTATATGATTGTTAACACCAAAATAATAAACCCCGCAAATTATTGAAATCCCAAGTTCGCCATGGCCTCTAGACCTCTCAGACGCCATCAAGGGTCTCGTAGAAGCCATCAAGGGCCTCCCAGTGGCTGTCATGGCCTCTAAGGCTTCTCATAGGCCGCCATGACCTCTAGACATCCCGGAGGCCATCAAAGGTCTCCTAGAAGCCATCAAGGGCCTCCCACAAGCCTTCATGGCCTCTAAGGCTTCCCAGAGGCCGGCATGGCCTCTAAGCCTTCCAGAAGCCGTCATGGTCTCTAAGGCCTCACAGAGGCCGCCATGGCCTCTAGACCTCCCAGAGGCCATCAAGGGCCTCTAGGCCGTCATGGCCTCTAAGACTTCCCAGAGGCCGTCATAGCCTCTAAGTCTCCCAGAGCCCGTCATAGTCCTTCTAGAGGCCGTCGTGGCCTCTAAGGCCTCCAAGAGGCAGCCATGGCCTCTAGAGTTCCTAGAAGCCGTCATGGCCTCTAAGGCTTCCCAGAGGCCGCCATGGCCTCTAAGACTCCTAAAGGCCGTCATAGGCCTCCCAGAGGCCGTCATGGCCTTTAACGCCTCTAGAGGCCGCCATGGCCTCCAGACCTCCAGAGGCCGCCATGGCCCCTAGGCCTCCCAGAGGCCATCAAGGGTTTCCCAGATGCCATCATGGCCACTAAGGGTTCCCGGAGGCCGCAATGGCCTCTAAACCTTCAAGATGATGCCTTGGTCTCCAAGAGGCCATCATGGCCTCCATGGCTTCCAGCCTCTAAGTCCTCGAAACAGCTGACAGTTGCCTTCACCAGTCGACATCACCACCTTCTCAGCCGCTATCGTCCCCAAGCCAGCCACCATCCCCACCATCCCAACCGCCATCGTCACAAAGCCAACCGCCATCACCACCTTCTCAGCCACCACCAAGAAACTGTCCAACGCAGCCACCATCAAAAAGCCCTACAAGCAGCCGCCAGCCTCTATCCCGGCCTCTAGGCTCTATGGCATCAGCCTCCATCATAGCCCCCATCATCCAGCATCCATGCCATTAGCCCCCATCAGGTGCCAGACTATATCGAGCGCCAACCACAGCACCAACCTACATGCCGGACCAGGCTCAGAGCAGTTATCAGTTCCCCTAGACACGATTTCGAAGGGCGGTTACTATTTCGCTTATAAATACCAGACGCTGCTGAAAGAGAAAGAGAATCAATACACAACTCAAACTCCTCAGGAGCTTTTATATTTTCCGTAGTTTGTACCTTAGACTTAGTTCTGTAGTTTAGTTCGTAGTTGTAATCTCTAGTTCTTGTAATTCGCAGTGAGCAAGAAATCGATTCTTGTTCATTGTCTTTGATATTGAAAGGCGTCATCTTACGTTAGAATTTATTCAGATTTAGCCGTCTTAGCCTGCAAAAGACTTATTATTGATTGTTCGTCATATTCCTGCGATAACAATGATGTAGTTAACTTTAATTAATATTTGGTGTATCCTGTTTGTTTTGTTTTTTTTTTCAGGTAAATTTTGGAGAACCGGATATTGTTGGATGTGATATGGTAAGCAATACATTATGTCACAAGAACACGACAATGAAGAACATGCCTTTATGCTCATTTAAGACAGTGGAGACACTCAAGATATCTCGATGCAACAACATGAGGACTTTATTCTCGTCTTCTGTGGTTGAAAATTTCACCAATCTTCATGAGTTGGAAATTACGAGTTGTGATAGAATGGAAGATGTCGTCTCAAGGATGGACGGAGAGGCAAGTCATGCCATTATAACATTCCCAAGCTTGAGGAGACTTCACTTATATGGCTTACAATGTCTGAAGAGTTTCGGTAAAGGAATTGAAAGCATCGAATTCCCTATGCTCAAGGAGTTGAAGATCATAAATTGTCCAACACTGAGAAGAGTACTTATTTCCGACGACATTAGAGAAGGTGAAGAAGGGCACGATGGTGATGATGCTACCTCATTTCCTTTATTCAACTGCAATCATAAGGTATTTCTAGCTTATTGTTTCATTCTCATTATTAATTACTATATAAGTAAATGCTTTCTTCATTTTAATTTATTTTCCTAGAAATACCATCAACTCCTAATTTTGTTTCACAAAGGATCGATTGAAATTCTCTCTCTCAATATATATATGAAGTATTAAACAAACCTTTTTTCACTGATTCTTCTTTAATAGTAATAACTAATAAGTAATAAAAAAAATTTTGGACACGTGAAATATACATGTATAAATTGTGTGATAGATATGATTCTAAACGTATATGCTTCCTCCGTTTTTTTAAGATAGCTACATTTGTGAATGTGACATTATTCGCATAAACACTTTGACTTGAAGTTGTAACATAGTTATACAAGCTAAAATATAGCCAAGTGAGATCTTTTTAGATTCGCCTCGTCTTATATTTTTTAAATATCTAACTTTTAGAATTTTTACTTGTACCGAATTTGAGTTATTAATGATTTAAAATATGCATTGGAATGGTCGTGGGTGTTTCTGTAGCAAACAAAAAAAACAGAGAAAGTATAATTATTCTTTTCATCATCATCATCATCAAGTGGTTAAGCCCTTCGACTTCCAACGGAAGATTATTGGAGGTTCGACTCCCACCGGCCCCCTATCCCTCCCTTTTATTCATCTTTCTAATTTTTGTGGTATGAACTCTCATCATTACTTTCCTAGTACACGCTATTTAGTAAAAAAAAAAAAAAAGAATAAAAAAAATGATAAATATGGAGCATTTTGTTTAAGATGTAATAATTAATTATAAGTTGTATTGTTTTAGGATGAAAGAAAATGCATTAATGCAATACATACACAATAATATATTAGCATTCACAATCATTTTTAATTTGAGGTATGCATATTACAAGTGGATAATGATGAGTTGTATCATATATTGCAGATTAAATGCACAGGATTGGAAACACTAACAATAAAATACTGCGCGGCAATTTCAAGTTTATGTTCATCTTCAATGGCGGCGGAAAATTTCTTGAACTGTCGAAGGCTAGAAATCATGGGTTGCAGAGGCATTAAAAAAGTGATAACAAGTGAAGAGGGGAAAGATATGAATTCAGTAGTAGTAAGGTTCCCAAGCTTGAAAGAATTGACAATTGAAAAGCTTCCTCTGCTGGAGATGTTTAGTGAATGTGGCGGCCTTGAGTTGCCATTATTAGAAGCAGCAGAAATCAGTGATTGTCCACAAATGAAGTTTCTCACATTGGCACCTCTACCTGCACCAAAATTAAAGACATTGTGGATAGACAGAAAATTAAAGACATTGTGGATAGACACAGAAGATATTCGTCCAGCTTATTTGGAGGATTTGAATTCAGTAGTACGGTTCCCAGAGGAAAGGTATGTTTCTCTCTCTCTCCCCCTCTCAAGAAAATATATAGTATGACTGAACTACACTTTGCCCTATTCCTTCCAAACAATTTTTCCCCGAATTCTCATATTAAAACAGGTCATTATTATGACTTTTTTTTAGACCACTACAGATATTATTAAAAATAAATCAAAATAATGTCATCATATTTGTAAAGATAGGCCGTCTAATTAAACTTTTTAACATATATATCCTTTTTAACCCCATATTAATTTATACTTTCTTTCATTTTAACTCTAAAACTTCTTAAATTTTCATTTATTCTTAATATATCAATTAAATGACACATTAAGAAGATAATTCATTTCGGTAATATTTTTTATTTATATTTAATTATATTTGAAATTATTTAATATCTTTTATTATTTAATTTAGTTTTATACATTTATATTTTTTTCCGAGTTAGTATAATCTCATTTCATTCCTCGAACATATATTTTATTTTAATTGTAGAAAATGTAATATATTGAATTGTTTATTCTAAAAACTTTAATGTTATTTAAAATGATTTAAGTTTAATAAATTTTATATTATTTCATAAATAGTATTTTTGTGTGTATTTTTATTTTTATAATATATTACTTTATTTTAGTAATATTATGTTATATTTAATTTAATGTAATTTTACTCTGTAACGTCCCGAAAATTTAAACCAGATTTTCGCAAGCATTATCGCCGTACTAACTATCCTAAACTAGTGGCCAGCTAATTTAAAACAACTAGTACAAGGCTGAGCAACACATAAACTGGTTATCTGATTAATCAAGTTTAATGCAGAAGCTAGAATAAATCAAAACATATAGGCACATGAAAAAGATCTCACAATAATAATCATATAACAGTACCAACAATTCATCCAGGCTACAAGCCTCATTAAACAGCATTAGACAGCATGTCAATATCTCAAACAGGGCTACCAGCCCAAAGCGGCAAAATCACATAAGGCTACAGGCCGACAAAAAGTAAATCCTAGGCTCACAGGCCTCAACTAGTCAATAAATCAAGTACCAAAGTCATAAAAACAACAAAGTATCACATAATAACAGGGAAGTCCTATCTATGTGTCTCATAACCCCAAACTCAGTCATGCTCCAGCGCCTCCAGCAGGATTTATAAAACAAACAAAAGCAAAGGAAGTCAGTACCACGTACTGAGCAAGGCTACGTGCCGGGGAGTAAGGGAAACAGAGCAACAATAACTAATAATAATAATAATAAATAATAGAAGCATGAATAAGAGAGCAGAGTGTAAATAAAACAATTAAACATCACATCGTCCCATACCAGTGCTTCAACCACAATCATACAATTTATGCAAGTGATGCATGACCTGACATACACCTATCTACCCTATATGCAAATGCAAATGAATATGCTTAGTCGGCACCAAAAACACGGTCGGTATGAACCCACAAGTGAGGATATCATCAACTCCAACCCGTTACAGGGTAACATACGCAATCCCCACTGAGAGCACATGCATCGCAGCCCAAATCATCCACCCTGAAGGGCCAATAGGCATCACAGCCAATAATCCACCCCGAAGGGCCAACGGGCATCGCAGCCAATAATCCACCTCAAAGGGCCATCTGCACTCAACAACACCTATGAAGGTTGCCCGATCAATCTTATATACATAGCACAACACCCATAGGGTAATTAACCGTCAATTCCAATACAATATCATACAAATACCAAATATCATGATTTTCAACACCTAATCACTAGGTTTGCATGCTTCTCAATATGATATATTTGAATCTCATAGGCCCTAAGCTAAGGCATCGATAATACAACATGTAACTCAATGGCAATATCATGATAGTTATTAACAAGAAATGCCCAAGTTTATAATATAAAGAATAATAAACTTAATTATTAAGACCACCATTAATGCAGGGAGGGGAACCGATTGAAACCAAGTACTACATGCGTTCCTTTTTAATTGCCACGGACCCACATTTCACGCAATCCAATACACATTTTCAATCTTCAATAACTCAAATTGCGTACGAGTAAAAATTATGAAACTTCGATATTCTAAATCTATGCGATTAGACGAATCTAACAAGATCTCACTTGACTATTTTTTGTCCTATATAACTGTATTAAAATGTCGAATCAAAGTTACTCAATGAACAGTAACAAAACTCCTACCGTGTCAAATAAAAAGGAACGGAGGAAGTAATAAACAATGCTATTCACCCCAATACATGAAATAAATTCTCTGCTCCCAAGGGAAAACCAACGAGCAGCCTAGTCCCACACATATATACTTTGCTATATTTTTCCTTACACAGTTCATCCATTTTGCAAAATATAAAATTTGCAATTACACACACACATAACCGACGACATTGCAAGAATTAACCCTTGCCGGAATTCATCCCCAATAATCCCAAACACATAATTTAAGCACACAAGTCCCTTGCCTGTTATTTTCCAACGATTAAACACCTCCAAAATGCCCAAATTTGAGTACGATCGGCCAAAACAAATCGCAAACCTAACATTTATAAAACCTCTCCAAATCACCACCAAATCGAACGAAATAATAATCACAACGAAGAAGACGACGAGAGGAAGCACTTACTAGAAACCAATTAGATGATTTCTCAAGAAACACGATGATTTGAGCGGAATGAAATCCTCCCCAAAACCCCTTCTCTTCTCGTCGACTTCCCCCTTTCTTTCTACCGTTTCATTCCAACTTGTAACGCCCCAAAAATTTAAAACCATTTTCGTGACGTCACCGCCGTATTAACTGTACTAAACTGTTGATCACTCAGCTTAGACAGCTAACACAAAGCGAGGAAATAACATCATAACAATAAATACAGTAAATAATCCCAGGAACCACAAACATATCCGGGCTACAAGCCTTGTATCAGTTTACTAACAAGGCGGGAAGACTAATAACACCAACGTAAATAAACTAAAATAGTGCACAATGATTACAAATAAAGTAAATGTAATCTACACTAGTTCGCTCAGCCCGCATCCCATATGCGCCATCCATAGGAGGATCTATAAAATAGACAACAACAAGGTGTCAGTACAACGTACTGGCAAAGTAATAGCAGTAATAAGCAGATTAGACAGTACAAGAATTAAACGACATAATTATAAATACAAATATATTAATAACATAAATTAAATACAGTAGTTAAACATCACACCGTCCCATACCGGTGCTTCAACCATAAAATGCATTGCAATCATTATGCATGATGAATGATGAGATGAATGATATGACCCGTGTCTATCTATCCTACATGCAATAATTAATCATGTCTAACGTGTTTCCTAATAACCATGGTCGACAGTCATCATTGGCGAGAGGACACCACCCTCTCCCATCACAATTAACTGCCCGCCAACGTCGCCCCCGCCGCGGACGAACAGCCTACGTAGAACACTGGTGAGGGAGCCGGATAATCGTCACTGATCAGAGCAGCGTCCAGCGGGTCATGGCATAGGGTAAACTCCCCATTTGCCGGTCATGGCACATGGTTCACTCCCCATTTGCCAAACATGCCGTAGCATAACACAAATATCACCGAGGTATACCACCTCACACACAAAGACACAATACCAATAAGAACATAACATAAATAATCAGCACATGCAACGTGTATACATGACGTTCCTATTTATTAATAATCACAAGTATAAGAAGATACGAGCCATCATTCCTATACTCAAGTAACATGATAGTCAGAGAAACAACCTAGCCGTCTAGGTTCTCCTATCATAAATTCATAAGTTCGATATACCACTTCTACATCCATTATCAACATTACTAGCTCTAACATAGCGAGTAATAGATCCCTAGGAAGCCAGTCTAGTCATAGACGTCCCTACATCTAAAGCATAACCTAATTAGGATCACATCCTAAACGTCTAGGTTAACATGCCACGAGTTATACTATTTATAAGTCAACACTCGTTAGTCATCCCTGTCTAACTCCCTAATCTACATATTACTAACTAAACCTTGCCTTTATAATTATCTTCAAAGCTTCCTTTTGAACATCACAAATCTCCCAAGGCTTCAACTCGAACTTGTAGTTGTCCCTATACAATAAAACAATCATAAGCAATATAATAATATAATTGCTATAGTACCAAAGCAATCGTTTCCTCCTCCAACACCAACATTCCACCATTCAACCCCCTTTTTACGTCTTTCCCAGAACAAGATATTCAAAAATCAAGCTGCCAACAAGTTCATGATGTACAATATATAACAACTTCGATAAATTACCTATTTCAATCCACCAATAATCATATCAGAATACAATACTAACTCCAAAATACTTAATCCACCATCAGTATCCAAGCAATACTCAACTCATCAAACCCCACCATGAACTAACAATTAACAATGATCAATAATTCACCAATTAACAATTAGCCAATTCAATTTACCATTGTTCGCTTACTTTAAAAGTCTCATGCTTCCAATCGAATTTATTGGATAACAATAACCAAGAATTCAAATCTCATTTCAACTCTTGATTTACTTCTTTTAAAATACTTTCGGTTCATGAATACTCCAACAAACAAACATTGATGAACCCTACTCTAGCATATTCACAAATCACCCAAATCATCTAACAATCAAGTTTATTTACTCAGAAATTCTCAATGCCATTCCTTCAAATTGAACTCAAGAAATCCATTTACATTATTCAATTATCCAAGAATCCATGTTTAGATTATTCAAGAATCACCAAATAATCGAACATTCAATAGTCACCTAATCAATTCAACATTATAAATGTTTAGGAATCACCCTACTAATTCAAGTATCACCTCCAACTCTTCAAATTAGCAAATTAACAATCCATAGAATTTAAACTCTAACCAATTCTCAAAACTAGTAAGCCAATTACCACCTTCAGGCATAAAATCCATAAACAATTTAGCAATCAATCTAATAAACTCCAAACACCCAATCCTTTCCACACTAGAAAATCCACCCAACACATCTTAGTGAGCTAACAAACCAAATTCATCAATGGAACTAAAGCTCAACAAAATCAATTAACACAAAATGTAAAATCAAAAGAAAGAGCAATCCCCACCACTGCCACCAATCAGCACAACTGGACTACCACCACCAGCCATCGTCACCACCACCACGCCACCGGCGAGTCGCCGGCGCGACCTCCGCAGAAGCAGCGGCAGCAGCCGCTGCTCACAGCCACAACGCCACCGTGTTGTGGCGTTGCCACTGCCGGAGGCGCTGCCTCCGGCCTCTCCATGGCCAGGGCCGTGACGGCCCTAGCCCTCCTCGTTGCCACCGCGGCAGCGACACCACCTCCCGCCACCGATCGAAATCCGGCAGAGAAAAGGAGCAAGAAACGGGAAGAGGGAAAAACAGGGAAGGATGAGAAGAGGTAAAGGAAATGCAATTACCTTTCAAGATTTGTTCATTCCCTTTCAAGCTTCCTTCCATGGCTACTCTCTCCCTCCCAATCGCGTTTTGCAGCTCAAGAGGAATCCCCAATTTCTTCTTCTCTCCAATGAACGGTAATGATGCAAGAATTTCCCCCAATTCCTTAAATGTCGATAGCTACAAAGGTTTGGGCTTAGACTTTAGATTGGGCTTTCCCTTCTTTACTAATTAAAGTGTGATTGGGCCAATTAATCCATCCAGACTTCAGCTTCATATGCTCCTCGATTTCCCAAGTAGCATCTTCAGCTCCATGCCTAGACCACAGCACCTTAACCATCGGGATGGTTTTGTGACTCAGCACCCTTTCCTTTGCATCAATCACCTGAACTGGATATTCCTCATACTCAAGAGTTGTATCAAACTCAATCTCATCAGGCTGGATAATCTTAGATGGTGGACACGAATTTCCGGAGTTGACAAACATGGAAAACATCATGAGCTCGACCCACTTCAGCTGGCAAAGCCAACCTATAAGCCACTTTACCAACTCTCTCCACAATCTCATATGGTCCAATGTATCTAGGGCTTAGCTTGCCCTTCTTACCGAACCGGCGTACCCCTTTCATATGCAATATCCGCACTAATACCCTATCACCAACCTCAAACTCCACATTTTGACGAGCTAAGTCAGCATAGCTCTTCTATCTGTCATGAGCCTCTTTCATGCGGTCCCTAGTGATCCTTACCAACTCAATAGTTTGCTCAATCATTTCAGGACCCACATTCACCTTATCTGTTGGATCATTCCAACATAAAGGAATCCTGCACTTCCTCCCATACAATGCTTCGAATGGAGCCATACCGATAATAGCATGATAACTGTTATTGTAACTGAACTCCACCAAACTGAGGTGATTCTCCCAACTACCCTCAAATCTGACTGACCATCATTCTCGCAGCATATCCTCTAATGTCCTAATGATCCTTTTTGTCTGACCATCTGACTGGGGATGCCATGTAGTACTCATGCTAATCTGCGTGCCAAACGCTGCCTACACATCCTTCCAAAACTTGGACAGGGATCTGGAATCCCGATCAGACACAATCTCCTTGGGAATCCTAAACCTTTTAACAACATGCTGAATATAAACCCGAGTAAGCTGACTCATACTCCATGTCAGTCTCATAGGTATGAACACTGCACTCTTTGTCAAGCGATCCACCACTACCCAGATAGTGTCCATCTTCCTCACAGTCTGTGGCAGTCCTGTCACGAAATCCATGGAAATGGATTCCCACTTCCATTCAGGTACTGCTAAAGGCTGTAGCAAACCCATCGGCCTCATGTGTTCAACCTTCACTCGCTGACAAGTAGCACACTTAGCCACATAATCAACTATCTCCCTCCTCACGTTGTTCCACCAATAAGTCTATTGGATGTCTTTATACATCTTTGTGACCCCTGGGTAAACAGAATAAGGAGTCGTGTGAGCCTCATCCATGCCCTTTCTCTTCAAGTCATCACAACACTCCGGAATGCACCATCTATCACCATATCTCACCATGCCCTTCTCATCAATTCTGAAACCTGGAGCCTTACCATCCCGAATCTTCTATCTCAACAGTGCCGTCTCCCTGCTATCATGCTGACTAGAGAATATATCATCAATCAAAGATGATGTAGTGACTAGCATGTTTAAAGTGTGCTGAATAGAGCCAACAGAAACTACCTGAACCTCACGTCTGAGTAGTTCCCTGCGCCATTCATGCACCACCCCCAAACATGCCATTGAATGATGCTCCTTCATGCTTAAAGCATCTGCCACCCGGTTCGCCTTTCCCTAAATGTACTGAATATCCGTGTCGTAATCCTGTAACAACTCCGTCCACCTCCTCTGTCTGCCACTCATGTGGTCTGAGGTGTATAACTACTTCAGATTCTTATGATCTGAATAAATCCTACACCTCGCCCCATACAGATAGTTTCTCCAGATTTTCAGAGCATGCACCACCGCTGAAATCTCCAAATCATGAGTCGGGTAGTTCTGCTCATGAGGCTTAAGCTGTCGAGATGCATAAGAAATCACCTTTCCGTTCTGCATTAACACACAACCTAAACCCTTGAGCGACGCATCTGTATAAACCTCATACTTGCGTGAATTGTCAGGTAGTACTAAATCAGGTGCCTCTGTCACTTTCTTCTTCAACTGTTCGAATGCCTGCTCACAGTCATCATCCCATCTAAATATGACATCTTCCCTCAACAATCTTGTCAGAGGTCTAGCAATACTCGAAAATCTCTCAATGAATTTGCGGTAGTAGCCAACAAGACCCAGGAAACTTCAGATCTCCCCCACATTCCTCGGGGCTCGCCACTTCAGTACCGCTTCCATGTTAGCAGGGTCAACCGTAATACCTTCACCAGAAACAATGTGTCCTAGAAAAGACACCTTATCCAACCAAAACTCACGCTTAGAGAGATTAGCATATAGCTTATGCTCTCGCAATGTATTCAACACTGTCCTCAGATGACCCGCATGGGCGTCACGAGTCGGCGTATAGACTAAAATATCGTCTATGAACACAACCACGCACACATCTAGCAAGGGACATAATACCCTATATATAAGATCCATGAAGATCGCTGGTGTGCAAGTCAAGCCGAAAGGCATGACCGTGAATTCAAAATGTCCATAACGAGTTCTGAATGTTGTCTTAGGTCTATCAACCTCTGCCACACTTATCTTATGGTACCACGATCTCAAATCGATCTTACTGAACGTACTGCCCCTCTCAGCTGATCAAACAAATCCTGAATCCGAGGTAAAGGATACTTGTTCTTCACCGTGATTCGCTTAAAGCCCTTGTAATCGATGCACATCCTCATCCTCCTATCCTTCTTCCTAATAAACAATACAGGAGCTCCCCAAGGCGAGCTACTCAGCTGGATATACCCCTTACTAGTAAGCTCCTTCAATTGATCCTTCAACTCCTTGAGTTCAGCAGGAGCCATAGGGTAAAGAGCCTTAGAAATAGGAGCTGCATCAGGCATCAGCTCGATAGTGAAATCAATCTTTCGAGTAGGTGGGAGACAAGGAATTTCATCGGGAAACACATCCCCGAATTAAGATACGACCGGAACACTCAAAGCAGCGGGAACCTCTGCTCGAAGATTCCTCATTTGCCACATGGAAAGTGAACAACCCCTGCGCATCAAATCACACAACGAAGCAATAGAAACCATAATAATAGTGCTGGAATCAAAGAAGGTCGGTAAGATACGTACTTACCGAGTGGATCTCAAAAGGATATGCATGGGATACCACAATCGATAACAACACGATGGTGAGTCAGCCAATCCATGCCCAGAATTACATCAAAATCAGCCAGACTGAAGACCACCAAGTCTGCCCTGAACTCACAGCCCTCGATGCTCAATACCGCATCACGCCATATGCGGCACTATGAATGATATAGCCCGAAGGCAATGAAACAGGCATCTGGTAGGGCACCAACGGTCCAACTCCGTGCTCCCGCATAAATCGCAAAGCCACGAACGATCACAAGGCTCCCGAATCAAATAATACTAAGACAGAGTGATTCACAACAGTAATAGTACCTAAACAGGGTACAAAGTTTACAAACATAGAGCAAAACGAAAAGAAAATAAACAATTGCAGGAATTTAAAACACACCTGCAAGAACATCATCCCGGCAATCCGCCTCCGCACGGTCCAGGATGTTCAATCTGCCACCTCTGTTAGCCAGAACCGGTGTATCCCTGCCAGCATGCGGGCAATCCGCTCGGCGATGACCCACCTCGTGGCAAATCCAGCAACGGTACACCGGTCGCCCATCGGGACTAACCTCATGAACAGGTAGCGTGCACGACCACCACCCCTGCCCACATCAGCACGGCCACCATCACGGCGACCCCTAACAGCGGGCTGACCCGTCTGATCGCCTCCTCTATGTCCCTCACGGCCCTAGTCCCAATGCCTCTTCCTACTTTTCCACTGCTGACGTTCCTCAGCCCTGCTCTCCTCCACATACAGGGCCCGATCGAATGCCTCAGAAAGTGTATTAGCTCGATACCCAAATGAAGATTTAATCCCAGCCCTGAGACCCAAAATGAATCGATGGACCTCATCCCTACCAGTGGGCATAACCTCCGGAGCATACCTCATCAGCTCCACGAACTTTCCGTGATAGGTTGTCACGCTCATACTCTCCATCTGTCTCAAACCCAGAAATTCCAACTTTTTTGCCTTCAAGACATGTGGTGGATAGAAGTGTGAGCTCAGAGCCTCCGTGCACTGCTCCCAGTTGAACCCGGGCCTAGCGACTAGGTCATTCTCGCAGGTCCTCCACCAATGTAGCGCTTCCCCTTCCAGGTAATGGGAAGCCACATAAACCTTTTGATAATCCGGACATTTGATGCTAAAGAGAACTCAACCCAACTGGTACTTCCAGTTCTCAAGATCAGATGGGTTGGGGTATTACACTTCCTTCGTCCCATTTAACTTGTCTTGTTTGGCTTTTGCACACAATTCAATGCACTTTTTAAATCATTAATATGTCAACATATATATAATGAAAATTTATGTAAAATATATTCTAAAACTACATGATCATACGATTCTAACAAAACCCAACTCGACTATTTGTTTCCAAATATACTCCCTCCGTATTAAAAAATTTTAACATTCCATGTTTTCACGCAATCCCATACACATTTTTAAAGAGTAAAATCTCAAATTTTATAAAAATAAAAAATTATAAAACTTTAGTATTATAAAACTACGTGATTCGACGAATCTAACAAGATTACACTTGACTATGTTTTATCTTATCTAACTGTGTGAAAAAATCGAATCAAAACTACTCAATAAATAGTGATTACTATGCAAACGTTAACATTCAAATACGGAGGAAGTATATACTTGCGAAAAAATTGAGTCAAAGATGAATAATGAACAGTGTCAAAAAGTCAAACATCACACAATAACTGGGACGGGGTGTATTACTGTATTATTCTATTTTTGAATTATATTTCTTATTTAATTCTTTTTTTTTCCCCCAAAAACATACACTCTACCTTGTAATTGGTCACTTTTGATGGGGAGTTTTATCTCTAATTTGGCTTTCCAATGAAATGTTTATAAGAATTGACATTGGCTGCCTTGGAGCCGAGGAGGGAGAGACATCACAATTATAGAAATTTGAAGGTATTAAAAACCTCATTGAAGTGTACGACTATTGGCTTGGTAAAACAATTTTATTTGAGAAAACATGAGTGAACTACTTATGCAATATGCGCTACTCCATTTCTTACCAATAAAATTTCGTGAAAAAACAACCACAAAATGACACAATTATACTATTTTAAAATACCAATGAAATGTTTTTCAGGAATTGATTTCGGCTGCGTTGGATTTGGGAGACATCCAATGAAAAGACTGAAGGTTCAAATTGAAAGACTCAATAAAGTGTAAGTGCTTTAATTTGATTTATTATGCACACATGGTATTAACGGATGTTTAGTAATAGAAAGAACAATTTAGTTAAACTCATTTTTAACATGAATTAGTTTTTTTTGGATGAGCTAATATGAATTTGTTATTTTGCTTCTTTCCATTTTGCAGAAACGGATCCGATAAAAACCCCACGTCATCATGGACAAAAAGCATTAGTTGCGTCCTCCAGCAATATTCAATTCATTTTGGAGGAGAAAAAAAATTCCATCTGCAATCAAAAAAGTAAAAAAAAAAAAAGAGTAAAAAAATAAATAAATAAACATTTAAAAAAAATAAAAAATAAAAATTTAAAAAAATATTTTAAAAAAAAATTGAAAAAGAAAAAAATTGGACGAGAGACCATTTGCTAAGCATAAACTTCTTACTATTCACTTCAACTATGAACTGCGTTTCATTTTGTTTTAAAACACAGTGATTGAACTGTAATGTGTAGAAAATATGTATTGATTAATGAGACCGCTCAATTCGAGGATTTCGTATTTTCCTATTCGGTTTTGTGCTTGAAATAGTAGTGTTATTACATTATTATATATGTATATTTCTAGAGATGTCCTGATTGTTGGGTTTCTGTTGAATTTTATGATAAAATGAAATAATTGTCAAGGCGAGATAGTGTAAATTAAATAGCCAAACAAATCTTCTATATTGGGCCGAGTTTGCTGGAGAATTTCCCTGTTGTTGTAGTAGTTTAGAGGCACTACTAGCAAGGGTTTGAAATAGGAGTTGCATCTTGAAGCCCTTTTCTGCTGTAAGAATTTCTTCAACAAACAAATGTTGAGATATTATAAATAGGCTTGTTTGTGTATATGTTGAATCAGAAAACCAATTAGGAATAGCTCAACTTGATAAAGATTCATATATATAGTGAACTCTTCATCTAAGAAATTCTTGGCTTTTTCCTTGTATTATTCTTGTCCTGGGATAAAAATGGTAACCATGCATAGGCTACGTACCAACCTTGGTTTGAGTCTTTATACGACCCTTACCATCAGACTTCTTTTTAACGTTTTCTACCCATTTTAAATATAGGAGATTGGCCTAATTGCTTCTTTGAGTCAGCCATAACAGCTCTTCATGCAGCAAATCTTTATTGTTCTACACATAAGAGTGTATGTAGTGGTTCCAAAAGGCACTATATATTGATGAGATGTGTGGAGATAATCGAGGTGGTGGAGGTGGGCATCTTTCTTTTGTTTTCTGAATCTCAGAGCTATACTTATAACCTTTTTGTCACACTAAGAAACCATGGAACAAAAAAGGATCAAGTTTGGTTTTAATAGGCATAGTATGAACTGCAGAGCTCAAACAACCAATCATATACCCTCATTGGATTAATTAATAGGTCGAGTTTACTTTTGTAATATTTCTCATATGAGATCGTCCAGGCTAATACTAATACTGGGGAAGGGAATCTATTAAACATATTTGACTAGAGTTTAAAAAATAAGATATCGATTTTCGATTTAGCCTTTAGCCCAATGACACCCCAGAAAGAAATAATTGACTTTTTTTTATGCACCGTAAGTAATTAATTTGCCTAAAAGGATGATGAGATGACACGAGAAAGAAAAATCACACATTTTATATAACTGAATTCCAAAAGATTATAAAGATGACACCCAAAAAATAAAACAAGATATATCTAGTAGGATAAACAAGAAAATCTTCCTCCACATTCAATACTCCCTCCGTCTCAGTAGAAGTGTCATGTTTGACTTTTTGACATTATTCATTATTCAACGTTGACTCAATATTATTATAAGTACATATTTGGAAAAAATAGTTGAGTTCGGTTCTGTTAGATTCGGCTAACCGTATAGTTTTAGAATATATATTTTCATAATTTTTAGTTCTATATATTTTGAAATATTAACTATCAAACAAGTGCATTGATTTGTTTGCAGAAATGAAACAAGACATTTTAAGTGGGACGGAGAGAGTAATAAACATTACAAGTTGCATTAATAACAATATTTAATATATATAATGCCTTTTCATTATATAAAATATATGTGGCAATTAAGTGAGTACGAATATCTCATCATTACAACAAACAAACTCTCCTTAGATGACTCGACTGACTTGTGTCTTTCTGCTTATTGGGCTCTATGTGTTTTGGCCGTGTCTTCTTCACCCTTCATTTATGGTTTCGAAGATGAAGACGCCGTTCCCATAAAAGACCTGGATGGAATAAAAATCAGTGAGATTGGTATTTTGCTGCATCTGGTCTTGCGGGTGTTGTGTTGTGCCATAACAAAAATCTTCCTCTGTCTGCAGAAAGGCTTGATGATGTTCGGACAAGAACTGAAGCTATCCCTGAAGGCGCTATTATTAACTTTATATGCATCCAAAGAAATCTCCCGCTTTGGTAACCCTAATCTAGCTACAAACTACCTAACAAAGGCATTTGAATGACAATGGCCGAGTCATGAATGAAAATGACTTATCAATGAATTGTTTTTGGATGCTAATAATGTAGTGTCAATGTGGCTCTTCGTTGTGTTTTTTTTTTTTTTTTTTTTTTTTTTTTTTAGAAGTTGAAGCGAGAGAAAGGGTGGTGAGAGCAGGGCCATCTAATCATTTTATGAGACCCTGTTCTAAAAAAGTTTTTAGGCCCTCTTAAAATATTTAATAAATTAATTATAACTGTTTAAAATTATTTATAAAACTGACACTATAATAAAAAAATAAATTAAACCAAAAGAATTCAACTGGAAAGATTGCATGTCAATGACCTTGGTTTTTTTGTTTGTTTGTTTGTTTTTTGTTTTTTTTTTACAAATGAGTAAAACTAAAAGAAAGTGGAGTACAAAAGAAAATAACATAAAAACTAAAAGAGAAATACACAAACACAAATTGAAAATGCACGAATACAACACAATTTTTAGACCCCAAATTGTGTTTTCTTAGTTTATTAATTATGAAGTGTTTTATTAATTTATAATTTGGACCCTCAAAACCAATTTGAGTACGAACAGAAACAAGCACTTCGAAGTAGTAGTATCTATTAGTTTATTAATTAATATATTAATATAATATTTAAAATATTACATAGAAAATAAGCCTTATGGAAGTAATTAATAAGCAAGGGCCCATGAGCTTATAAGAAAAATAAAATAAAATAAAATAAAAAAGAAGAAGAAGCAAGGGCCCAATGAATCAGTGTATGTTGGAACTGGTTTTTGGCCGAATATATGTTGGAACTGTTAAGCCCTACTAAAATTAAACTATTATATATAATTAAAAATACAATTGGGCCCCCAAATTTTGGAGCCTATATTAAGGCCCACTGGGCCTTAGCCGGCCCTCGATGAGAGCCTATGCCACACAAAGGGAATAAAGGGGTGGGATAGATGGCTAAGTGGGGAATCGAACCCCAACTTAAAGTTGGAAGTCATGGACTTTGCCATTTTGGTTAGTCCTCATCGTCATCCCACATGGCTCTTTGTATTGAAATTAAACTATAAATTATAAATTTAAATAATTATTATAGCAGATGCATTGGAATAGAGACTCGATCACATCAAAATAGCATAAATTGAAGACTGTTATACACGTATGGAATAGATGTGAATGTCTGTCCATTTACTAGCTTGCCACGTTTCACTTTTGATGAGTAATCAGTTTCATCAAAATGTATAAATACATGTACAAGTGATTGAATGAATAACACATCGATCTGACTTCTCCTCCATTTCGTTTATTTGCTTTCTTCTTCATCAGTTTATTACTTCCACTATTATATACAATATATATTATACACTATATACCAATTATATTAGTTGTGAGCTAATAGGTTATTCTACAACACGTTATCAGCACGATGTTGTCAGTCCGAGTCTTGTTCGAGTTTTGCTGAAATACCAGTTGGGTTTCTGTTCGAGGTTTGCCAAAATACAAGTTCGTATTGGGGTTCTGCCGAAAATCTCCAAGTCTACAACGAAGTTATCTGAGGTAGTATATTTATACTATTTTCAATATAATTATGGCTAATTTGACAAAACAAGAGTTTATGCCGTTGGAAAGATCCGGGAATAATTACTTATCCTAGAGAATGGATGTTGAAATACATCTTGAATCAATGTGTCTAGAAAAGACCATTATGAGTGAAAATACGGCCATAGGCCAAGACCGCAAAAGAAAAAAAAATTGACGGTCAAAAGATCATATTGATCTATATATGGGAAATAAAATGATCACTGAGGTTGAACAATATCCCAAGTGCTAGATATGAGCACCATAATAATTGCAAGACTATAAGTCTGCAAATGATACAATTCAATCATGTTCAGAATATCGTCACAATTGAGATATGTGACAAGAATATTAATGAAAAGGATATCAGAGAAGATATTCTCAATATCACATGCCCTAAATTCGTTGTTGCGATTGCAGAAAGAAAAAGGGCGATTGTAAGAATACCATGAATAACAAGGTTCATAAATGTTAGTTTGGTTATACCAACAGATTTCATGGATCTTTAGTCTGGCCATGCGTACTAACATAGTCAGATTCTGAAATGGCAATATAATTGCGAAAAATTGTGCCTAGAAAAGGCAAAGAAATTGAAGAAAAATGCTATCAATATGGCAGGAGGACATAGTCCTAAAATTAAAAATTGGTCGTTCAGACAAATATTTGGTACAAGTTTACCAAAATGATTGACACAAATTGGTTGAAATATACCTTGTTGAAAAAAATGCTGACGACACTATTAATATTATAAATAGCCATTATTGATATGCTAAATATGCCATCCAAAGCTGTGCAAATTTCTTCAACGATACAATGATACGATCATTTTATTGTGACCTTTAAATTATGTTATACCACTTTTATCTCGCGTACTACATACGTTTTCAAAGGTGATAAAGGTATTTTTCCTACCTGAAATTGGGAGATAGAAATATCAACACTATAAGTGAAAGTGCAAATATAATAGAAGGCTATAACATAGCCAACCTTCAGCTCCCCAAGGGCAACACTATAAGTGGAAATACAAAATATAAGGTTCTAGCATAGCTAACATTCAGCTCTCTAAGGGGACAATATTGATTGTGAAAAATGCACTTATATCTTCCAAGTCTCAAATGATCAAAAGTTATCACCTGATAGACGAAAACGGCTATAAGCCAAATGATCGCCTAGGCTATAAGCCAAATGATAAGGCGAATCCTTACAAAATCCCATAGCCATTCATTAAAGGGACAAAAAATGCAGCATCACAATGATTATATATGTGTTGCTTGCTCCCAAGGGAAACTGATTGTAAAACATTCACCAGAAAATGTGGAACAGAATCCCCTAGTTTTCTTGAAAGAATTCAGGGTGATATATGTGGACCTATAGATCCACCGTGTGGGCCATTCAGATACTCTATGGTGTTGCTTGATGCTTCAACCAGATGGTCACACGTGACATTATTATCATCGCGCAACCATGCATTCGCGAAATTGCTCGCACAAATCATCAGATTACGAGCACAGTTCCCAGATTATACAATTAAAAATATCCGTTTGGTTACACGAGTATTTAGCGAAACTTTTGACAATTTCGTCACACGAGTATTTCTAAAATATCCCAGGTTAAATTTATTAAATGAAAAGAGTTATGAGTCGTGGGAAAGGGGTTTAAGGATATATTTCGCTTTTTATTACTCATATGGGATACTCTGATTTCAAACGGCGCTGTGAACCTCCCTGGCATGAAACTTTTGACAACTTCCACGGTGCAGCCGAGATAGATAGTTCAATCTTAACCTTCAGTCTGTCACACTGAAGGTTCCTGGCCATTTGCATCATGGAACTTATCATAGTTCCATGTGATGAAAATCCGCGCCATGAAACTTTTATCACATTCCCTTTATATGAGCATTTTCTGAAAGATCATACTCCTGGTTTTCGATTTTATTTAATGAAACCGATTTATGAAGGCGGAGTTGGATTAGGGATATATTTATAGGTTGTCACGTTTTTATTACTCGTGTTAAGAAACTGTGGCCCGAAAGCGCACGGTGTCAAAAATTGCAGTAATTTATAGTAAGACCAGATCGTTCACTGGAGGATGTGCGATAGAAGCAGGGCCCACGTCATTTACTAAGATTTTCCACTCGGTTACTCAATTCAAGTTTGTGTTTTGACTATCAACTACTTGACAGAATTTAAACTAAGCTATGAAAGCAATGAAGTAAAGCAGATAAAATTATTCTAGAAAGCGAATTAAATTAATCTAAGAAAGCAATAAAATTATTCTAAGAAAGCGGTTAAGATTATTCTAGGAAAGCAGATTTAAAACATGACAGAAGGGACAGGGAGAAAATAATAAAGATTGGACAAGATTCAGATGAAACACAATTAAACTTCCATTTTAATTACACAGATCTTCGTTTGGGATAATCCTTTCAGTTAGCTAATTCTCATGCTCTCTATACCATGTTCCCTTTAACATACAGGTACTTATAGTAAGAGTTTACATGCTCTTAAGAAAACAAACTCTAAGATACCACAAACTTATAACTCCTCTTGCAATGCCTTGCAAGAGTATGTTAGCCATCTGTGGTGGACAAGCAACACCCGACAAATCATTTATTGAAGTGTCAAGTACTACTATCATTCCCCCATGCCACACCCAAAGATTCTAATTAAGCCCTGAACTATCCCTTAACTCTCAGTCCTAGTAGCAGTTACACAACTCTCAATACAACCGAGTGACCTCTAAAGAAAGCAGTAAAGAAAGCGGTAAAGAAAGCATTTAAAATCCTATCACTCGGAGGTTTTTGAAAGTCTGACCCTGGTAGTAAAAGAAAGCCCCCAGTCAGAATGACCGGGTGTGGATCAAGAATTCCCTATTCTCGGTGAACCGCTCGCAGTGTTCACTTAAATTAGTTCGTTCCGGACAGGACTCAAGAATAGGCTTTGGCAGAAGATGATAGCTGTTGAGAAAATACTCAACCCTATCTTAGAAAATAACCAAGGCCCGAATGTTGTTCCTCTAGTATTATCTATTACACCTCATCTGAATCCAAGTGGACTCCGAGTTAGTGCAATTTTTAATATAAGATTTCCAACATACAGAAATTTTGAAAAACAATAGATTTTGAAAACCATTCCCTAAACAGGTACTAGACTCTCAATAAGGACACAGACCCTTTCAGTCTAGGTGAGACCTAATCGCTGACTCTGCTTCTAATTTCCCAAAATCAACCCCCAGTCAGATGTGAATTAGTCATAACTGTGGAATTTATCCCTTACTTAGATCCGGATTTTATAAATGAATTTTTGTTGGAAATTTAATGTGAGACATCTGATTAAAATCAAGACTCCTGTGTCCAAGGGAAGGATCCCAAAATAATAATGACCACAATAGTTACATAATAGTAGCATGCATAAGTTTATAGAAAAGTGTAAAATTAAATAACCCAAAATATAAGGTGGGTTTAGACAGAATGTGAAACACAGAGATGAAATAGCCGGAGATGAGAAGAATTTATTTTGGCTAAAAAGATGGCAAAAATAACTGGGGTTATCTGGACTGCAAACATCTGCTATCCAGGTCCCAACTATTCCAGGTGAAATGGTTCTAGTCAGCAGAAAGCCTTAATTGATAGTGATCGCTATCATCAAGGTTTCTACTATCTGTGAAATGAGAGAAAAACCTACATGTTTTCTTACTGTAAAACTACTCAAACAATGTTGACCGACACCGTTTGATAGTATCACAGCTCGAAATTCGGGTTTGAAATTAAGATAAATAAATAGAAACTGTATCCGGATAGGAGTCAGCTGAGCAGCTATTATAATCCCGGATGAACGAACCGCCAAGGCTTCCACCGACCACTATCCAGACCATGCAAAATAACATCTAGTAACTAATATACAGACCACGAGCTAGTTTATCCGTGTGGGAATACCCACTAACATTAGTCTGTTATATTTCTTACTAGCTGTTTCACACAATACGGAAAAGACAAACTAAATAAAAGAAAATATTATTGGGTCATCTTGTATGAGAGACATTGGTTTCTCATGCAAGGGTATGGAAATTAATCCATAATTACTCATTATGTCTAAATAATCACTCATTCCATAATTAATTAATTAATTACAGTCCGGATTATATACTTAGATCATTAGAGTTTAATTTTTATAGAAGAGTCTTTTAATGGAAAATTGAACAAAGTTCTTTATATCAAATTAATCATGGGTTGAGATTATTGGATTTCAACATCAAAATATTAATATAAAGGTTCAATTAATTAATGGGGTGAGATGGAGAATAATAATTTGGCAAAAAGGGTGCCAAGCCTGTCGAGAAACAGAATTGTGTCGCGGGCCGTGGGTCCGCGACAGGAGGATCTCGACAGAGAGGTAAGAAATGAAAGAAATGAAATTTTGGAAATTAGGGTTGTCGTGTCATGGAACAAGGAGTGTGTCGCGGACCATGGATCCGCGACAGGTGTTCCGCGACACGAGGTATGAGAATCCAACAAAGGGCATAATTCCTGGTCAAGGAACATGAAGTGTGTCGCGGACCGTGGGTCTGCGACAGGGGTTCTGCGACCAGAGCCCTCCCAGAATAAAATACAAGTATTTGGGTCCTTGGTCGCTAATCAAGTGGTTGTGTCACGGACCGTGGGTCCGCGACAGGTTTGGTTTGCGACCAGGGATTTTAAAAGATTTATACAACACATGTTCTTGGACACGCATGTCGCTGAACTGCCCTCTTGTCGCTGAACGTGGTTCCGCGACAAGAAGTGGCTAGCGACATGGGTGTGTTCAGGACACATGTCAGAAAAGTAAAGTGAAACAGGAGCATGCATTGTGCGTGATCTTACCCATTTCAGGTTTTAAAAACTACAATAAACTAAAAGTACCAAACAAGGGTAAATCTAGTTAGAACATGCCTTACACATGAAGGAAATATGAGACAATATTTAAAATAGGTTTAACCCTAATCTAGGCTTGATCACTCATAACATGCAACATTATCCAAAAAGAACATCACCAACAGTGATATAAACTAGAAAATAAAGGTCAAGTGACCAACAGAGAAAGAAATAATAAAAGATCCATGGGGTGTGAAACCCATTTCATGATTTTTGGGACACATTTCAAGAATATGTTCCCATTTTATTAAGGAATTTGTTAATACCCATCATCCTGGATATCTGAAGCTTTGAGGTAAAACCCCGCTGCAATGCCCCCCGACAGCCTTTACACTATAAATCCTATAGGGCTGTTAAAAAGCTTGCCTAGTTTTTCCTACCGAAAGCACACGGTATCAAGCTGCAATATTTATTTTTATTGTCGGGATCGTTCAATAGAGAGTTACACGATAGAAGTGTTTTAATAGAATTATTAACTCCAGAATCTGTCTATACTCTTGGTTTAAGAATGTTGTAATGATGATTACTAAAGAATACTGCTGAAATGTAAATGCTTAAAGCTGTAAACATAGTAAAGAAAGCAATTAAAATGATGTCGAACATTGTGATTATATTCATGTGTTTGAGATATCACAGACCAAATCAAATGAATGAAATAAGAATATGATGAGAGTATCATACTTCAATGGTTAAAACATAATGAAAGTCCATTGAGATAGAAAAATCCTTTATTCAATTTAATCAAATCTTCATGTCTTAAATCACTTCCCAAGACAGGTACTTATGATTCAGTGTCATGACATTCTAAGCTCTGAAATCATGGAATACTATCATCACAGAATGATCGGTCAGACTCTTTCTGTGATAAAAGCTTTTCAGAATTGTCACTTAATCTTTTTCTTTCAGACTCAGATTAAGCCTTTGACAACTCGAGGTCACTTCTAAATCATGTTATATTCATATGAACTTGAAGTTGTTCTTTCCATTACTCTGGTCAAACTGATCTTATGACCCTATATTGGATGTCCTCTACAAAAAGTGAAAAACAAGTATTTGAATCTATCATCCAATGTTTTCATAAGACTTGTTTCCTCATAGTAATTCCTGCAAGTATTCGTAAGAAATAATAGTCTTGTAAGTATATCAAGATGAAATTGCTATTCAAATTCCTTGACTTATCCAGACTACTCAGATTTGTATAAATGATTTAGCTCGAGAAATCTCTGTAAACAGTTCCAAATTCCATGGTTTGACTCAGGATTAGTAGAATGTAAGAGAAATATTTAATCTCCTACTCATAGCATATAGTGATAACTATAAAGCCATGAACCCTGGAAATTAATCTTCCTAATACTCTACTAATTACTAGGACAAAAGATGGTTTTTGAAACATCTTTCCCTTTTAAACGACAGGTACTAAATGCCCAACTAAAGAACAAGTTTGTTCTTCATTAGTCCTGAGTAAATAATGATTGAGAAAACTTATATCATCATCTTTCTCAGTGTACCAGTGAAAATTGTAATACGAATTGCAGATATGAATTATGAGTTTGTAATTATGAAGTAAGATTACTCATCATAGACTGGGAAATATCCCAAAAGACCATATGTATATGTAATATTATATGTATAAAGAAATGTTGAGGGTTCTGAGTCCTCTTAATCAAAATGCAAGGGTGTTTCCAAAATATACATCGGAAACTAGACAGAATTAGGAAATAACTTTCCAAGAAAAAGGATTTGAGAAATAATTCTGCAAAATAAATGTCCAAAGTAGCTCGCAGTAACTACTTTGGGTTTCAAACTATGAACATTCCAATTTTCCGCACGCTATGTCTGTACAGCGTGGAGGGAGTTAATATTCAAAGAATGTTCCTCAGATTTTGTCTATACAAAGAACTGAATGCCTCGCAATAATTTCTGTAAGAATGCGGCGAGGTACTCAATTCCTACTTATAGATAGGGGTTATATATGTATAAGAAGTAAAAGTAAAAGTGAATAGTTGATACCCTGAAAAATGGATATCAAATCTGTTGCTATTATAGGTTGGTCATCTCGCTTTGTCAGATTGACATCGCGAGAGTATTAGAATAGCCTTTGTCATAGCAAAGTTATCTGGATATTTCCTCGCGTCATCTTTTAGGATGAAGCGAGGGTTTATCCTTATGTGAAGTAAATGATCAGGGTTTATAACTGTCATAAATACCTTCTGGGATTTCCGTTTTGAAAATCATGAATACAGAACCTTTTGCATCCAAATTCATGAACTTAGAATTATTAATTCCTAAAGATTATCAAGCGATGATTAATTCTGCATGGGTCTCTAGGAACCTTTTAAAGTTCTGAACATTAAACACTATGATTCTCTTTTGTGATCATAACGTAATATCAACAGAAAATCAAATGACTTTATAATTCTGCCAGATCATACCTAACTCGGTTACAATATCCAAACTTCTTGTGTAATTGGAACGAACAATTTACGAATTAAAGATGTGGAAGTGTTATGATCTTCGAGAATCGAATTAGAGATATGATGCAAAATCCAGAATTGAATATCGAAGTTGAGGTTTATACTCTTCTGAAACAGAATTAAGAAATAGAAATGGAAACCAGAAAGATAAGAAATTCACAAACTGATAAGTGATCATTCTTCATGTATCTCGAATAACAAAGAATTGAAAACGAATACACCTGGAAATCTGATTGCAATCAGAATAATGCAAAGATGAGCGAACAAGTCGGAAGTTTAGATGATGATCGTCGTGATGGATGAACAAGCGATCCAAAAGCAACTCTCCTCCCAGGGTATCCTCAAGCTAATCTAACAACTATTCTTAAAGAAATCTACTACGAAATCGAATTACAAATCTAAAGAACTCAAAGTAAATTGCAGAGAAAATTAAATCCTAACCTACCTACTAAATTCTAAAAGTGGACTGGAGAGTAAAATCGAGCTATTCTCTTCAATCTCCCGCCTCCTGAGCTGATTCCCCCAAGGGTCTTATTTATAGATGGGTGTTGTAACTGCTTAAGCCTTGGATGATAACCGCTCGCACCAGAATAACTCTCCTCTCGCTTTGTCCAGTTCCTTCAAAGCGAGAGTTCAGAAACTTAATCATCTTTCTCAACAAGGCGAGGCCTTTCAATTTCTCCAAAGAATTTGCTTCTCGCCATGATGTATAAAACTTTCTGTCTTGCACAAATCTTCTTTTCCTCGCGATGTTAAACAGTCATCGCGTGAACTTCAGCATCTGAACATTTTCCTTAAATCTTTTCCTGATTTCAAACACAAGCTCTCGCACCATTCCTTTTCTTTCCTCGCTATGTCCTTTCCACTTCCTGCTGCTTTCCAGCTTAACTTCCTGATAAATGACAAAGCGTGGATCAGTTTGATAAAAACACAGCGTGCGAGACTTACAAAGAAAACTTAGAATTTCAAGCCATTTTCAGTGTAATTCCAACTTCTTCGCAATCTTAATTCTTCTTCCATCTTTTCTGATCCTTCATGATTATTCATCAAAAATCAATGAAATTAAGAACATAAGATCATCATTAAGACACTAAATTGGACGCAAATGACAGTCATAAAAGGCTGTCATCACCATCCTCACATTTAGAAACACTTGTCCTCAAGTGGTAGGAAATTTGTAAAGTTTCAAAGAATAAGTCCAATTAGTGGCTTCCGGGATTTAGATGTTCATGTAAAATTCCACTGGATCACTACCTTCTCTTTTCCAACTATCTCAAGCTTAACTCTTTCAACTGATTGATGCTTCATATCTGACTTTAAATTCACCAGGTTTCATGAAAACATTAACAAAAGTGATTTGCATTTATGTGAATTATTGTTCTGCTCCTTAGTTAGTCAGACTTCTCTTCTCACGCTCAATCCTGTCCAACTCATGTGCATATCTTATGCTTGAATAAAATACACCCTCTCTCTTTTTTTATTATCAAGGGGTGGCCTTCCGTGGCTTTCAATAGCTCGGTTTCACATTATTAGGAGGAGTCGCATGACCTGACATTGCAGATGAAACTTCAACTCCCCTGCCCTTGATTCTGCTTTTTTAAAGTTTTTCAACTTATAAATCAGAGGGGCAGCTGTGCCAGCTACTTATATCCACATTATTTTACCACGTCTGTTTCTGAAATTTCCCTTGCTCTCTTTTTCTCTTTCTTTTTTTTTTTAAAATATGCACACTCATCTTCCAAGAGAGACTAGATTAGATCAATCCTCTTAACCTTGTGCAGTTGTTGTTTACAGTATGCAAATCACTAGGGTTAATACAATCATAAAACCTTCAAACTATTTATCCAGTAATGACATCAATCAATTTCAGAGCTTACAGCTAAAGACAGTTTTCAAGAGCGGCTCATGCTTGCAGTGAAAATCTATAAAGTAGATGTCTCCACAGGAACCACTTTTAAACTCATCTTCTATTCCTTCATCAGTTTATTAACCTCTCTGAGTTTTTTTTTTTAATCCTAGCTTGAAATTCAATCCTATGATACAACTTCGTATTAATTCTATCCTAAGTTATATCAGAATAAATGGAAACAGGAAAGAAATAAAGAAAAAGAA
Source organism: Hygrophila difformis (assembly GCA_030278955.1). NCBI lineage: Eukaryota > Viridiplantae > Streptophyta > Magnoliopsida > Lamiales > Acanthaceae > Hygrophila > Hygrophila difformis. The sequence continues at coordinate 58,626,052 of JAOANR010000006.1, read as the reverse complement.
ACTGCAATTAAAAAGAAATAAAAGTTACAGAAAACTCCCCTGTGATCTCAGGATGGTCCTGCATCATTGTCTGGATCTTTGGGTGGTATGGATGGAGATTTCTTTAGATCCGAGACTAGGTTGGCAAGGATGTCTACCAATCTCGTACTATTATACTGCTCCTATCTCCTCAGCTCCATATCCCTTTCTCGTTCCTGTCTTCTCTCTTCAAGTTCTTCTTTTCTCAACGTTTCAAATCTTTCCATTTCTTCCCTTCTCATTCTTTCCTGTCTACCCCATTCTTCCTTCCTTATCTTTTCTTGCCTCTCCATCTCCTCTTTCCTGAGTTTTTCTTCAGTTTGAATCCTAACATGCTCAAGTTCAATCCTCTTCTGCTCCATTTCTCTTTGAACATGCTTGTCTTCTGACATAGTTTTCACTAGCATCTCCATGGACTGTGCAAAACTTTGGATTGAAGTACTCATATTCTGAGATTCATCCACAGATACTGTGTTCCTCATTGGTTGTCTCAAAGGTTGAGATGGTGCAGAAGTGTTCTCAAACTCCTCATCTTCTGGAATAGGATTCAATGCAGGAGATGGAGCTACAGTCTTTGTCCTTTTTACTGCGACTCTTGACTGAGATGATCTTGATTTTGAAGGAAGATTGACCCTTTTTGTCTTAGGAGATGGCACCTTTGATCCTGATCCCTCGGAAGTTTGTTCCTCTAAATCTGGCATTTGGTAAACCAATTCTCCCCTCAAAGTGTCTTCTGGTAATGGAATAGGAGGATCTATCTTTATGATCTCTGGTAAAAATGGCATGATTGAAACTCCTTGTTTCTCACAGAGTCTTCTGATTAAATTTGGATAAGCCAATGCTGCATCTTCTCCAACTCTTGACTTAATGACATTGAGGACATGGTGTGCAGCACTGCATTTCCTTCCTGACCATAACAATGCAAATCCCTCGAAAGTTCCGGCTGAAGGTCCTTGAAAATTTGTGGTGGGTCTGAGCTTTGAATAATAGAAATCGAGTGTTGGCAGGTACTCAGGTTTCAAATTCTTCAATGGAATCTTATTCTGCTCAGTTCCTCTGTATGTTGAACAGAATCCTAGTGCCATTTTTCTAGCATTAACAAGTTTATTTCCTTGAGTTTTCTTCCTCAAAAGAACCTCAGACTTAACTTCTGGCTGTTCTAACAAAGGTGCCTGTATCAGATCATTTAGAGTTTCCACAGTGACTTGCACTGTTTTCCCTCTAATCCATGTTGTTTCTGCCTCAACATCAAAGTTAGCGTAGAATTCTCTGGTCAGTTCCACATAACCACATTTGTTATTGTGTCTCATGAAAATGTCCCATTCATTGATCCTCCTCCAGTAGCTGATACACTTATGATCCAGCCACTTGGGATGAAATCCTTTGTCCGGAACAATCATTTTGGACATCCCCAAGTAGTTCTCCAATGCCTCCTTTCTTCCATTAAACTTAACCTTGATTTCTTCTTCTGTGAATTCAGTCCTCTTTTCAATGCTATCAGGGATTGACAACCTCACCTTTGGACTATTCTTCCCCCAATAACTCAAAGGTAGCAATTCTGGAACATCTTTTCCGGGGGACGATCCTTCAGATGTATCTGATTCATTTCCCTCGGATTCTTGTGCTTCTTCCTGCTCATCCCCAGCATTCTCATTTCCTTCTTCTTCTGTTTGGCCTCCTTCTTGAGCAGGTTCCATGTTTTCTTCATGAACTTGTTCTGGGTTTTGTTCATGGCCAGGCTCTGGATGTTCTTCTAGAACTCTATCAGTGTCATCATGTTGTAAATTGCCTATGCCTGAATCATGTATCAATGACGTGTTGGTATCTACCTTCTCAGTAACTTCCAGGCTATGCTGATTTACAATCTCTGTGGGATCTTCCTGTACTGGTTCGTTCAGTAGAAGAGGAATAGCAGTAGGTTCTGAATCTAGAAATCCTTCGATTCCAAAATATTCTTCTGCTTTCTTCTTCTGTTCTGCGGCCCATTCAGGATCATTCATCCTTGCAATCGCTCTCTGAGTTACTTCATCCCTGACTTGAGGTGGTAGGAGCCATTGATTCATTTGATTTTCAGCATTCGTCTGTGTTCTAAGATATTGACTAACAGTGTCCCACAAAATATTTTCTCTGCTGAACTTCTTGAGTTTCATTCCTCTGCACTTCTTCTTCATAAGCTTGAATTGCTAATGGAGATGGTTCCACTACTTGGTCAGAATTTATTTGTTGTTGGATTTCCTCTAATTCTGACTCAAGTTTAGCTGCATATTCACTTGCTTGTTCTACTGAAGTGCGTGCATTCCCTCCTTCTCTAGTCAATTTTCTGAACTTTTTAATCAGTCCTTCCAGAGAGTAAGTCATGTTCCCTACTGTAGTTCCATGCAAGTTCATATCTTCAAAAGTTTGTAAATCTTCAAGTGACCGTTCCTGTAATGTGTCCACCACTGATTTCTCAATTTGATTTACAAATTCTTGCTCATCTGCAGCTTGTTCTGGTGGTAAATCTTGTTCAGTTTCTTTTCCTGAAAATCCTTGTAAATCAATCTGACTTTGAATAAGATCCCTGTTAACCTGAGCTTGCTGATCTTCATCCTGCTCTTCTCTATCATCTTTTTCAGCAATCTGAACCTGTTGGAGATCAGTGCTCGGTTTAGTTGATCCTTGTTCATCAGGTTGATGTTCATCAATACATGCTCTCCAGCCTTCTGGATCTATATCTCCCACTTCCAAATTAGTATAAGGAGTGAGCTCCAACCTCTCTGTGTAGGGAATTATCCCTAGAGTTGGTTCGACTTTTTCTTCCTCAGAGCTGGTGTCAGGTACCACATACTTAGGTTTCCTGGCTTTCATCTTTATCCTGAATTTCTTAACAGGTTTTTCAGGTTCTTTTTCTCGTTGCTTTTCTTGTTCAAGAGTGATTTCCAATTGTTCTACATTCTCCAGAAAAGACCCTTGCTGCTTAAGTTCTTCAGGATCAGTCTCCTTCTGATTAGAGGGTAACTTTCCTCTCCTTTTATAGGTAACAACTTCTTTCTTTTCTTGGGCTGATTGTAGAATCTCAACATCTTCGTCCATTAAGTCCTTTTTCAAGTCCAAAATTTCCTTGGCTGCCAGGTCATCTTCATTCTTCCTCTTCTTTGGAATTCGGCTAGTCTTCTTAGATCTGCTTGTCTCCACCTTTCTCCAGTCCTTCTCTTAGCTGTTGGTACTTCATCTGAAGTGCTTGAACTGAGATTGTGTGACTTTCTCTTTTTGGTGGATACTTTCTTTTTACCTTTCTTGTCTTGGGTTTTCATGAGTTCCTCCCATTCACGATCTGCCTTTTGTTTGTTTGCATAATAACAATCCATACTTTCTTGCAGAATCGGATGGATTTCATCATTTTCTTCATTCTTTTCTCCCACAATAGTTGTGACCTCATCAACTACTCTCATCTTCTCAATTCTTTGCTCATCATCTGTGCTGTCTTCATCTGAATCGTGCTTCTTGACATAGAAATTCTTGCCTAATCCTTTCAGCATGACATTCATTCCCTTTCTATTCAGATATTTCTCATTCCATGCATCCCAATCATCAATAATTACCTGCTGAATTCTTCCTTGTGTTTGATCAGTATAGGGTCTATGCTCCTTGTATGCATTTTCCCTGCACATAGCATCATACATGACATACTTCTCAATGAATTCTTTCTTCCTCTCCTGAACATATCCATGAACTTCCTGTTGGAGAGTTGGAGGTAATCTCTTCATGATCTTGTTGGGTCTATCTGTAATGAGAAGATCTGCATCTGCTGGTGTTATTGATAGGGCTGAAACCTTTCTGAAATTCGCTATAGGTTCCAGTCCTTCATTAACAACAGATTCTCTGAAAATATTCCTTACTATATTTGTGGTGTCTGTTTTGCATCTGATCTCTGCTTTCTGTTTTTCCCTGATCTCTCAGCTTCTCTCTCCTCTGCATCCTTAATCCATGCTCGCTGCTCTGGTATCAAATCAGCAAACTCCTCCAAAGGAAATTCCTCATCAGGTTTCCTTATCAGCCCTGGTTTAAGAATCCTTTTCCTTAGATCTGCTCCTTTAGACCAGTTATTCATATACCTGATCCAGCTATTTCTAGCTTCCTGAATGATTCTAAGGACATCTTTCCATACCATCTTACCTTGTTTAGCTTTCTTGAAATAAGGCTCTAGGTCATGTCTTAAGTTGATCCGAGCATCAATAATCCTATCCAGGGCCAGATTTGTCAAGAAATTCTGTTCAACGGGTCCCTTCTTGTTCAGGAATGTTGGAGGCATGTATGCAGGGAGTGCCTGCTGAGCATCATAAACTCTAGCATTCCGGATTTCATTAAGTTTGCAGCAATATTTGGTGAGTCGCTTCACATATTTTGGTATTGGTTGAGGAGCAAAGTCTCTTCTTAGGTTGTCCTTGAAAAGGTGAGATAAATTCCTCATAACTTGATAGCCACCCTCTAACTTGAAGTCGAAGATCCTTGAGTCTTCGTCTATTCTTGCACAGAGGAGCGAAGAGCCAAATTCCCTTCTCTTGTTCTTCCCTTTCATCCTTACTTAAGAGCATAAGAGCTTTTACATAAATGGATGGAGGGTGATTATCAGTGATTGCAGGTTTTAAGAGTTTAAATGCTGCTTGTTCATTCTTGTCTTTAACGAACAAACGCAATGCCTCATGTAACTGGTACATCCAATTTCCTGCATTTTTGCAGCTTTCAAGGAAAACGCTTTGTGTCTCTTCAAAAGTTCCCCATCCCCATGCTGAAAAGTCTTCAAGAGAAGCCTTTTTCAAGACTAAAGGATGATGGGTAGCCTTTTCAAGCTCTTTGCAAACTAGTTTTCAGTTAAAGACAGTCTCAAGGTGGTCAAATGCCAATCTCGATAAAATGTTTCCAAGAATCTCATAAGGAAGATCTGTGATCTGAGTTTCCCCCGATCCAGATTTCTTTATTGAAGTCCTTGGTTGCTTTGATGAAGTTCCAATTTCATAGCTGAATAAGATTAAAAACAATAATAGAATTAAAAACTAGAGAATGCAATTCATTAATGAAAAAGGGATGTACACTTTTGAGTCATCCAGATAATTCTTTGTCCCAAGACAAAAAGCATAAAAGATTACAAGCAAAGAAATTATGAACTGCTTGATTTCTAAATTAGTCTAATTCTAGCAGTTATTCTTCATTCTGATCTTCTTCTCCATTGTTCCATTGCTCCCATTCAAATAATATGCCTAGTTCTCCACTTGCTCTTCTATATTGCTTGACATAATCAAACAGTTCACATGGAATACACTCCATCCTTTCATTGAAAGGTAGTTGCTGTCGCTCTTGAATGGAGTGATTCTTACAAAAACTCATTTCCTCTTGATCAGGAATGGGTTTGGGAACTTTTCACCATAAAGGAGCCAGTGCAGAACACTCATTTTTAGGAATAGTAGCTCAAAAGGATCCTGAGTTACAGATTTGATCAACTGAATTCCTTCCTCATCCAGCTGTGGGTCTTGTTTGGAAAGTAGTAAAAGAGATCTTATAAAAGTAGTTGGTTTGTGTTTATCATCTAATCCGGGCTTTAGAATTTCATAAGCTTTTTCCTCATTTTTATCCTCCACAAAGGCTATCAATGCAGGCACAATATTAAACATATAATTGCCTGCATCCTGACATCCTTTAATGAATTTGACCTGGTTACTTGGGTAAGCATCTCCTCTCCAAATAGCACAAGTTTCCAAATTAGCTCTCTTTAGAGCTAACGATGATCTGCTTGCTGAGAAGAATTGCTTAGAAGTTTCAGATGCTCTAAAAAGTGCCTTTATGCTCTCCGTTCCTAATCTTGACAGAATGTCTCCCAATAACTCAGTTGGTAAATCAAGTATTTGAGTTTCCAAGAGTTGAGGGTTTTCGACATTTCTGAAAAGAAAAGGAGGAAAAACACAGAATTAAGAGTTAAACTCAACATTTATGCAGTAATTAAGAAATGAGATTAGCTTTTATTATCAAAACCAGGCTGCATTACATGATACAAAGGACCTGATCTAGTGACAGTTTCAAAATCAAAAATTAGAAGAATTGTCACTGCATCAATCTCTTCCTCCTTCATCCAAAAATTATTCATTAATGCTATAGTTGTCATAGTTCTCCCCTGCTGCCATCCTAAAATCAGTTATGGCTCTATTTGTGTCACAACAGAGATAGCTGATCTGATCGGCTGTATAATTAAAGTATAATGGCCTATGAAGGCTTTCCTGATCATGATCTTCTATAATACAGAATTCCCTCTTTTTCTGCCCTAAAAATGGATTCGGGACATATTCCCATTCTGAAAGTAGGGTGAGAAGATTATATCTAAACTCATAACTGTTTAATCTATCACTTAGAATTGGACTAATTAAGCGGAGTCCTGCATCTATTTCTTCTTTAGAACTTTTACTTAAACAGCATAAAGCTTTAAAATATTGAGAAATCTTGAAATTATCTTCTATTCCTTCATCCAGGATCTGAAATGCCTTGAATCCTTTCCCTTGTGTAAACAGTTCCAAAGCCTTTGGTAGGTTCAGAATATGATTCTTAGCCTTTCTACAGGCATGTAGAAACTTGATTTTACCAGTAGATTCATTAGAGATTCTTTTAAAGGCCGGATCCTCTACATTAAATCTCCGGAGAACAGTAGGGTATTTTGAGACTATTGTAAATATTGAACAGGTTTGTTTGCACTGGAGCAAATCTTCAAAGCTGCTCTGCCCTACTCGTGACAGAATCTCCCCAAGGACATCCAATGGAAGATCAGTCAGGTGTAAAGCAGAGGACTCAGAAGCCTGCTCCTCACTGTTATTTAATCGAATTTTAAAGAAGGAAGATCAGTTGAAATTATACTCCAAGTTTTCCAATTAGGGAAGAATGAGAATGGATGAAGAGAATTTATACGAAATGAAAAACTTAAACCCTAGTATGAGTAAAACACTATAATGCAGAATGTAAAAACTTGAAACATCAGGAAGAAATGCGCTGAAGAATGAACGGAGAGCTTACGGGTTGTTGCTCGCCATTAGGACTGTTCCTGAAGCTGATGTTATTTGAATGATTCTAGATAAGGGTTTCGCAACTAGGAGAAGAAGAAACTTAGAAATGGCGGTTTCTCGTCGAGAGAAAATATGAAAAGGTATGAGAATGATTTGAAAAGATAAGGAGGTTATAGGGTATATATAAAAAAAAATGGGCTGGCCTAGCTAAAGAATAAAGAGTAGGGTACTCAAGTATTTTTTAGATTGTACTCATTCATTCTAGACCTGCCACATCAGTGAGTCTGGTTATTGATTTAAAAATTGAGTTAATAAACCCAAACAAACATAAATTGGATAAAATTAGATTGGCTGGAAAACAAAGCGAGGGGTAAACATTTGAAAGGGATTAATACTTCTAAATTGTATATTTGAGTCTGGTTAAACCTTTAAATCAGACTCTTCACCCAATTCATCTTAATGCTCAACAAAATCTACCCTTTAACTTCTTTATTTTAAAATTACCAATTCTTTCATTTTATTCCCTGATTTTACTTCCTCTTTTAGTCTGAAGAATGTTCAGTGAAGTGTTGTGATCTAAGTTCCCTCTGATCCAGACTCCCTTGATGACATTCTCAGTTTCAAGAGAAACTTCCAGTTTCATCTTTAGTTCATGGTTGAGTTGAATTAAGAAACTAATCATACAGGATAGAAAGTAGGAGAATTGTAATACATAATATTTAAACGGTCCAAAATACATCAAAAGATTCCAGGGAATACAAAAATATATAATACTATAGAATTTCCTAGCTCTGAACTGCTCAAGGATTAAGAATTTCCTCATCATCGGAGTCAGTCCACATAAACTCATCAGGAAACACCTCGCCACAATACAATCTAAACTGCCTCACCATGTCAAAGAATTGACAAGGAATACAGTCCATCCTGATGTGTGGTGGTAATAAGGCCCGAACCTGTAAAGTATGAGCCTTGCAATAGCTCCTCTCTTGTTGCCCTTGAAAAGGATTTGGGATTTTAGGAATGTGAATCAGCCAATGAAAAAGGTAGAGTTTAATAAAAACCACTTCTAGGACATTTGAAGCTACTGTTTGGATCAACTCTAAACCTTCTTCAACCATCTTATCATCTTGTTTTGTTAAGAGGAGCATTGTTCTGAGCAGAATAGTGGGTTCATGCCCATCATCTAGTCCTGGTTTGAGGAGTTCAAATGCCATCTTCTCATCTCGTTCCTCCACAAATGCCTTCAATGCAGGTTCGATGTTGAACATAAAGTTCCCTGCATTTTGGCACTCTTGAATGAATCTTTTCTGGTTGTCAGGATAAACATCTTCTCTCCATCTCATGCATGATTCCAAGTCTACTCTCTTGAACACAAGATGAGTTTTGCTTGCTTGATAAAATGATGGAGAGACTTCTGCTACCCTGAAGAGCTCCCTAACATTGTCTTTTCCAATTCTTGACAGAATATCCCCCAACAACTCAGTGGGTAAATGAGATATCTGGGTTCCAACGCGCTGTGGATTCCTAGCATTTCTGTTTCCAGAAAATAATACGATAAGGAATACAGGGGAATACTTTTATCTAGAATGATGGTACCAAAAATTCAAAAATGGGGTTTCATTCCTATTGTGAAGCTCCAAAAGTCTCATATGGATAATGCGTCGGTTACAAACTAAAGATTTCAGAAAAGACTCTCTAGATTAATGAGTGTAAAGAAACGGCTTTTAGTTATGAGAAATCTTAAATGTTTAATGTTTCCGTTTTCTAAAGCCATTCCCTGAAAAATACAGAATCATGAACCCTAGGTCTAGAAATGTAATCCGGCAACAAACTTTGCAGAATAGAGAAATGTTGAGGGTTTTGAGTCCTCTTAATCAAAATGCAAGGGTGTTTCCAAAATATACATCGGAAACTAGACAGAATTAGGAAATAACTTTCCCAAGAAAAAGGATTTGAGAAATAATTCTGTAAAATAAATGTCCAAGGTAGCTCGCAGTAACTACTTTGGATTTCAAACTATGAACATTCCAATTTTCCGCACGCTATGTCTGTACAGCGTGGAGGGAGTTAATATTCAAAGAATGTTCCTCAGATTTTGTCTATACAAAGAACTGAATACCTCGCAATAATTTCTGTAAGAATGCGGCGAGGTACTCAATTCCTACTTATAGATAGGGGTTATATATGTATAAGAAGTAAAAGTAAAAGTGAATAGTTGATACCCTGAAAAATGGATATCAAATCTGTTGCTATTATAGGTTGGTCCTCTCGCTTTGTCAGATTGACATCGCGAGAGTATTAGAATAGCCTTTGTCATAGCAAAGTTATCTGGATATTTCCTCGCGTCATCTTTTAGGATGAAGCGAGGGTTTATCCTTATGTGAAGTAAATGATCAGGGTTTATAACTATCATAACTACCTTCTGGGATTTCCGTTTTGAAAATCATGAATACAGAACCTTTTGCATCCAAATTCATGAACTTAGAATTATTAATTCCTAAAGATTATCAAGCGATGATTAATTCTGCATGGGTCTCTAGGAACCTTTTAAAGTTCTGAACATTAAACACTATGATTCTCTTTTGTGATCATAACGTAATATCAACAGAAAATCAAATGAGTTTATAATTCTGCCAGATCATACCTAACTCGGTTACAAAATCCAAACTTCTTGTGTAATTGGAACGAACAATTTACGAATTAAAGATGTGGAAGTGTTATGATCTTCGAGAATCGAATTAGAGATATGATGCAAAATCCAGAATTGAATATCGAAGTTGAGGTTTATACTCTTCTGAAACAGAATTAAGAAATAGAAATGGAAACCAGAAAGATAAGAAATTCACAATCTGATAACTGATCATTCTTCATGTATCTCGAATAACAAAGAATTGAAAACGAATACACCTGGAAATCTGATTGCAATCAGAATAATGCAAAGATGAGCGAACAAGTCGGAAGTTTAGATGATGATCGTCGTGATGGATGAACAAGCGATCCAAAAGCAACTCTCCTCCCAGGGTATCCTCAAGCTAATCTAACAACTATTCTTAAAGAAATCTACTACGAAATCGAATTACAAATCTGAAGAACTCAAAGTAAATTGTAGAGAAAATTAAATCCTAACCTACCTATTAAATTCTAAAAGTGGACTGGAGAGTAAAATCGAGCTATTCTCTTCAATCTCCCGCCTCCTGAGCTGATTCCCCCAAGGGTCTTATTTATAGATGGGTGTTGTAACTGCTTAAGCCTTGGATGATAACCGCTCGCACCAGAATAACTCTCCTCTCGCTTTGTCCAGTTCCTTCAAAGCGAGAGTTCAGAAACTTAATCATCTTTCTCAACAAGGCGAGGTCTTTCAATTTCTCCAAAGAATTTGCTTCTCGCCATGATGTATAAAACTTTCTGTCTTGCATAGATCTTCTTTTCCTCGCGATGTTAAACAGTCATCGCGTGAACTTCAGCATCTGAACATTTTCCTTAAATCTTTTCCTGATTTCAAACACAAGCCCTCGCACCATTCCTTTTCTTTCCTCGCTATGTCTTTTCCACTTCCTGCTGCTTTCCAGCTTAACTTCCTGATAAATGACAAAGCGTGGATCAGTTTGATAAAAACACAGCGTGCGAGACTTACAAAGAAAACTTAGAATTTCAAGCCATTTTCATTGCAATTCCAACTTCTTCGCAATCTTAATTCTTCTTCCATCTTTTCTGATCCTTCATGATTATTCATCAAAAATAAATGAAATTAAGAACATAAGATCATCATTAAGACACTAAATTGGATGCAAATGACAGTCATAAAAGGCTGTCATCAATATCAGAAACCCTAAAAACAAAGTTTGAAACTGAAAACAAAGTGAAAACTGGCTACCTAAGCTAAATCTATGCAATAATTAAATAATACAGAAAAATTAAAGCTAAACTAAGCTAACCTAAAAACTACCTACAACTAAGCTCTACACTTGTCTCCAAGAGTGATTTTCTTGATTCTGTCCAAAATTCTAAGAACTGCCTAGCTCATGGGGATCACCTCATATTTATAGAAGTGGAACCCTAGGCCCATGGGCTTGATCTGAGGCCCACTGTGTCTCAAGACATCACACACATCACAACTTTGTCGCGGGACAGGGTTGCATGTGGCAAGGCTTCTCGACTGGGTCTTGTGTCTCTATCCCTGTCCTTGTCGCTAAAGCATGGACCGCGACAGGAGTTCCTCGACTGGGGTGTGGCTTGGCCTCCAAGGTGTTGGTGGCGCGGAGCTTGGTCGTGTCGCGGAACCATGGTCCTCGACCAGGGTTCCTCGACTGGATGCTCCCAGACTGATCTCCTCGTTATGTTGCATGCTGGTCGCTAATCTCTCCTGTGTCGCGGAACCATGGTCCTCGACCAGGGTTCCTCGACCAGATGTTCCCAGACAGAGCTGAATGGGCCAGATGGGCCGAAGTTATTCTTTTTGTGGGCTTTTCTATTTTTTTCCCATCTTTTTGCATTTTTGTGGGCTTGTTTATTCTTTTGCCCATCTTTTTGCATCCTTTTTCTTTTCTTTTCTTTTTCTCATGTTTTTGGATTTTTCTAACATAAATATGTAATAAAATTACATATTTATGCATTTTTCATACCAGCTCAATATTTCTACAATTATGCATAAATCAGTCCAATTCTACTGCTTTCTTATTTAATATAAGACCGGAATGCGATCAAATGCCCGTCTCAGACACGGAAATGGATTGAAAATAATGGTCATTTCTGGCCATTATCAACATCCTCACATTTAATACTGATCGTCCCCGAGCAGTCAGAGTCAATGTTCCTAAGAACACGGACTCTACATATTCAATTCATTTTCGTGGCTTCATAAATCACATTCTTTTTAGATTGGGATAAGACAAACAAAAACGACAAGTGTTAAATTCCCTTGATTGCAGTGTTTAATGAAATGATACTTGCTCACTATATCAGGCCTACAAATCAAACATTATTATCAACCCTTCATGAACATCATGTTTGAAAGATGCAAAGATTAAAAATGAGAATCAAGGGATGACATGAACATGTTTAATGAAACAGAGCCTCACATATAAGAGAATCGGAAAATTCACTCACTCTCAATGGGGTTTAATCAGTGAGCACTCATAATCAATTTTAATTAAATTATCCCATAAGCTTGCAATCAGACCAACTCGCCACCGACTCATTTCCTCAAATCGAGATCATGAGGTCTTATTTAGGGTTATAATGGGGCATACGGTTGTAACATTAGGTAGGAAAGGGAAATATTGGGCTAATAAGTGGCAATAATTAACTCTACCTTAACTTGGCATATTTATTTAAAAATTTATGATCATCAATATTTTTCTTTCTTTCTTTTGCTTTTCTTTTCTATTGCATGACATTAGACTATGTCTAATTTGCTTTGTCATTTGCAATTTATTTTAGTCGATTGAAACCCGACTTCTTTCTCTTTTTTTTTTTTACGGATTTTTGAATACCGATTTGATGAATTGATGATCATAAATTGTAATGCCTTGATAAAATTTATTCTTGCACACTTGGGTTTGAATATTTTGGTCTTTTTGTAGGCTAGGAAAAATATAGTGGGTTTCAAAGAAAAATTAGGCTTAAAGGCTCAACTTGGTTAATCCTAAAGGGAAAATATTTTTGGGTTTGGAATTCAAACGAAGGCCAAAATTTTGGTTTTCTAGGTGCCTCGATCATATGCTCGACTTTCGGAATATGACATGATCTAGAGTCGGTCCCAATTGCAAGTTCTAGTTTCCTTTAATTAAAAAGATTCGCACATCAAATAAAATAAATGAGTAAAAGTGACTCATGGCTCAAACCTCACAAGGTTGGGTTGATTCATGTCATACAATATTCTCAAATTTAATCAAAGCTTAATCCCAACACTCTATTCAATCAAAATCTCTAACATGCAGATTTATTACCCAATAAGCTGATCGCATCATTAAATTTTTATAGCTCAAAACCTTAGAAATTCATTTCATGCATGTTCTCAATTATATTATACCAATTTAAAAGTTTGAAATTTAATCACAAGCCTAAATTCAACATGTGAATTCAGAGCAGGTTTATGCACATTTTTGCTGGTTATTTAATTTAAAGCAGTAAAGAGGCACTGCTGACATACAGCGCATGTCAACAGCATATTTTTGGCCTGACAGTCACTTATTCATCTTGGACTGTCAGACATCTTTTCAGAAATAAAAGAACCAATAAAAACAGAGATTGTTGTTGGGGCTGCAAAATCCCAATCTGAAAGTAGTAATCATATCAATTACAAGAGATTTCATTTGCAATCAAATCTATCTGCATGAATGAATTAAATTCTTTTATATGATATTTACAATTAAGCTCAAAAATGATGGAGTCAGGGATCACCGTCTTTCTTCTCATCTGATTTCTTGGAGGATCCAGCTTCATCAGGGATCTTCTTGAGCAAGGTTTGCATGATTTGATTTTGACTGAGGATCAGTGATTCCACCATCTTTCGATTCCTCTCTTCTTTTTCTAGCATCATCCTTCTGAATTCTTCGTCTCTCTTTTCCTTCTCCAACTTCTCCTTCCGTTTCTCTTCCTTTTCTCTCCTACGCTCTTGGCGTTCTTCTTCAGCCCTCTTTCTCTGTTCCTCATGACTTGTCATAATGGCATCTGTCATGGACTTCATTCCTTCGAGCATAGATTGACTCATTCTGCTCATCATCTCAAATGCTTGGGAATCAGCCGGGAACTGAGATACATTCTGGCTTTGAGGTGTCTGTGGTTGAGTCGGAAACGGGGATGCCGGAGTAGGAAAAGGCATCTCTGTTTGCTCTTGCTGAGATCTGTCTTCTGCTGCAGTAGAAGGTCCCGCATCAGTACGGGCTTGCTTTGTTCCCTTCTTAGCCCTTGGCAGTCTACTCCTCTTCTTTGGTGCTTGCCTTCCGGATACGAATGAGGATTGAGCATCTGAATCACCTCCACCATACAGCTGGGGGAAAGAGTATCTAATTCGTTCTGTCAGAGGCAACCTTGGCACGCTGATGGGAGGGTTTACTTTCACGGTGTCGTCCCCTGCAAATGCGCTCAAGTCGATGTTCTGGGCAACACAGATTCTTCTTATTAAGTTCGGGTAGCACAAAGCCTGCCTGTCCTCTAACCGCGCTACTATGACCTCAAACACATGCCTTCCTACGTTCAACTTCGCTCCGCTCCACATTCGTGCGAATCCCATCAGAACACTCCCAGATGTGTTGTGTGGGTGCGAGTTAGGCCGAATCTTTGACATGTAGAATTCGTAGGTTGGCATGAAATGCATTCGTAAGAAGTTGGTATCAAAAGTGTGTCCTGGGGCGGTGATTCTTGTCATGCTATTGGCCACGGTTGCATACTTTGCGTACTCCTTTGTCTTGGCCCTCTTTACCATGATTTCTTCAGGGGGAAACTCACTTATGATGTCCGGGGTTCCAAAAAATTGGTTCAACCATTCTGGCGAGATGTCTATTACATGACCCCGGATCCAAGTCGTTCTGTCGGCGGCATTGATATTGCAAAAGAATTCTCTTGTCAACTCAACAAAGCCATCTTCATCATGATGTAGCATAAAATTTCCCCATTCTTGATTTCTGTAAAAGGTTTCGACAGTGGGATGAAGCAAGGCATCCTGTCTGAACCCTTTATCAGGCACTATCATCTTCTGTAGCTTTGCATACAGTTCTGCTCTTTCCTTGCTACCATTGAACTTAATCTGCACTTCTTCTTCACTTAGCTGCTTCTCTTTCCATACTGTTTCGATCCCATCCTTTGCCTCACAGAATTCTCAGACCAAAACTCTACTGGCTGAATGGATCCGACTGATTCATCGTCGCTCGAGTGCCAATCTGTTTGGTCATCACCCTCCTGCGGTTGCTCATTCATCGGTACAGCTTCATGTCCCCTTTGACTTGATTCTCCATAAGCTGTCTCTTCTCTAAGCTCCTCCTCATCTTCCCTAATCCGGGCAGCTTGTCCGACAGGACGTTGGAAAATGGGCGCCAACTGCTCCATAAATTCATTCTCTTCCTGGATGGCTTCCTCTCTATCGTCAGCCATGTCCTGTGATTCATTTGCTTTGGTCTGTGGCTCTATAACTCTTTGTTGCTCAACGGCTTTTTCCTTTAGCAAATCCGCCAATGTGACTGGGTTCGTGGGAGTTTAAGCAGTTCTGATCACGGCTTCGATTCTGGCAGTGCCCACAAGTGGATCAACGATTCGAGATGCCTCTGTCTAATAACGAATCTGCTCAGGCGCCTCTCCTCGATCGATCCCTGTTTCAATCTGCTCATTCAGCCTGTTCCTTATGTCTCCCAAAATGGTTTCCCTATCGTGACCAGTGGGGCCAGTCCATACAGGCGGCTGTTCTTCTTTGATTTTCAGTCCAGTTCCCTCTTTTCCGCCTGTGATCATTAAATCATCATCATCGCCTTCCCGTCCAACTTCCCCAGTTCCTTCAGACTTTCTAGCCTCTAAATCGGCTTGAAGTTTTTCGGCAACTTCCCGATCATGTGCCTCTTTCTTTTTCTTTTCCTCTTCAGCCCTGGTCTGCTGAATATTCTTTCTCATCTGTTCCTCCTCCGCAGCTTTCCTTGCTCTTTCAGCTCGTTCCTGCTCACTTAACTTATCCACTCCTGAACCGTCGGTTCCTTGATCAAGCAGACCAGCTAATGCAAGCTCATCATTTTGCATTTTCCGGGCCATTTCAGCATCTTGAGCAATCAGTTCTTTTCTTTTAGGTGGTGGAGGTGGCATTGGTTTCTTGCCTCTGTCCTTGGGATCCGTAGGTGCTGCCACTTTCCTAACAGTTGGTTCAGGTTCTTTGATCACCACTTTCTTTTCCGGAGCTCTTGCTGTTTTATCTTTTTCAGCAGATTTTATCAATCTTCTTCTCGTTCCAGGTTGAGGCACAGGCTGACCTCCAGATGCAACAGCAGTATTAGAAGATGTTTGCTTGGGTGGGATGGGCGGATCAGTGGCGGCAGGTGCTGCAGCAGGTGTTGGCATTTCAGACTGAGTTGGCTGTATTGGAGTTTGAACTGTTTCTTGTTGTACCACCGGCTCGGTGGTAGCAGCTTTCTGCACTTCAGTCTGCCCTCTTGGCGGCAAAGCTGAAGCTTGTACTGCTGGCTGGGTAGGCTGTAGGTTGGCCTCAGGAGGAGTGGAGAAGTAGGCATCGATCTCAGCGTCTGGGTCTTCCGGATTTTCCTGTTGCGTTTCTTCCTGAGCTTCCTGTGTCCCAAACAACCTGTGTGCAAATCTCAGATAATCGTGCACAAATGTCTGACTTGTTATCCGGACCAGTTTGAGCTCCCATGCCTTCTTGATTCGTGTGCAAAACAAGCTTCTGATTCTGTGGTTATAATGCATGACCTTCGTTCTGTTTCCCTCCTTCCCATATTTCAGGGCTTCACTATCCATTTCCATGAGGAGTTCAAGATACGAAGTTCTGTATTGCTCCATCATGGTGTTGACCATATCCCTTTCTAGCTCTTCTGTCACATAGGTCATTCTTTGCGCCATATCGTACTTCAGATATTCCCCTGCCTCGGCCTTAGTCATCAATCTGAGTTGCGTCTTTTTATCTGTCATCACTGACCAATTGTGGTGCTGCACCTCATAAAGGGCTTTCTCCCTTAATTCTCTGATGTGCTCGGGAAATCCAGGATCTACCTCATTTCCTTTCTCAATTGGTCTCGTCTGGCCAAACCGCTTGTTTATGAAAATCGTCTCAAAGTTATCCTCATCTGGCAGGGTCAATCCTTTATCCAATCTTTCTTGTGTTATGAACCCTTTGCCTTTTCCCCACAGATGTGCCATCTCGTGCCATTCCTTCCGAGCTGCATTGATTTCTTCTCTGAACTTGTTTATCATGGTAGAGTTCCTTTCTGTGTTGAACTCCTCAATTCTCCTCAGCTTGTGGAGCAGATTGTAACTCATTTCCCTATGCCTTAGCTTAGCCTGCTTGGTTACCCATCTCTGCTCTTCTCTTCCCATGTTGTCAAATAACCGCTGGTTCCAAATGCAGGGGAAGGCTTCATACATTGAGATGGCTCCCTTTCCCAATATTTGGCTCACCGGTAAAGGTCTTTCCACAAACTGCAATCGCACTTGTGGGTCTATGGGCTGGTCGGGAATGAGTATATCATAATTCGAGATATCGATTCCCACTGTTCCATCTTCTAAATGACGTTGCCAGAAAGCTGTGTGTATCTGGAACTTCAGTGTGATCCTTTCCAAATGCACTTCGGGTGTCATTATGGAGTCATTCGAGGCATGATCTGTCATTAGTTCCCAAAACTTCAACATGTGATAGGAAAAATCCCTTTCTATGTTCGTCAGGGCGGTTGATCTATCTGCAGGAGGGATTTTTACGTCCCATTCGGGCCTTAATGATAACTCAGCTTCGGTGCCCTGGTCCAACGGTACATTATACACGCTTATCAGTGCTTCCCTGAGCTTTTTGATCTGGGTTCTGTTCGCAGAGGCTTCAATTGCTGCCTGATGTAGAGTGCAATCAGGCAGACCAAGTGCCGACTTAATCACTTTTTCGTTCCTGAAAAATATAGGAAGTATTAGCTCCACTCAAGTTTTTATGTTATCGAGGATCGGGTTTCAAGTTATAAATCAACATCCTCACATTTTGAGCTTTGCTCGAAATGTGATTTATTCGATTGGTACTTAAAACTTTATCCATAGGCAGATGCCATTAATAAATTAAAAAGGTCTAAGTCATTGGACTTTAGAGAAATTTTTAGTGGGCTATTGGGCCCGAAAAGTTTGATTTTCTATGTTATTAAACAAGCTCGAGGCACTTGTTGAAAGATGGAATGAGATGAGAGTGACGGGACTGGATGCTCGAAGTTGGAATGTGCAGTGGAGACGTGGCGTAATGGATTTGCAAACTCCGAATTGCTTGGGCTGTCTTTGGACAGTTGAAACATTCAAGAGGGGGTGCAAACACTATTTTTAATTTTAAAATGGTTGACTTGTTTTATTTAATGAAAAAGTGGGATGTGTGGGGTCCCAATTTTTGGATTTTTGAAAATGATAGCAGTTTTAAGTGGCAAAAATTACTGCTACTTCAACTCACACATTTAGTTCCATTGGGAACAAAAACACTTTGTCAACCAAAATTCCTAACAACTATTTTTGTCTTTTTGTGAAAAAGTGAAATCAGGAAAAAGGGAAGTGGCATGCACAGGGGCTGCTGAAAAGGGGATTGGGTGCACTGGGATTGCCACAAACAAACACACAGCCACTTTTTCAACTTGCAGTACATACATACACAGGATACCCACAAGGAAAACAGCATTAAATAATCTCCAGGGCATGCAAACAATATGAACACTAAAACAGATTCCACAACCATGCTAACACCCTTCATGCTTCAAAAACCTCAAGCTCAATCAAACTGGCATGCTTTATCTAGTCTAAAATAAGAATCATGAGTTATCAACAACACTAACCTATACAGAAATAACCCAGTGTTCATTGAGAGACAAAATTGATTCAGACTTCTCAAACATAACAGATACAAAATGCAAACATGCTCAAAGACAACATTGCAACAGAGGTATAGCAAAGCATGATGTGGATATTAAACAAATTGTGAACCTTTAAAAACCCAACAATGGAGGAAATTACCCCCTGTCGAATCCTAAGGTTTTGCCTATGTTCTCTGGATTACCCAGGTTCTTAAAATCAAAAATCTAAACAACCCCTAACATTCCTCATCAACACAACCGAATGCCCACCCCCTCAATCATGCTCGCCCTACACCCACCACGACAAAGGATTCACATAAACAAATGCCCACAACTAACAATCCTCAAAACCAAACTCGAACAGTGAAGAAGTAACACATGGGAACCCATTCACACACTATCGTGAATTAGAACACAAAAATCCCCAAAATCGCGAAAACAGGGGCCCGAGAATGCTTACCAGGGTTCGGCCTTTTTCGGAGACGAGGAAGATGAGGGTTCCATGGCGACAATCGGACAGAGTTTCGCCTGAGTTTGGTCGGAAATGGGTTGTGAAGGACACGGTGGTGTGCTTCGGGAGAGGCAGTTTC
Source organism: Hygrophila difformis (assembly GCA_030278955.1). NCBI lineage: Eukaryota > Viridiplantae > Streptophyta > Magnoliopsida > Lamiales > Acanthaceae > Hygrophila > Hygrophila difformis. The sequence continues at coordinate 58,606,903 of JAOANR010000006.1, read as the reverse complement.
AGACGAGAGGATTTCGAAAAAAACTCAAAGTGTTGGAAGTGTAGGGAGGAAGAGGGAGAAGAGGGGGTTTAAATACTGATGGGCCAGTCGTGGAACCCTAGTCCATTGTCGCGGAACAGGGTTCCTCGACTGGGCTTGGCGACATTAGAGGTGTCGCGGAGTATGGCACTTGGTCGCGGAGCAACGCTCCTCGACTGGGGGTATCGTGACCAAGTTGGAGAAAGAAAGGGTTTGAGTGCAAATTATGTCGCGGAACAGTGGTCCGCGACACGGTGTATCGCGACCGCGACAAACATTACTCACGGACAAGTGAAATCTGGTCGCGGAAGTGAGCCTGGTCGCGAGGCAGTGTCTCGCGACAAAGTGGTCACTCCGCGACACGGACTTCACTATGAGGGGGAAACTGTGTCGCGATTCTCCTTTTGGGCGCGGGGCAGTGTCCCGCGACACAGAAGGGATTCCGCGACATTTTATTTTGAATTTTCAAATTTTTAACGGACTGGGCCCGATTGTGATGTTTGGGCCTGAGTCCATTTTATTTGCCTTGGGTCTGAATTAATTCAGTCCAAGTGAATTCAAAATATTGGGCTGGAATTTAAATCAATCTACTTGCACAAAATTAGGTCGGGTCAGCTCCATTTATCTGCGAAATTTATTCCGGATTTTCAATTGTTTTAAATTCCGAGAATATTTTTCTTAGATTTGTGGAATTTTCCCAACCAAGAACCTGGTTTTCCATGCTATTTTTCTGCTCCTTCTTTTTTATGGTTCCGGAATTCCTGCAAAGTAGATAAATACCCGATTGGTTAGGTTTTCTCCTCGAATCAACATCCTCACATTTAGAGTCTTAGTACTCTAAGCACTCTAAATGTTTAGCTAATTTGAGGGTACTTCTCTGTTCTGTAGTAAATAAATAAACTACACTAACTAGCTATGAGTAATCAGGAGTGTAATTCTCTTAATAAACGATGCTGCATCCTCCCCGGCAACGGCGCCATGAAACTTTTGACAATTTCGTCACACGAGTATTTCTAAAATATCCCAGGTTAAATTTATTAAATGAAAAGAGTTATGAGTCGTGGGAAAGGGGTTTAAGGATATATTTCGCTTTTTATTACTCATATGGGATACTCTGATTTCAAACGGCGCTGTGAACCTCCCTGGCATGAAACTTTTAACAACTTCCACAGTGCAGCCGAGATAGATAGTTCAATCTTAACCTTCAGTCTGTCACACTGAAGGTTCCTGGCCATTTGCATCATGGAACTTATCATAGTTCCATGTCATGAAAATCCGCGCCATGAAACTTTTATCACATTCCCTTTATATGAGCATTTTCTGAAAGATCATACTCCTGGTTTTCGATTTTATTTAATGAAATCGATTTATGAAGGCGGAGTTGGATTAGGGATATATTTATAGGTTGTCACGTTTTTATTACTCGTGTTAAGAAACTGTGCCCGAAAACGCACGGTGTCAAAAATTGCAGTAATGTATAGTAAGACCGGATCGTTCACTGGAGGATGTGCGATAGAAGCAGGGCCCACGTCATTTACTAAGATTTTCCACTCGGTTACTCAATTCAAGTTTGTGTTTTGACTATCAACTACTTGACAGAATTTAAACTAAGCTATGAAAGCAATGAAGTAAAGCAGATAAAATTATTCTAGAAAGCGAATTAAATTAATCTAAGAAAGCAATAAAATTATTCTAAGAAAGCGGTTAAGATTATTCTAGGAAAGCAGATTTAAAATATGACAGAAGGGACAGGGAGAAAATAATAAAGATTGGACAAGATTCAGATGAAACACAATTAAACTTCCATTTTAATTACACAGATCTTCGTTTGGGATAATCCTTTCAGTTAGCTAATTCTCATGCTCTCTATACCATGTTCCCTTTAACAGACAGGTACTTATAGTAAGAGTTTACATGCTCTTAAGAAAACAAACTCTAAGATACCACAAACTTATAACTCCTCTTGCAATGCCTTGCAAGAGTATGTTAGCCATCTATGGTGGACAAGCAACACCCGACAAATCATTTATTGAAGTGTCAAGTACTACTATCATTCCCCCATGTCACACCCAAAGATTCTAATTAAGCCCTGAACTATCCCTTAACTCTCAGTCCTAGTAGCAGTTACACAACTCTCAATACAACCGAGTGACCTCTAAAGAAAGCAGTAAAGAAAGCGGTAAAGAAAGCATTTAAAATCCTATCACTCGGAGGTTTTTGAAAGTCTGACCCTGGTAGTAAAAGAAAGCCCCCAGTCAGAATGACCGGGTGTGGATCAAGAATTCCCTATTCTCGGTGAACCGCTCGCAGTGTTCACTTCCCGTCGGGTGGTTATGAGATACAAACTAATGGAACGAAATTAGTTCGTTCCGGATGCACTCACTCAGGACTCAAGAATAGGCTTTGGCAGAAGATGATAGCAGTTGAGAAAATACTCAACCCTATCTTAGAAAATAACCAAGGCCCGAATGTTGTTCCTCTAGTATTATCTATTACAACTCATCTGAATCCAAGTGGACTCCGAGTTAGTGCAATTTTTAATATAAGATTTCCAACGTACAGCAATTTTGGAAAATAATAGATTTTGAAAACCATTCCCTAAACAGGTACTAGACTCTCAATAAGGACACAGACCCTTTCAGTCTAGGTGAGACCTAATCGCTGACTCTGCTTCTAATTTCTCAAAATCAACCCCCAGTCAGATGTGAATTAGTCATAACTGTGGAATTTATCCTTTAGTTAGATCCGGATTTTATAAATGAATTTTTGTTGGAAATTTAATGTGAGACATCTGATTAAAATCAAGACTCCTGTGTCCAAGGGAAGGATCCCAAAATAATAATGACCACAATAGTTACATAATAGTAGCATGCATAAGTTTATAGAAAAGTGTAAAATTAAATAACCCAAAATATAATAAGGTGGGTTTAGATAGAATGTGAAACACAGAGATGAAATAGCCGGAGATGAGAAGAATTTATTTTGGCTAAAAAGATGGCAAAAATAACTGGGGTTATCTGGACTGCAAACATCTGCTATCCAGGTCCCAACTATTCCAGGTGAAATGGTTCTAGTCAGCAGAAAGCCTTAATTGATAGTGATCGCTATCATCAAGGTTTCTACTATCTGTGAAATGAGAGAAAAACCTACATGTTTTCTTACTGTAAAACTACTCAAACAATGTTGATCGACACTGTTTGATAGTATCACAGCTCGAAATTCGGGTTTGAAATTAAGATAAATAAATAGAAACTGTATCCGGATAGGAGTCAGCTGAGCAGCTATTATAATCCCGGATGGACGAACCGCCAAGGCTTCCACCGACCACTATCCAGACCATGCAATATAACATCTAGTAATTAATATACAGACCACGAGCTAGTTTATCCGTGTGGGAATACCCGCTAACATTAGTCTGTTATATTTCTTACTAGCTGTTTCACACAATACGGAAAAGACAAACTAAATAAAAGAAAATATTTTTGGGTCATCTTGTATGAGAGACATTGGTTTCTCATGCAAGGGTATGGAAATTAATCCATAATTACTCATTATGTCTAAATAATCACTCATTCCATAATTAATTAATTAATTACAGTCCGGATTATATACTTAGATCATTAGAGTTTAATTTTTATAGAAGAGTCTTTTAATGGAAAATTGAACAAAGTTCTTTATATCGAATTAATCATGGGTTGAGATCATTGGATTTCAACCTCAAAGTATTAATATAAAGGTTCAATTAATTAATGGGGTGAGATGGAAAATAATAATTTGGCAAAAAGGGTGCCAAGCCTGTCGAGAAACAGAATTGTGTCGCGGGCCGTGGGTCCGCGACAGGAGGATCTCGACAGAGAGGTGGGAAATGAAAGAAATGAAATTTTGGAAATTAGGGTTGTCGTGTCATGGAACAAGGAGTGTGTCGCGGACCATGGATCCGCGACAGGTGTTCCGCGACACGAGGTATGAGAATCCAACAAAGGGCATAATTCCTGGTCACGGAACATGAAGTGTGTCGCGGACCGTGGGTCTGCGACAGGGGTTCTGCGACCAGAGCCCTCCCAGAATAAAATACAAGTATTTGGGTCCTTGGTCGCTAATCAAGTGGTTGTGTCACGGACCGTGGGTCCGCGACAGGTTTGGTTTGCGACCAGGGATTTTACAAGATTTATACAACACATGTTCTTGGACACGCATGTCGCTGAACTGCCCTCTTGTCGCTGAACGTGGTTCCGCGACAAGAAGTGGCTAGCGACATGGGTGTGTTCAGGACACATGTCAGAAAAGTAAAGTGAAACAGGAGCATGCATTGTGCGTGATCTTACCCATTTCAGGTTTTAAAAACTACAATAAACTAAAAGTACCAAACAAGGGTAAATCTAGTTAGAACATGCCTTACACATGAAGGAAATATGAGACAATATTTAAAATAGGTTTAACCCTAATCTAGGCTTGATCACTCATAACATGCAACATTATCCAAAAAGAACATCACCAACAGTGATATAAACTAGAAAATAAAGGTCAAGTGACCAACAGAGAAAGAAATAATAAAAGATCCATGGGGTGTGAAACCCATTTCATGATTTTTGAGACACATTTCAAGAATATTTTCCCATTTTATTAAGGAATTTGTTAATACCCATCATCCTAGATATCACAAACCCTAAAAACAAAGTTTGAAACTGAAAACAAAGTGAAAACTGGCTACCTAAGCTAAATCTATGCAATAATTAAATAATACAGAAAAATTAAAGCTAAACTAAGCTAACCTAAAAACTACCTACAACTAAGCTCTACACTTGTCTCCAAGAGTGATTTTCTTGATTCTGTCCAAAATTCTAAGAACTGCTTAGCTCATGGGGATCACCTCATATTTATAGAAGTGGAACCCTAGGCCCATGGGCTTGATCTGAGGCCCACTGTGTCTCAAGACATCACACACATCACAACTTTGTCGCGGGACAGGGTTGCATGTGGCAAGGCTTCTCGACTGGGTCTTGTGTCTCTATCCCTGTCCTTGTCGCTAAAGCATGGACCGCGACAGGAGTTCCTCGACTGGGGTGTGGCTTGGCCTCCAAGGTGTTGGTGGCGCGGAGCTTGGTCGTGTCGCGGAACCATGGTCCTCGACCAGGGTTCCTCGACTGGATGCTCCCAGACTGATCTCCTTGTTATGTTGCATGCTGGTCGCTAATCTCTCCTGTGTCGCGGAACCATGGTCCTCGACCAGGGTACCTCGACCAGATGTTCCCAGACAGAGCTGAATGGGCCAGATGGGCCGAAATTATTCTTTTTGTGGGCTTTTCTATTTTTTTCCCATCTTTTTGCATTTTTGTGGGCTTGTTTATTCTTTTGCCCATCTTTTTGCATCCTTTTTCTTTTCTTTTCTTTTTCTCATGTTTTTGGATTTTTCTAACATAAATATGTAATAAAATTACATATTTATGCATTTTTCATACCGGCTCAATATTTCTACAATTATGCATAAATCAGTCCAATTCTACTGCTTTCTTATTTAATATAAGACCGGAATGCGATCAAATGCCCGTCTCAGACACGGAAATGGATTGAAAATAATGGTCATTTCTGGCCATTATCAATAATGCTGGTGAATATTCATCCCGGACATTTGATGAATATTGTATGTCGATAGGCATAGCCATCGAACATCCTGTAGCCCATGTGCATACACAAAATGGACTAGCTGAATCATTTATTAAACGATTGCAGTTGATCGCTAGACCATTATGAAGTCTGGGTTACCAGTTTCAGCTTGGGGACATGCTATATTGCATGCAGCAATGTTGGTGCGACTAAGACCGACAAATTATCATAGATACTCCCCATTACAATTAACGTTTGGGCATGAGCCCAATGTATCCCATTTGAGAATATTTGGTTGCGCAGTTTATGTCCCAATAGCACCACCTCAGCGCGAAGATTGGGAATATATGTCGGGTATGAATCACCCTCGATAATTCGATATCTTGAACCATTAACAGGGGATTCATTTACAGCAAAATTTGCTGATTGTCATTTTGACGAATCACATTTCCCGACATTAGGGGGAGGAAAGGATCAACCGAAAAAGAATATAAATTGAAAAATTCCAATGGATTTCCTTGATCCTCGTACAAAAGACTGTGAACTTGAAGTACAAAGAATTGTACAATTGCAACAAATTGCAAATCAGTTGCCAGATGCATTATGTGACTCTAAAAGAGTTACCAAATCTCATATACCGGCAGAAAATGTTCCAGTCAAAATTGATGTTCCAAAGGAACACATTACAAGTGCTAAAGATGAGTCTGATCAACGCTTAAAGCGTGGTAGACCTCTCGGTTCCAAAGATAAAAATCCTCGGAAGAAAAGAGGATTGAATAATGATGTTGATGTGATACATAGTATCAAAAGTGACAAAACTGAGCCCTGCGGGGACCTGACTCTTGAAGAGCAAAATCATCAAAATGATGAAATTTCTATTAATTTTATCACTAATAGAAATGTTTGGAATCGAGAGAAACATCTATTGATATTGCATTCTCATACAATGTAGCACTTGAAGTTATGAATGATGATGAGGATTATGAACCAAATTCAGTTGATGAATGTCGGCAAATGCAAGATTGGCCAAAATGGAAAGAAGCAATCCAATCAGAGTTGGATTCCCTGGCTAAGCAAAATGTGTTTGGACCAATTGTCAAAACACCAGAAAATATCAAGCCAGTTGGATATAGATGGGTTTTTTGTACGAAAAAGAAATGAAGAAAATGAAGTCGTAAGATACAAAGCGAGATTAGTCGCCCAATGATTCTCACAGAGACCGGGATTTGACTATGATGAAACATATTCCCCAGTAATGGATGGAATTACATTCAGATATCTTATCTGTTTAGCAGTACATGAAAAGCTTGAAATACGACTGACAGATGTCGTTACTGTTTATTTATATGGAACTTTAGATACTGATATCTATATGAAAGTTCCAGATGGGTTCAAAATGCCAGAGACATATAATGCAAACCCAAAAGAAATGTATTCCATCAAATTACAAAGATCCCTATATGGGCTTAAACAATATGGGAGAATGTGGTATAACGGATTAAGCGAAAGCTTGTTTCAGAAGGGTTATATAAATGACCCAATATGCCCATGCATTTTTATAAAGAAAAATGGGTCAAGATTTGTTATCATTGCAGTATATGTTGATGATATCAATCTAGTTGGATCCCCTGATGAGATTCAAATTGCTGTTGAATATCTCAAAAGAGAATTCGAAATCAAAGATTTCGGGAAAACCAGAAAGTGCCTTGGTTTACAAATTGAATATTTGGATAATGGAATTCTTGTCCATCAAAAGGCCTATATCCAAAAGGTCTTAAAACGATTTTATATGGACAAAGCACATCCATTAAGTAATCCAATGGTCGTAAGGTCATTTGATCCTAAAAGAGATCCATTTAGACCAATAGAGGAGAATGAAGAAATACTTGGGCCACAGGTCCCATATTTAAGTGCCATAGGAGCACTAATGTATCTCGCAAACTGCACTAGACCAGATATATCATTTGCAGTAAATTTATTAGCGAGATTTAGTTCATCTCTTACTGAACAACATTGGAAAGGAATAAAACATTTATTCCGCTATCTCCAAGGGACGATTGACATGGGTTTATTTTATTCAAAAAATTTTCGACATGAATTAATCGGCTATGCCGATGCTGGGTACTTATCAGACCCACATAAAGCTAAGTCACAGACTGGCTATTTAATTACATGTGGTGGTACTGCAATATCGTGGAGATCCACGAAACAAACATTGACAGCCACCTCATCAAATCATGCTGAAATCATAGCTATACATGAAGCTAGTCGAGAATGTATTTGGGTTAGATCCATGACTAACTACATACGAAAGAATTGTGGTTTATCGTCCGAAGATAAAAACCCTCCAGTTATTTTATACGAGGATAATGCGGCTTGTATAGCGCAATTGAAAGGGGGTTACATTAAAGGAGATAGAACGAAACATATTTCACCAAAATTATTCTTTACTCATGATTTGCAGAAAAATGGTGAAATAGATGTGCAACAAATTCGTTCAATGGATAATCTTGCAGATTTGTTTACCAAAGCACTACCAACAACAACATTCGAGAAGTTAGTGAAAAGCATAGGAATGCGCCAATTGAAGAATCTCAACTGATGTTTTGATCAAGGGGAGAATCAAATACAAGAATTATGTACTCTTTTTCCTTCACTGGGATTTTTTTCCCATAGGGTTTTTTCCTAGTAAGGTTTTAACGAGGCATATTCTTTGTATAATAGACAGCCAAGGGGGAGTGTTATACACGTATGGAATAGATGTGAATGTCTGTCCATTTACTAGCTTGCCACGTTTCACTTTTGATGAGTAATCAGTTTCATCAAAATGTATAAATACATGTACAAGTGATTGAATGAATAACACATCGGTCTGACTTCTCCTCCATTTCGTTTATTTGCTTTCTTCTTCATCAGTTTATTACTTCCACTATTATATACAATATATATTATATACTATATACCAATTATATTAGTTGTGAGCTAATAGGTTATTCTACAACAAAGACAAACTATAATGAAAATGGTAACACAATGGCAATAACTGGCGTTGCAACCACCTGGGTCATTGAAATTTTACTTTTTGGTTTTGGGCATTGCAAAATTTAAAATACTAACTTTACAACTCTTTTTTGCAATAATTGATAAGTGTTGCTATACCAATATATTTCAACACTACTAATCTAAGGGGTGTATTTAATTTAGATTTGTATGGATTTTAAAAAGTTTGTGTATTTAAAAAGTCCATAGACTCCACGTAGCGTTTTCAGAGTTGATTGATTTTGTAGACTCCATGTAGATTTTGGCTGAGTTTTAAAAATCTTCGATTTTTTAGAGAGATTTTGTTTAGTTATAATTTTTTAAGAGAATCCATTAAAATTTATAAAGATTTAAAATCCATGGACTGTTGAATATCTCAAAATTTTTAAAGATTTTTTAAAATCTGTATTGAATACACCTAGATTTTTAAAAGACTTTTAAAAATCTAAATTGAATACACACCAATCTTAAAAGTCCAAAAAAATCCTATAGAGTCTGGATTGAATACATCCCTAAGTCAATAAATTTAAAATCTATATAATAAATCCTGAATACTTTTTGGCATGTTCAGACTGTATTGCCCTTATTGAATCTTATATTTTTATCTTAATTTTTATTAAAAAAGATAAATTTAAGGTTATATCTGTAAATCATTACAAAACATCATAAAACATATCTACAGTTATTATCATGACACCTCATAAATGCCATGTCATCCTCTCAAAAATACCAGATGCTCACATGTGGCATCTATAAAATAATCTTGAATTAATTTAATCTATTTTAAATATCTTCAAAAATATCTTTCTAAGATTTCATCTATATTTAGAAAATAAATCTATATATTAATATAAAAGATTTTGAGAAAATCTTTCTATATATTTTAAAAAGATATAAATTCAAACAAATTAAACTACATAATTATATTTTATATTTTGTAAATATATAATTAAAATTATATATTATAAATTCTTTAATTTTATATATAATATTATTAAATGAATTTTTATTATAATTATATTAAAATTTGAACCTAAAATATTAACAAAAAATTAATAAGCTAAAAAATTTCAATTAGTAATAATCAGTCAATTTATCAAAAAAGAATATATATTTAATATTATATATAAATTTATGGGTGTTACACAATATAATATAATGCAGAATAAAGTTGGGGTCTTTTTTTTTGCCAAAAAATTAGTGTTAAAATGATATTTCCAAGGGAAATGTGGAAATTGATTATTTTTAAAAAAATAAAAAGATAACAAAAAAAGTATATATATATAGATAGTATTCTTTAAAAAATTTAGGGATAATAGTCAAAATGGACAATATATTAGGGAGTAAAATGAAAATTTTAGAACCTTAATAATGCAAACATATAATTTATTCGAATTTTTTTGTGAGTAACCGGGTATCCCCATGCCACATTGGACATAAGACTAATCCCCCGAGAATCTGCATGGGCAATAATTAACAGTACCTCTCCCAAAGTAATTTTTTTTATATACACAAGGCTCGAACCTGAGACATTGCTTAAGCGACTAGAACCTCAATCCACTCAAGTCAACTGATGTTGGTGAATTTTGAATAGTTTAATGCTATTTTTTTCAATTGCTCTTATTATGTTAGATATAATAGCGAAACTATATATATTTTGTTTTCCAATGGTACAAGCAATCTATTCTATTTTTTTTTTTTTTTTTTTGAGAACTAAATTTTTATTCCAATCACAACCATGAAAACTGACACATACATCCCAATTACAAACTTCTGCTACATCATATTCCTACTACTACAAACCTCAGAAGAGACAAAACCACCATTACATATTCAATCATATTAGGAGCCAAACTTCAATACTACCCATTCCAGCCGCCCCTCTCCGAGCCCAGTGATCTGCAAAATTGTTCCTCTCCCTTAATATGTGTCGGATCCTAACCTCCCCACCAAAGATCAGAATTGCCATGTACCAGTAATTTCAAGAGTCTCCAAGGTGAGTTTTCCGGATCCCGCAGCTATCCCACCACGTTTTGAGAATCACATTCAATAATGAGTTTCGGAATTGGAAAGCCTGGTCTCTCAATATAGCCGCACAGACCCGCTTATGGCAGTGAATTCCGCTTCCGACGAGTCCGCTATACCAATATATTCCGACAATATAAAAATTACATTGCCATCATAATTTCTAATGACCCCTCCAATCCTTGCAGCCCTTGATTTCGAAGAAATGACCCGTCCGTATTCTATATTTTGTCCACCTAATTGGGGGTTTGAATTTTATTCTATCTTCTTATTCTTTCCTTTTTTTTTGTGGGAAATCGTATTATTACAAATAAGCACAAATACAATGCTTAACTATTTAGCAGCATCCATAAAGTCCGATATCAGCTACCCAACACCAACACTATAAACAGAAACGAGAGATACAACTAATGCCTCGCAACGCTTACAGCAGTGGCCTCCATATCTTATTCTTTTCTTTATTTTTCTTTTAAATTTTTGTTGCATGCATTTCCTATCACCATTTAAACAAAAGACTTTAAATCTCATGTAGGGGTGAAAATAGACTATAGGCCATGCTAGGGTTAGGTTTGAACGCCCTAGACCTATGTCGATTTATTAAGGCCCAAAGGTCTATCTTATAAGCCTAAGCATGACCTATTAAAATTAAATAGGCCAGGTTGTAAGCATTTTAAAGTTTGATTAAGCCTATTATAAAATTAAGTTTAAATTATTTTATATATGTCCACATGCAATCATAAGGTTGGAAGATATAAATTTGTGCACTTGGGTAAGTCTTCATCCATGACTATTATATACGGGGAAAAGACATAAATATTTTAAAAACCTATATAAAATTAAATTAATAATTATTTTCACATAAAATAACAACAATGATCCACATATTTATATGCAATAAACATAAACATACTAATAATAATGATAATTATGCCAATCCGATTCTCGAGGGATTAGTTTGGGTCCAATGAGGCCTGGGATACCTTGGTATTCACCCAAAAAAATAATAATATCTATGCCAACCTGGTAGGCCTGATAGTTTAGGTTTTTTTTTTTTTTTTAAATAAAGTTTGGTCCGGACCTATTTAGCTAAATAGGCTTTCAAAAAAGCCTAAGCTTAGCCTATTTATAAAAAAATTTGGTCTGACATGGTTTTCGATAGACTAAGCCATAGGCTCATGTCGGGTAGCCTGACCTATTCCCATCCCTAACCTCATGTAATCCAAAAAAATTATATTCTCATTTTACAAACTCATATAAGTTCAGCAACAGTGTGCATATAAGTTTAAGAGCCTGTTTGGATTGGCTTTTTTCCAAGTGCTTTTGGCTTTTGCTTCTGCCAAAAGCACTTTTGAATGAAAAAGAGTGTTTGTTTTGGCTTTTTAGAAAAAGCAAAAGCACCTCGAAAAGCTGCAAAAGTGCTTCTGGGAGAAGCAGCCCAGGTGGTGCTTCTCCGAAAAGCAGAAGCCAAAAGCACCTAGTAATGTGTGCAGAGTCATAAATGCCCCTATTAATTTATTTAAATTACACTATAAATATTGCTAGCTCGTCGCAAAGCTGCAAAAATAAATATTAGTCCTACGTCACAAACAAGAATAAATGTAGAGTGGTGAGTAGGGTCGTCTCCCAAGGGATGCAAACAAGGATTCAATATTTTGATTATTTATAAAATAAATATAGATATAAAAGGGGGGGATTTTCAATATCAACTAATCCTAATAAAAATAATAAAATCAAGAACTAAGCTAAGAATGCAAAAGACAAATATCTCAACCTTCAATAAGCAAGTAATCTAGCTTGGGCATGAATTTTCATTTGGGACATATAACTTGATCATCAACCAATAACAATGTTCATTCATTTAATGGATAAATTGGTTATAATTGCTCAACACGCGTTCACAATCAACTTTTCCATACTTTGTCGTTAGCCAAGGTACGACCGTTAGCTAATTCCCTAATTAAACGAGAACCCTAGGTACGACCATAGGATTGACAAGTTCAACAGCATTATACACAAGAAAAGCCCAATTCAATATAACAAAATTCCTACGAGGACATGTTCAATATTGATTCCAATTCCCCCTAGAGGGCTATCCTCTAGTTTACTACTCCAATCAAATCCCAACACAATTACGGATGAAGAAACTCAATATAGCAATGAATCCCCAAATTAATATCTGGCCACAATATCAATTCAAGAATTCTAATCTTTCAACATAGAGAAATTGGAAATACCCAAAACAAAATGAACATTCAATTACAACTAAATCAAGTTTCACAACTACATAATCCCAAAATCAATTCAATCCCAAACTAGACAAAATATCTACTCACAATTCATAACTATCCAAACAAAACATGAAAGGTTCAACATTCCCCAACAAGTTTAGAAATCAAAACAAGAATTCACCAAAACAGGAGCAAAAGGAGCGCCCAGGCTGCCTGCTTCGATGACCCTGCTGCTGTTGTCTAATGTCCACAAACTTGCTGCCCTGGAATGCCACAACGCTGCTGCTGTCCAGGATTTAATTGGTGGAAGGTTGATTAGAAATTGTGGACACTTGATGGAGAATATGACAAGAATTTGGTGAGTGAGTTGTGCGAAAATCTGGTATGCTTCTGGCGTCTCAAATCTGTCTCTTTTGTGCGTCTCTGTCTGTTTCTCCAGTAGCAGCCCCCAATCCAATTTATAGATGCCAATTTTGGGTTGCCTCTTCTCCATCGTGCTCTCTCCATTTCCTCCAAGATCGGGTCTTCAAGATCGTGCCTTTACTCCTCTCAATCTGCAGCACGTGCTTCCTCCTCTCCAAGTAATGAATTTTTAGATCCCCTTTGCAATTGAGTAAGAAAATATGCCCAGGCTTTTAATTTCACCCCCAAGGATCTTTTTGCAAATTATTATACTTCTCACAGGACCCCACAGCTGCGAATTTGCCCTTAGGCGTGGCCACGCCCAACACTTCAAAATGGGCTGTCCAAAGTGACAAAATCCACCATTCCTACAATATCAAGATTTCCACAAGTTAAACCGATCTAGGCCATTTTTATCATCTTTTTCACAGAATTTAAGTTGACATATGTACAAGAATATCATCAAAAACGGCATATATCAACTCCCCCACACCTAATCCATGCTTGTCCTCAAGCATATATCAAAACCAAATATCAAAAGTGCATGCCCAACCAAGTATCATTCAACCATGTCAAAGTTTCATCAAAATCAAGGTATGCAAAGCCAACTATCCTCACAAAATGGGAAAATATAATAAGAGATCACTCACCCTCAAGTGTTTAGGCTAGATTTCACTCAATACGCATAAAGAACTATCAATCCCATAGGCTTGCTATCAAATCACAATAAATTCACATCTCAAATAAGACATGATGCTCATAATCAAAGGGTCTTTATTAGGGTTGTAACGGGGCTAAGGTTGGGGTAGGAAAATATGGAATATGTAGGCTAAAAGGACTTGAGGAAATTGTCTAACCATCAAAACATGCTACGAAACATAAGTTGCACAAATTCTCTTTGACATCAATGATCATGCTGCTCTCAAAATAAAGAATTACACTTGCAGCTATAACACAAATATGTCTGCCTCTCTCTTTCTTTCTTTCTTTTTTTTTTTTTTCTTTCTTTCTTTTTTTTTTTCTTCTTTTTTTTTTCTTGGTGGCTTTCAATAGCTTGGTATGTTTATTAGAGGAATTCCATTGTCTGAAAATTGCAGACAGAACTTCAACTCTTTGTTCATAACACTCCGGTTAGAGGAACACGTTCCAAACTATTTATTTCCACTGCCCTTGTAATTTTTTTTTTCTCTTTTTTTTTTTAGGGCTTTTCTCCTTTTTTGTTTTTAAAGAGAGGCAGTAACATCTAATACAAAAGCTCAATCAACTCAATCAAGTGCAACCTCTAACAAAATCACATGTAATGATATTTAAACAAATTTCCTCATGTTCCTAGGGTTCAAATGAGTGTATGGCCACAAACAAAGAAAAAGGTCTCATAGGCTAAGGGTTAAACATGAACCAAGAAAAAGGATATATCATCAATAGGCTCAACGTGGTTCACTAGGGGATAAGCATGGGTCAAGGGGAAAACAAGGCCAAAATGGGGTAATCCTAGTGCCCTTGTCATTTTATTTGCATCAAGATTCAAAAATGAGAGTACAATCAACTATGTATAATCAAGCAAGTTCTAGAAAATCAAGTCTCATGCGTTTCACACAACAAGAAAATTTGAGCAAATATGTGATGTGTAATTTTTTCTTTTCTTTTCCTTTTTCTTGCTCAAAGAGGCTCAAATAGCTCACTTAGGGTTAAGTGATAGAAAACTAAGCATACCCCTCAATTAATTTGACTAAGAACATGGCAAACTCTACAAAATTCAAGCAATGCACAAAAGACTTGGCAAGACAACGCAAGAGGACAAGCTAGGAAGTTCAAAAATCATATTCATGTGTAAGCATATCCTAAAAACCCCCCCACACCTAAATCATGCAATGTCCCTATTGCAAAATAAAGATGAGATTAAGAGGAGGAGAAAGGAACTTCCCTGGATTAGGTGGAGGCGCCCGCGGGGCCTATTGTCGGGCCCGGAGGATCTCTAAAATAGAGTCCATCTTTGCTTCAAGACGAGTCCGGGAAGTTTGAATTTCGGTCTGAGATGCTTTCAAGGTGGCAAGCTCTTGCTTGATGCTTTCAATTGCCATGTGTACAAAGGGGCCTAGTGGAGAACCCGGGGAAGATGGGCCGGTGGAATCAATGGAAGGTAGTAATGGGACATCCTCATCCTCTGCCTCGTAGTCCGGCGGCTCCCCAGACAGGGCCTCAGAGGCAGCAAATGCAGCGGCTGCTCTATGTGATGGGGCAGGTCCAGTAACGAGCGTGTAGCTGTCTCCATCTTTGGCAATCATTCCCATTCTGTGGAGAGAAGGAATGTTCAAATACTCCATGGGGGAAGCTCGATGTAACTGCCAGGAAGAAATAGAAGCATCATCAGTACCATGTAATACGCCTAAATTAAGAGCAAGGGCAGTGACAAAAGGGGATCCAACCAAGGACCGTTTTTTTCGAACCACTTCCCCGAAAGTAATTGCTAAAAAATAACCAAGATTAAGTCGAACTCCCTGTTTCATGCACCAAAGGAAGTAGAATTCAGTCTTGGTAACTATATTGCCAGTCTCCTTTCGGCCAGAGAGGGTCGCAGCAAAGAATTTGTGTAGATATCGGAGGGCTGGATCTTTCAAAGACTTTCCAAAGCCTTCGCCTTGAAACCTTTCGGTCGGGTCCCAAGTAAACTGTCCCCACAATCTTGCAAAATGTTTAGCAAACGGTTCAATGAAAGTACAAGGGGATGTAACAAAAACTTCACTGTCCATTTCCTCAGCAGAAATAAGCCCCAAATGATGATTAAACTCGGCTATGGAAAGCTGAAATGGCTTCCCAAGTAGCCTAAATTTAATTACATTCGGGTGTAAGACATCAAAGATTTTAGGTGGAAGCTCAAATGTAAAAGTAGAGTAAAACTCACGACTTAGTTCATTAAAGCTTTCATATTCAAAAGTCATGAGTGCGTCCCACCCTATTCTTGAGAGATAAGTGGAGACAGCATCCTTAATACCCAGTTTTTCAAGAGTAGGAGAGTGAATGGCCTTACCAGAATACACGCCTCTTGAGGCAATGGAATTATACCTCTTTTGCTCCTTAGCAGTGAAGGAGTGGAGATATCCACCTACATGGGATGTAGGGAGAACTTGTACCCCTTGTCCTTTCCTTGCTCGAGCTGTGGTCGGTGCCTCGGAAGATGGATGAAGAGGAATGAGTGCAACACTCGTGGAGGGAGAGGCATCGGTAGTGGCCTTCGTCTTTTTTGTTGGACCTTTCTTTGTTGGGGGTTTAGAAACCCCTTTTGAAGTAGGTGCCAGAGCCTTCTTTTTGGACCGGGTAGCCGGTGTGTTGGTTCTCGCCATTCGAAGATCCCTGCACTCAGAAAAATCCACAAGCAACCAAGTAGCAACACTAATAGAACAATGTAGCACCGAGAAACAAACCACAGTACCAAAAAAAATTTGAAATTCTGATTCTCCTAGCGAGCACTACTGGCTAGAACATGGCAGATGATTGAAGCACAAATATATCGCATCTTGAATGTGCACAATGAGTTCAATTCACACTCAATATCATCTAGGGCAAGGAATAATCCAAATCACCACACATAAACCAAACACAGGGTGCAATGTACAATTCCAGGTATGAAACAAAAGTTCAGATTAAGAGCAACAAAGACAGATTCCCAGACAATCAATATCAAATAAGACCTGGATAATTGCAAAACAGATGGAACCTGAATGTGAACCATTTGCAGCGGTGGTGGACAGAGGGCGGCTCTGGCGGCGTGGGCGGTGGCGATTGGGCGGCGCGGCGCCTGGGCAGGGAGCGGGGGCTCGTGGTTGCGGCGGCGGCGACGCCTGGGGGACAGGGGCGGCGAAACAGGGGAAGGGCGGCGTGGGCGGCGCGGACTGGGAGGAGAGGAGGAAAAAGGAAGGGCGGTGGCGCGGCGGCTATTCTGGAGGGTGGAGGCGGCGCGAGTCGCGACAATGGAGGGCGGAGGCGGCGCGACAATGGAGGGCGGAGGCGGCGCGACAATGGAGGAGAGGGGAGCGGCGGCGGCGAGCGGTGGCTGGGCAGGGCGGCGGCGGCGACGCCTGGGCAGCGGTGGCGCTCGCAGGGGCGAGAGGGGATGAGAGGAGGGCGGTGGTGGTGACTGCCGAGAGAGAAGGGGGTGGAAGAGAGGAAAGAACGAGTCTGTTAGGGCTTTTGGAGTTTAAGTTGATGTTTGCCCCAAGTCTTCATCAATAAACAGGTTATTTTTCTTTCTTAGGTGTGCCCACGCCTAAGGCTAATATTTAGCCTGATGGACTTGTTCTTGCCACCCCCAAATTCCAGTGTAATTTTACTCCTTACGCGTGCCCACGCACAAGGCTTCTTATTACCCTGTTTCTCCATCTCTTTTCCTTATGTACTCCAGTACGAATTTCACTCTTAAGCATGCCCACGCACAACACCAATTTTTGCTCTGCAACTTCAAAAAGTCCTGAAATCAACAATCAATACCCAAACCAAGGAAAACATTATTAGACTCAAACTAACATGCGAAAATGCAACTAAGTTAATGAAATTGAAATAAAACACTTGGGTTGCCTCCCAAGAAGCGCCATTCTTTATTGTCTTTGGCTAGACTTATTGTTGTCTTCTCAATTAGGCTCGTGGGATTCACTTAATTCTAAGCTTTCCACCTCTTGAGTTTTGAATCCCTCATAAAAGGGCTTAAGACGATGCCCATTTACAATAAACCTCTTCTTAGTGCTCAAACTCTCAATTTCCACTGCACCATAGGGAAACACGTTAGTAATTACAAATGGGCCTATCCACCGAGAACGTAATTTACCCGGAAAGAGTTTAAGTCGGGAATGATAGAGTAAAACCTTTTGGCCTACTTTAAAATCCTTTCTTAAAATATGTTGATCATGTAAATTTTTACTCTTATCCTTGTAAACCATGGAACTCTCATAAGCATCATTCCTAATTTCGTCTAACTCTTGCAATTGCAATTTCCTATGACTTCCAGCTTCATTCAAATTCATATTACATTGCTTCACAGCCCAATAAGCACGATGTTCTATCTCAACAGGCAAATGACAAGGCTTACCGAAAACTAAACGAAAGGGAGACATACCAATTGGAGTTTTATACGCAGTTCTATATGCCCATAAGGCATCTTCTAACCTTAAACTCCAATCCTTTCGGTCAGGCCTTACCATTTTCTCCAAGATTCCCTTGATTTCTCTATTTGATACCTCAGCTTGCCCATTCGTTTGAGGATGGTAGGATGTTGAGACCTTGTGAAGAATTCCATACCTGCGAAAAAGAGCTGAAATGGTCTTGTTGCAAAAGTGAGTTCCCCTATCACTTACAATCGCCCTTGGCATTCCAAAACGAGTGAAAATAAATGACTTCAAAAATTCTGCAACAACCTTAGAGTCATTAGTGCGGGTGGCTTTTGCTTCCACCCATTTCGATACATAATCAACTGCAAGTATAATATAATAAAAACCATGTGACATTGGAAACGGGCCCATGAAATCCATGCCCCAGACATCGAATATCTCAACAAAAAGCATCGGTGTCAATGGCATTTGATCTCTAGCAGAAATATTACCTACTTTTTGACATTTTTCACAAGTTTTACAAAACACATGTGCATCTTTAAATAAAGTAGGCCAATAAAATCCGCTATCCAATACCTTTCTTGCAGTTCGTTGAACACCAAAATGACCCCCAGACTCTAATGAGTGGCAAAATTTCAAAATGGACTCATACTCGCCTTCTGCTACACAACGCCTTACAACTTGGTCTGCACACCTCTTCCACAAGTACGGGTCATCCCAAATGTAGTACTTGGCATCACTTTTCAGCTTATCTTTCTTTGCTTTGGACCAACCTGTAGGGAACTCATTAGTGACCAAATAATTAACCAAATCAGCATACCAAGGTGAAATACTAGAAATTGAAAGCAATTGCTCATCCGGAAAATACTCCCTTAAACATAGTTTTTCTTGAGGTGTGGGAAGTCGGCTTAGGTGATCAGCTACCAAGTTTTCACTTCCCTTCTTGTCCCGAATTTCCACATCAAACTCTTGGAGTAATAGAATCCATCGAATAAGCCTTGGCTTGCTTTCCTTCTTGGTCATGAGGTACCTTAAAGCTGCATGGTCAGAAAATACAATCACTTTAGTACCCAATAGATAAGAACGAAATTTTTCTAAAGCAAATACAACAGCAAGAAGTTCTTTTTCAGTTGTGGAGTAATTTAGTTGGGCGCCATTCAATGCTTTAGAAGCATAATAAATTGCCCATGGTGTTCTTCCACTCCTTTGGCCTAGAACGGCTCCCACGGCTGTGTCGCTTGCATCACACATAAGCTCGAATGGCAAGTCCCAATTCGGAGGTTGAATTATGGGAGGCGATGTGAGTAGTGCTTTGATCTTCTCGAATGCCTTCTTGCACTCTTCATTAAAGTCAAATGTGACATCCTTTTGCAACAATTGGAAAAGTGGGGCTGCTATCTTTGAAAAGTCCTTGATAAACCGGCGATAGAAACCTGCATGGCCAAGAAAGGAACGCACATCCCTCACCGAAGTGGGGTAGGGTAAAGCAGAGATACTATCAATCTTGGCCCTATCAACTTCTATCCCTTTTGATGATACTAAATGCCCAAGTACAATACCCTCTTCTACCATAAACTGACATTTCTCCCAATTTAACACTAACTTAGTTTCTTTACATCTTTTCAAAATTCGTTCCAAATTCCCTAAGCAAGTGTCAAAATCAGTCCCATAGACACTAAAATCATCCATGAAAACCTCTATTCCTTTCCCAACATAATCAGAAAAAATACTTACCATGCACCGTTGAAACGTGGCCGGAGCATTACACAATCCAAACGGCATCCTTCTATAGGCAAAGGTGCCAAATGGGCATGTGAAAGTCGTCTTCTCTTGATCCTCCGGTGCAATAGCAATCTGAAAATATCCTGAAAAACCATCTAGGAAGCAATAGTGAGATTTTCCTGCTAATCTTTCAACCATTTGATCTATGAAAGGCAAGGGAAAATGGTCTTTTTTAGTCACAGCATTTAATCTACGGTAATCTATACATTGGCGCCAACCTGTTTGTTTTCTTACTGGAATTAAATTACCGTCATGTATGGATAGATTATGTCAGCATCTAGTAGCTTCAAAATTTCAACAGTTACCCCTGCCTTCTTCGGGACCACATGTATGGGACTCACCCAATTGCTATCCGAGATTGGATAGATTATGTCAGCATCTAGTAGCTTCAAAATTTCCTTCTTTACCACCTCCATCATTGCTGGGTTCAATCTCCTTTGTGCTTGCCTCACTGGCTTAGTATTCTCCTCAAGTACAATTTTGTGTGTGCATAGAAATGGGCTAATTCCCTTGATGTCTCCTAGGGTCCATCCAATGGCCTCCTTGTGTTCCCTCAAAACTCGAGTAAGCCTCTCCTCTTGGATGGGAGATAAAGAAGCAGACATGATTATTGGCAATGTCTCTCCATCTCCAAGAAAAGCATACTTCAAGTTAGAGGGTAACGGTTTAAGCTCCAATTCCGGTGCCTGCACAATAGAAGATAAAACACCTTGGTTAGATTTTTCCAAAACCGAACTCACCAAACCATACCTCGTATTTGGTGATTCCAAGGGTTGCAATGCTTGCACACTTTTCTTCTTTCCTTCCTTGATTGGTAAGGGATCAAGACATTCCATCTCCAAGTGATTTGCCAGTGTAACTTCTAAAAG
The DNA here is from genome assembly GCA_030278955.1 of Hygrophila difformis. NCBI lineage: Eukaryota > Viridiplantae > Streptophyta > Magnoliopsida > Lamiales > Acanthaceae > Hygrophila > Hygrophila difformis. The sequence goes on along the minus strand of JAOANR010000006.1, from coordinate 58,585,837 downwards.
ATCGCGTCCATTCAACTCCAATGCTTCCTGCACACAACTCTCAAGAATATCCATTCTACACACTTCATTAGATCCCATGGGGTATTTCATAGCATCAAAAATGTTAAACTTTATTTGTTCCCCCATCAAATTCCATTGTGAGAGTTCCACTTTTCACATCAATTTTAGTTTGCGCGGTACACATAAAAGGTCTTCCTAACAATATAGGTGAGAGATTAAACGAGTTCTCATCATGCATATCAAGCACATAAAAATCGACTGGAAAGATTAGTTCATTCACTTGCACTAAGACATCTTCTATCATTCCTTCAGGGTATGCATTTGTCCTATCTGCAAGTTGTATAATTATTCCAGTTTCTTTTAAAGGCCCGATATTTAGAGTATTAAAAATGGATTTAGGCATAACATTAATTGCTGCTCCTAAATCTAACATAGCTCGCTTAACCTCTAATTTTCCTATTTTGCATGGAACTACAAACATACCAGGGTCCCCGCATTTCTGAGGCAACTTCCTTTGGAGCATCGCTGATACACTTTCACCTGCCAAAATCTTCTCATCCCCTCGCAACTTTCTCTTATTTGTGCACAACTCCTTAAGAAACTTAGCATACCGTGGAATTTGCTTGATAGCATCTAACAACGGTATACTAAGATCTACCTTTTTGAATATTTCCATGATCTCCCTATCTTTGTCTCCTTTTTTCGGCCTTGCCAACCTATGAGGAAAAGGAGCTGGGTTAGAATATAGTTGAGTTGGAGAATTTAAAATTACCTCGGATGAGTTCTTTGCTTCGTTCTCAATCTCCTTTTCAATCTCTTCTTCGGCTTTCTCCTTGGAATTTATAACTTGTGGGCCCTCCAATTCTTTGCCACTTCTCAACATCATGGCACTCACATTTCCTGGGTTCATGTGGGTTTGTGCAGGTAGCTTCCCTTTCTCACGCTCTTTAGATTCTCGAAGCTCAGCCATAACTTGAGCCATTTGATCCTCCAAGTTCTTCACACTCGTTCTAGTCTCTTGCTGCAATTGCAAAACACTAGAAGCAATAGATTTAACCATGTCTTGTAAAGAAGTACCTGGAGCAGGGGCCTGAGGTAGCTGCTTTTGTTGTTGAGGCTGTGGATTTGGTTGAAAACCGGGTGGTGGTTGCTGTGGATAACTAGCTTGTTGATTGCCATATCTCAGATTAGGGTGATCACGCCACCCCGGATTGTATGTGTTAGAATATGGATCATAAGGCCTTCTAGGAACGAAACCAACAGCATTGACATCTACTTCCTCCATCAATGTAGGACATGCATCAGTAGGGTGCTCAGTGTTGGAGCAGATGCCACATGCTTTAACCTGTGCATTTCCTACAGCAAGTTTTCGAACAAAAGAGGTTAGCTCAGTTAGTTGTTGTTGTAAAGAATTTACCTCAGTGGCCTCTTTCACTGCCACAGTCTCTCGTGGCCCAAATTGTTGAGAATTCATGGCCATATCATTCAACAATTGCCATGCCTCTGCTGGAGTTTTGTTCATCAGTGCACCACCACTTGCAGCATCAATGATCATCCTATCCATAGCAGTGAGCCCTTCATAAAAATACTGGATTAGTAACTGTTGAGAAATTTGGTGTTGAGGACACCTAGTAATTAATTTATTAAATCTATCCCAATATTCATATAAAGACTCCCCTGTTGCTTGCTTGATTCCACATATTTCCTTTCGCAAGTTGGCAGCTCGAGATGCAGGAAAATACTTCTCCAGGAATCTGCGCTTCATGTCATTCCATGTGGTAATACTCCCTGCTGGAAGGTTGAAAAGCCAGTCCTTCGCAGCATCCTTCAGTGAAAATGGGAAAGCCCTCAGCTTGATCTGATCCTCAGTGACTCCAGGGGGCTTCATGCTTGTACAAACCACATCGAATTCCTGCAAATGTTTATGAGGCTCCTCACCTGACAAACCATGGTAAGAAGGCAAAAGATGGATTAGTCCAGTTTTTAGCACAAAGTCAGTATTATTAGCTACAGTAGGGAATGTGATACACAAAGGCTGTTGAGCCAAATCAGGAGCTGCTAGCTCCCTTAATGTCCTTTGCTGTGCCATTTGTGCCTATGAAGTGTCAGCTTCTTCTTCTAGTTCCTTGCTGTCCTCAGAATCTGATGAGCTAGAATCTTCTGCAATTTGGACTGCCAAGCTAATCAACGGTGAAAGAACGGCTGCTTTCTCTGCTCTTCTTCGCTCTCTAGCTTCCTTCTTCAAACGACGTGCAGTCTTTTCAATTTCAGGATCAAAATCTTTTTCAGCACCACGTTCTGTTCGAGGCATAAACTAGTAAGTAGAAGCAAACAATAATATATATAATAAAATAGAATAAATAAAATAACCAAAGTATCCAAATCCTTAATGGCTTCCCCGGCAACGGCGCCAAAAATTGCTAGCTCGTCGCAAAGCTGCAAAAATAAATATTAGTCCTACGTCACAAACAAGAATAAATGTAGAGTGGTGAGTAGGGTCGTCTCCCAAGGGATGCAAACAATGATTCAATATTTTGATTATTTATAAAATAAATATAGATATAAAAGGGGGGGATTTTCAATATCAACTAATCCTAATAAAAATAATAAAATCAAGAACTAAGCTAAGAATGCAAAAGACAAATATCTCAACCTTCAATAAGCAAGTAATCTAGCTTGGGCATGAATTTTCATTTGGGACATATAACTTGATCATCAACCAATAACAATGTTCATTCATTTAATGGATAAATTGGTTATAATTGCTCAACACGCGTTCACAATCAACTTTTCCATACTTTGTCGTTAGCCAAGGTACGACCGTTAGCTAATTCCCTAATTAAACGAGAACCCTAGGTACGACCATAGGATTGACAAGTTCAACAGCATTATACACAAGAAAAGCCCAATTCAATATAACAAAATTCCTACGAGGACATGTTCAATATTGATTCCAATTCCCCCTAGAGGGCTATCCTCTAGTTTACTACTCCAATCAAATCCCAACACAATTACGGATGAAGAAACTCAATATAGCAATGAATCCCCAAATTAATATCTGGCCACAATATCAATTCAAGAATTCTAATCTTTCAACATAGAGAAATTGGAAATACCCAAAACAAAATGAACATTCAATTACAACTAAATCAAGTTTGACAACTACATAATCCCAAAATCAATTCAATCCCAAACTAGACAAAATATCTACTCACAATTCATAACTATCCAAACAAAACATGAAAGGTTCAACATTCCCCAACAAGTTTAGAAATCAAAACAAGAATTCACCAAAACAGGAGCAAAAGGAGCGCCCAGGCTGCCTGCTTCGATGACCCTGCTGCTGTTGTCTAATGTCCACAAACTTGCTGCCCTGGAATGCCACAACGCTGCTGCTGTCCAGGATTTAATTGGTGGAAGGTTGATTAGAAATTGTGGACACTTGATGGAGAATATGACAAGAATTTGGTGAGTGAGTTGTGCGAAAATCTAGTATGCTTCTGGCGTCTCAAATCTGTCTCTTTTGTGCGTCTCTGTCTGTTTCTCCAGTAGCAGCCCCCAATCCAATTTATAGATGCCAATTTTGGGTTGCCTCTTCTCCATCGTGCTCTCTCCATTTCCTCCAAGATCGGGTCTTCAAGATCGTGCCTTTACTCCTCTCAATCTGCAGCACGTGCTTCCTCCTCTCCAAGTAATGAATTTTTAGATCCCCTTTGCAATTGAGTAAGAAAATATGCCCAGGCTTTTAATTTCACCCACAAGGATCTTTTTGCAAATTATTATACTTCTCACAGGACCCCACAGCTGCGAATTTGCCCTTAGGCGTGGCCACGCCCAACACTTCAAAATGGGCTGTCCAAAGTGACAAAATCCACCATTCCTACAATATCAAGATTTCCACAAGTTAAACCGATCTAGGCCATTTTTATCATCTTTTTCACAGAATTTAAGTTGACATATGTACAAGAATATCATCAAAAACGGCATATATCAAATATATACTATCATATATAAATAGCATATCCTTTTTGGTAATTTACACATTTCAAAAGCACTTTTCACTTTTATACATCCAAACACACTATTGAAAAAAAACTGCTTTTTAAACATTCCATCCAAACACAAAAGTTAGCTGCTTCTGCTTTTGTCTTTCACTTCTGCTTCTGCTTTTGGCTTCTGCTTTTTTTAAAAGCCAATCCAAACGGGCCCTAATACCTGTGCGCAGTGGCAGACGCAGAGTGTCTGAGGCAGGGGGCGAGGATGCGATTAAATAGCTTTGCTTTATTTCATCTTTAATTTCCATAGAATAACTATCAATTGATTTTCGTTTATTTTGGATTGCTAATGATGTCACTCTCTTCGTCTAACTCTACCTGAGCCTATATCTTTAAAGAATATATAACCCTATGTTAAAAAAGTTCACTAACCAAGAAATATGTTGTATTCTTTTTCCTCTTATTCCCCGTAAATTACTGAAAAATAATTCTAATATAATTAAATTTACACGACTGTATAAAATATTAATGTCAAGGTTTGAGTTTGAGCACTACAAGAAAAATGTTGATTACCGACCGCACATGCGGTCGGTAACCAGGGGACGCGGGTCGTCCCAGAGGTTACCGACCGCCGCACCGACCGCAGGCGTCGGTCGGAAACCTCTTGGTTAGAGAGTAGATGCCGACCAGAGAAGCTCCGGTCGGTAAATTTGCCGACCGCGTACCGACCAGAGAGCGGTCGGCAATATCACCGACCGCGTCAACGTCCGAACCAGCGGTCGATACCCAACGGTTTGGGACCTTCTGGACCAGGCCATTACCGACCGCCTGCGGTCGGCCCTGCGGTCGGTAAATTACCGACCGCATGCGGTCGGCGCAGCGGTCGGTACCCAACTGAATATTGCACCAGTAATGGCTGTTTTCACAGCCATCCCTGCTGCAATACAATATCAAAGAAGCAAATCCAATGTCCTCCAATCACAATTCCAAAATCCATCAATAAAAACATCATCATACAATTACATGATTCGTACACATTCATAATTCCACAAGTTAAACAATCCCAAAGTTCAAACATACTTCAAATGTATACATCAAATCACAAATCCAAACTTTGTGTCCAAAGTCATAACTCACAAGTTACAATATCCAAACCCATAAATCCACATTTAGTTCAAACAAGTTAAGCATAAAAAATACAAGTCCAAATGTTACTAACCCAAGATGGCCAAGCACAGTCAATGAACACCAAGGCCATCTCCTCCCCGGCCGCCACCAAAATCATCATCACCGTCCCCATCGCCGGGGGACCGAGGACCCCTAGATCCGAGCAATCTCTGCATCTGCTCAGCCATGCTCTCCTGCCTCAGAGACATCTGCTGAAGAGTCGACTGGAATTGAGCGAACTGCTGCTGCAACTGCTCCTGCAACTGCTGCTGTGTGACATACTCCGAAGTGGATGGTGGAGGAGTGGAAATAGGATCGCCCCCGGGCCTAAGTGATCGGGCCACCGATCCCATGCCGTATACGGCATTGCGCCTATCGTGCCCACCGGCGAGGTCATAGAAAACAGGATCGGGATCGAAATCAGGCCCAATCGCGGGGTTCTGGCTCAGGGATTCGGCCACTGCTGCAAACTCATCCTGTATTTAAAGTGAAAATTTACGGTACAGACAAATTCATACTTACCGAATTCTAAATTTATACAAAACTAAATTTGATATTTTTTTTACGATACTTACATTCAACTTCCGTGACCTATCTCGTATCCACTGTTCCTTCTCATGCCTCCTCGTGTGGGTGTGCTCGTGGAGCTCATGCAAATGAACAGGCCTGTTCTGGTCCTGGGACTGTATTGTTTCGAAGATTAGAAGCCGTACCACGTCTCAATAACAATTCACTTATTGAAGTAATTTAATTAAATAGGTACATCTTACCAGTTTGTGTTTTGTGGCTCGAAAAGTCTTCGAACCTGCTGTGTGTGTGGGGAGTGCCGGTGCATCCTCCTGTCCCCGGCGTCTGTTCAGCTTCCCTCTCTTGGATTTCTCCTTGAATGCAGCTGACTCCCAAATTCGCCTCCAGTGCTCGGCCACTAGCTGGTCTGGTGGATATGGCCTCTTCTTACTTCTGATATCGAGAGTATAATCCTTGTACCTGAAAACATATTAAGTAAAATTAAGCGACAGTTGAACAACAAGCAAAAATATTTATTCAACTCTTTGAAAGTACCTGGCAATGTTTTTCCTCTCCCACTCCTTCCTGACTGCTCCAGTGAGCTCAGGTGCCCAGCGCGCTGCTTTCTGCATTTTGAGTTTGATCAAGATATGTACAAATGCAAATAATTTCATGATTATATTTTAAACTACGGATTACCTGAAACTCCCCCCAATAGAACTCTTTGGTCTCCTGGGAGACCTTTCCCCAGCTGATACCATTCATATCAGATCGCATGGGGTAAATGTCGGTGATCTTCCTCACCAATGCATTAGTAAACTCAATGCTTGAAGACATAAACCAAAACCACAAAATTAAAACACATAATAAACTTAAGTATGTACTAAATATATAATTGGAATGCAAAATGACTTTAAAACGTAAGCTACTTACAGTCCATCGTCCCCCGGCTCGACCAAAAGCCTATCAGGCCGACCCTGAGGCGCGGCAGGAGCCCCCTGTGTAGATCCGACCGATCCTACACAGAAATTATAATTTTTTTTATTACACAAGGCGAATTCCTCATCAAATAATATATATTTTACCTGGAGTGCGCGTAGGTGGTGTCTCTGGAACAGCATCAAGTCCCTCGGGTGCATCTCCGGCCTGCGGCTGCGAGCTAGAAGTCTCAACTGTAATGCAATGAATCAGAACATGAAGATATCATTAATATAAACAAATATTTAAATGCGGATGAGGTACCTAATCTATATTTATATCGAAATACCTGCTTGTGAGTGCTGGTAATCCTCCTGGGCTGCCCGGATAGCAGACTGCAGCTGTGACCTACTAAACAACCGACGCCTGGACCCTGATCCGCCTGGAGTGCTCGACGATGAACCGCCCCCTCGGTCAGTCATCTACAAAGTTCATTTATAATTAGAACACAATTATAAATATAATGAATTAAAACAACAAACAATTTATTATATGAAATTTTTTCACATTTCAAACAACACGAGTATTGGGCACCCGACTGACCAAATGGTTGGAAACCATCCGTACATAATCCCAATCTCACGTTACGTCCCTCTGCTGCAAATTCTGGGTGAATTGTATCAAAATGTTTCCATGCCATAGAGTCGCATGGATGACACATCTCCCCAGTCCTCTCATGCTCATGCCCAACATGCCATGACATATGCTCCGCTGTCGCCTCTGATGCATACAACCTTCTTAATCGATTCTTAAGTGGGAAATAGAACATGTATTTCCGTCCAATCCTTGAATTAGAGTTTGTTTCCCTATACCGAAGCTCGTCACAGAACTTGCACTTGTCTAATGATGCATCTTCACGCCAAAATAACATGCAGCCCTTAACACAACAATCAATCTTCTCAACAGGTAGCCCTAATCCCTCAAGTAGTTTTTTCGCCTCGTAAAAGTTCTTAACCATTGCATTGCCCTCGGGTAGTGTATCTATGATGAGCTGGCACAATGTATCGAAGCACCTCTCCGAAAGGTTGTGCTCGGCTTTAATGTTTAATAACCTAGCAATTGTTGACAACAAGGTCATTTTCTTGCACCCAGGCCACAGATCCTTGTCTGCCGCCGCCAACATACGGTAGAACAAGCTCTCTTGGGGGTTAGGTTCTTCCGGTATCCTAGGTTCCTCACCCTGATCTGGTGGTGTTGTATCGGGAATACCAAGTCCCATTCCATCGCAAACCATTTGTATGTAATCATTTTCCTGTGCAGACACTGAAGAGCTGCCCGCATCGGTATCGTAGTACCGTGTAAATTGGTGTGGCTCTCCGTGACACGTCCACCTTTCGTAGTTGTGGACAAATCCATTGCAGTGTAGATGATACTTGATGTCAGCATCGGGTAGGTAACATTTATTCCTACACTGCCTACACGGACACCTAAGGTTTCCTTGGGACCTATCGACATTTGAGTTTCCATGAGACATACGTATGAACGATTCAACTCCAGCTTTAAATTCAGATGTAAGTACTCCAACTTCCCGACGGGAGCGGTACATCCAACTACGGTCCATCACCTAGAGATATGGCAATAGGCCACTAATCAAGGGAAATCATTTTCATTAGTTCTTTGTGTTTAGTTTGTGTACGTGTAGAAATCAGACACTTATTGGTTCGTATGTAGACTTACCGATGATTTATGAGAAAAACGAACATGTGTTCAACGGATTACGCTTAGGTAGAAAAAGTATTTTATTTTGGTTATGCCAATTGAGTAATTATCGAATTAATCTTTTAAAATTCATTTAAACTCCTACCTTTTAAGGTTTTTAATATGACAAAGAAATCATATTTTAGTGTTCAACTTAAATTCATTTAAGCAATGAACACCATAAATTTTTATAGAAATCATATCTCACATCTACTAGTGAGCCAGTAATCCTATTTTCAATCCATGTGCACCAATTAAATCAAATGCCCAATTTCTAATGGTTAAAACTAAGTATTCGTTTAAAACTGCTGCAAATTCTAAACAAAGGACGAAAAATTGTAACAGATACTTCAAATCATGCAAGTGTTCGAACAAATTAAACTATATCCAAAACACACCAGAAAAGTTGCTACATCTAATTTTTTCAATCCAGTATCAAAATCTAACGACAACATAGTAGGATATACAAACACCCAAATCGAACAAAAACGACATTTTTACATTAAAATCACCTAACTTTCTCATACGATATCCAAACTGAGCATATCATATATGAAAATTCATCTACTCAACGAGATGATTCCAATTACGCAACCAAACATTCAATCCTCCAAATATAAACGCCGTAAAAGCCCAAAACAGATAATGACAGCCCACTTTATGCAAAAATAATTTCTTTTTCGTCAAATATAGGTTATGAAAGCCATAACAATCAATTAGAGCAAAATTATCGAATGTGTAATCGTATGCATAACAGTCCTAGACGGAACTATCTAAAACAATTTGAAACTAATTATGAACGCACTTAACAAAACAATCGAATGTGTAAATTTCCAAAATTTCCAAAAGAACGATAAATAGAAGAAAGAAAGTTACCTCGTCTCGAATGGATGGCTGTCAACAAAGGCACCGCGGCTCGAATGGTGGTGGCAGTGGCTCGCGGTGGCGGTGGAGTGGCGGCAGGATGTGGTGGCAGGGGGCGCTGGCGCAGGGGCGGCCGGGGGCGGGTCCGGCAGCAGCAGAGCCGGCTGGAGCGGAGGCGGAGGCTGGGCCGGCGACGGTCGTGGCGGAGGCGGAGGGTGGGCGGCGATGGTTTCACTCGGAGGACCCCTAGTTGTGTGCTCGTTTCACACTCGAATGGCGCACGTCGGAGGAGGGGTGGTCGGCGGATGGATGGTCGGAGGAGGGGTCGTCGGAGGCGGGGTGGTCGGCGGGCGGCGGTCGGAGGGCGCGTCGGAGGAGGGGCAGGTTTGGGGTGAAATTGGGGAAGGAAGGGGTGAAATGAGGCTGTAATCGCGATTTGGGCGAAATATACTGCCCTAGGTTACCGACCGCACATGCGGTCGGTAACTCGGTCGGTAATTACCGACCGCAAGGGCGAGGTCGGTATCTGGGTCGCGATTTAACGCCCGGGCCCATAACGGCTATTTTTTACCGACCGCAGCATGCGGTCGGCGCTGCGGTCGGTAAATCCGACCCGTCTACTGACGGTCGGTAAATGCGGTCGGTAATCGGCCTTTTTCTTGTAGTGGAGGGGGCAGAATTATATAAAAATAATTTCTGATATAGCTAAAATAACATAACTATATAAAACTTAATAGGCAAAGTTCGAACTCGGGGGAGCGGCCCCAAGCCCCCATGTAGTTCCTCCACTGCCCGTGCGTAGCGGGCGAAAAAATCTAGTATGTAATAATGGGTATATTCCAACAAAGGAAGGATCGGATCTTGTTTTGAATTCCCTTCTAGAATGTACTAATGTCCATAAAAGCCACGCTACTATAAGAATTTTTTATTTTAGTTACTAAAAACTCCGATGTCTAAACCTCAAAATTTGGCCATTTTCAAGTTAACGAATAAATTTGCAAATAAAACTCATTATCTACTAAGAAGTTACCACCCACTTCGCAACAAAAGCAAAATAAAAAAATAAAAAATAATAATAATTGTAATGCAAATATTGCATTCATTGATTTCTTTCTTTTATATTTTTACTTAACAGACAATTAATGTTAGTACTTAACAGACAATTAAGGCTAGGAAATAAAAACAAGAGCGTGGATATGTGCACACGGACAAAGTTAGGGGCACCCACCTTGATATTAAAATACCAAAGATACTCTTAATGAATTAAGTGAAATGTTTATCATACCAACTAATTATGTTGGAGGCACCCACCTTAGCAAGTCACAAATGTAAAATTTTGAAGGCACGCTATTGTAAGAGAAATGTTGAGCACGAACCCTACCTAAACCTAACTCCTTTTTTTTGCTTATCTCAATTAATGAAAGTGAATTTTTTGGTTACTCATTTACAATTTTTTTGGTTATTTAGTGGGTGCACATATCCGCGCCCTAAAACAAAAGGAAAGGGAAACATGAAATCACGAATTTTTTCTCAAATTGAGCTAATGATTCGAATCTTTCTAGAGTTAAGTGGTTGGGAATTATTATGGTGGGTATCGTGAGAATATTAAAATTTAAAGTTGTTAATATTTTTGTGTAGTGGTGTAATTATAGTTATTTTAGTTTCCATAGTTCCGTATATTTGCTTTTGGTAAGCAAATTATTCAGGAAAATTATTTGTATCCTTTCTGTATACATTATTCGCTTGTATGTTTTCTTTTTGTCATTTCCCATCCCTTAGTCGGGTTTGGATAGGATGTTGAATTTGTTACATTCAGTTCTTAAATATTGGTGTGCTGACCCAATGGGATGTATATTGGGTGTCAACGAGGCGTGTGTTGAGTATTTAATGGTATTTGGGCTGTATAAAAAAACTCATCACATGCAAATCACTCGTTCAACTCCTTCAGCACATATATAACATACCGTTAGCCAAAGAAGCTTCCGATCTCGCTTGCATTCGTAGGTGGATGACATTCCAACTTGTATAATATAATGACGTCCCATTTGACATTCCAACGAAAAGAAAAAAAAAAATGACATCTCAATTGACTATATATCATCAATGTTGAATAATATTTTTTTAGTACATGAAAATGCTGCATGTAACTTTAAATAAATGCCCATTTATTACTATAAAATTAAAACATATTCTCCTCAAACCTCATCATCAATCCCTTATAAAACGTAGCAAAAAGGATCAACAATTCATAACACCAAACAAATTCTCCTAAAATGTCTCAAGCGCAATGTGTTTTTCTGATCATTATTCTTTGTGTTTTGGCCATGTTTTCCCCTTCCGTCTACGGTTTTAAGGATGAAGGTATTGCTATAAACGCTGCGGATGAAAGTCAAAGTCCCGGGCTTTACATATTAGTCAAGATAGCCTCGCGCCTTTTATGCCAGCCAAACCGTTCTCCTTCTACGACAGTACCTGTACCTTTTGAGGAGGCGCAGGCGAGTGGCCAAGTTACTCCGACGACTGACATTAACAAACTCATATGCAAAGAAATCGATAGCATTCTCCAAAGCAGATCCCCCCCACCCAAATCCCATTGAAGGCATTTGAGTGAGTTGAATAATCACCAGATAAAATGGCAGTGAATTATCAGTGGGTTGTTTGTTTTTGGATATAAATAATGTCGTATGCATCTGATCTTTTATTCGACATTGAACCGCTCATACCAGCATCGGTTGTATCTTTTGTTTTGAATAAAGTTGCATGTTGTAGCAACATCGGTTGTATCTTTTATTTTCAAATAAAATTATTCTCCTTAAGATCAGTCAACTATAAAAGGTAGCAAGGGTGAGTTTTTTAGATTTCATGACATTATTGGATTTATATGCAAAGAACTCGGCATCTCGGCCGGCACCATAGACAAGGAGGTGGTGGTGGAGGCGGAGGCGAAGCTCCCCCACCTGAATCTACTACTCTACTACTAAAGGTGTTTGGTCCGTCCCAATACTATTGTCACCTTTCCTTTTTTAAAAACTTTTTACTTCACTTTTTCTCCACTCAAATAAGCATAATATCAACTAAGAGGTAATAATTATTTTAGACCATCAAAAGGAGCCTAATTTGATTTTAGGCCACCATAGATTGAATATTCAAAATTAGGCCACATGAAAGAGTTTGGGCCTATTTCCAAGCCAAATCGACTAATCCTATACAGAAGCGGGCTGTGTGACTCTCAATCGTGGTTTTCCACTTGAACGAAAACGTGTTTCGGAAAATTTAAAAAAAAAAACAAAAAACAAAAAACAAAAAACAAAAAAAAAACGTGTGTCTTCAAATAGATCCCAAAATTTGTTATTGTCATCTTCTTCCCCATTTGATTTCATACCCTAAATTCGGAAACAGCAAAACAACTGGTCCTTGTTCTTAATTTCCCAAACACATCCAAACTTATTCAAAAATCAACTCTTCAAAGCCCTAATTACAGATGCCAAAAATCAACACTTGGCTCAAGTTTAACTCAGTACACAACAATCAACAATCCAAATTTGTTCGTTTTCCCCCAACATCCTCCCAAATATCCAGAAATCACAATCTAATGTCACCACAAAATTAGGGTTTCAAATTGTTCAAAATTCCCAAACAAACAACCAATATAAAAAATCTAGCAAGGTAAAGAAAGAATACTCCATTTTGGAGACGGAGCTACCAGGGAATGCCCAGCCTTGGCCACAACGATGATGGAGAGAAATTGGAGCAGCCGGAGTTGCTGTCTCAGTTGTTACGGCGACGACGACGGGAATGCGCAGCCTTGGTCCCTACGACGATGGAGTCGCCATCTCCGGCGGCTTGAGATGACCAAAGCGCGTTCGACAGCTATGGCGCTATGGCAGTGGTGTTGGAGGCGGAGCTATCGCGGTCAGGTGGTAGCGGCGACCTCATGGCAGCGGTGGTGGCTTTGGTTGAAATTGGCAGTGGCGATGGTGTTTGATTGAAGGTGATTCAGCAATTAATTTCTGCTCGTTAGGAAACCAACCGGTCCTTATGTGTTTGGGATGCAAAACCGGGTAAAATCCGGTCCATTTTTCATTTAAGCCCGCGCGTAGATTGATTCAGCGATTGCACCTTACGCAGTTCATTTCCTAGTTGACTTGGTCAATTTGACTAAAAAAATGGGCCCAAATTCCTTTATGTGGCCTAATTCTAAATATTCTATCTATGGTGGCTCAAAAACGAATTAGGTTCCTTCTGGTGGCCTAAAATAGTTATTACCTCAAATGAATGCAAATTTAGAAATGTATAGTACTGCAAATTTAAAAAATAATTAAATTTATTTCTTTCTTAGCTCGCCTTTTCAGGCTGTGTCATCAAAAAAAAAATGGTAATCGGTGACACTCATGTGACGGCAAAGGTGTGTGGGAGCCCAAACCACACAAATTACAAATGGGATAAAGGGGAGAGATAGTGGGCCGGGTGGGGATCGAACCCCCACACAAAAAAAATTTAAATTTATTTTATTTTATTTTGTTATATAAATAATTATTATAATATAATATTTATTTATTTTTATAATTATTAAATAATATTAATTGAACTAATTAATAAATAATTTAATTATTTATTTAGTTATATCTTTAATATTCTCTTTAATTGATTTTTATGTTTTTTTTAATTGAAATATTTATTTTATTTCCTCTTATATTCCATATTTATTTTATTTTTAATTTATTATTGAATTTATTACTCTAAAATTTATTTTATTAAATTAATAATATATTTTCATTTATTAAAATAATTTATTAAGTAAAATTTATTTAATAAAATAAATTTATAAAATATTTAATAAAATTAAATTATTTTATTTTTTGCGGAGCCGAAGTCAGAAAAATATCAAATTAAATTAGTTTTATTAGATATTTAATAATTAAAATTTATTAAATATTAAATAAAATAATTAATAAAATAAATCAACACTAGATTAAATTAAATCAAAAAATTAATTAATATAATAATTTTTTACAGTTTAATATAATATATAAAAAGCATCATAATATACAACAGGAAATATTGGTTAGCATAGCGGCACAAAGGCATACTTCCTCAATGCTTACCTGGGTTTCAAACTCTTTGGATACAAAATTTAGGAAGTGAGGTAGTGTGGGTTTGAGTATTGTGGACCTTTTTTTTTTTAAAAAAAAATTCTGGGTTTCATAGCAACACCAAGTTGTGGTCGCTAACGCGGTTGCTGATACAAAAAATAAAATAATATTTAAAAATCTGATTTTTCTTTAGCGACCGACCACGTCGGTCCCTAATGCGGTCGCAGAAGTTAGCGACCTCAATTATGCGATCGCAGAGACCAATTCCAACCCAATTCAGGCTGTTTGCGACTGGTTTTATTGGTCGCAAAAGTAACATTTTCTTGTAGTGTAATATAAATTTAATAATATGTATTTATAAATATTAATAATCATTTTAAATATAGGGGTTGGGGACTTACCCTAGTGGTCAAATCCCCGTCTCCCAACCTATGGTTGGAGGTTCGATCCCCACCCGGTCCGCTATCCCTCCCCTTTATCCCTCTTTGTAATTTGTGTGGTTTGGGCTCCCACACACCTTTGCCGACACATGAGTGTCACCGTTTACCAAAAAAAAAATAATCATTTTAAATATTTAATGTGTGAAAATGCTCAAAATGATTAGATTAATGTTTAATAGTGTAATGCTTAACAAGTGTTGCCTTAATCAAATACGCTTAATTTTAAATATGGATTAAATATTAATGTTTAATAGGGAAAATTTTTTGTGAGATTGTAAATTATAAGATATATACATAGATTATAGAGTTCTTTTAGCAAAATATTACCAAATGTAAATGCTTTGGATCATGAAAAGCAATTCTTGAATCCATTCTTGTCTCCATTAATCATGAATAGATCGAGTCAAGAAAATGCTTTGGAACATTATTTATATTTTCTCTAAATATTTTGCAAGAATTCATTGATTACAGATAAGTTGCATGTATCACAAAATTTAATATAATTTCCCTTTTATTGGAAATGAAATGTTTTGTCCTCGTCATCAATTTTAAACTTTAATACTACCTCCTCTTTTTCAGGTGTGCACCACTTGAAATAGACATGTATACTGATACACATTTTCAACGATTAATAACTTAAATTGTATATAATAAAAAAATTATAGAAAATTGATATTATAAGACTACATGTTTAGATTAATCTAACAAGATCTCACTTGAATATGTTTTTTTTCTTTCGTAACTATGATAAAAACTTTAAACAAAGTTAAACAGTAAATAGTGCAAAACACACCCACATTGCAAATATAAGAAAACGGAGGGAATAACAAATATCATTACTTAAAATTATTTTTAAATCAAAATTACTTTTTAATCATTAACGCAAAAGTTTTATATTTTAAACTCCAATCTCTAAATTTTATTTATTCCACAAATGTTATTTTAACCGGCGGCCAGAAAAAACTCAAGGCCTAAAGGGTGAAAATACTACTCCGCATTGTATAAATTAGTATTAACCCGGCCCAATGGGCGGGAATATGAAAAATGTAAATAAAAAAAATGAATTTAACAAATAAAATTGTTCCATTTTATTATAGATTACATTCTTCAAGCTCCTTAAACCATTTTAAGCATTGCATGAATACATGTATGCATTGTACAGTAACCGAGCAATATACAGGGGATGTTTTGGAGTCAGCAGATAGCAGATTCGGAGAGAGAATTGTGAGAGGATATGCCGATTCAATATGCTATATGCTGTTAAATCCGCTAATAACCAAACATACTTACAATATGTCACTACCAATAATTTATATATGAGTACAATTTATTGCCTTGAAAAAATATTATACTACAAACAAAAGGAGAAAAAAATAAAAAATAAAAGATAAAAGACTTTCTACTTGCGACTATACAATTTTTATCTGTACCAATTTTGAAATATTAAGAATTAAAGAAACACAAGGGACTTTGTCTAGAAAAGTAAAATTGTATTGGAATTTGTGCAGAATAGTAAAAGTGATTACTTTTAATTGGATTTGATAATAATTAAAATTCTAATCAAACTTATATTAATTTAACTTATCTAAAAATGGAAATGTGTCAAACTTCGTGGGACACCCAAAAAAGGAACAAGTGTCAAACTTCGTGGGACGGAGGGAGTAATACATAGGTAAATGAAGTACACGAAATTACAGTTACACACGGTGATTGATATTGATATTGATTCACCTTAAAGCCTTGAGAAATTAGAAATTTCATAAAGATTTAGATATTTCTAAATTAAATTAGAAAAATAAAAGAAAATACTATTGTTAATGAATCTATTGATAAATTAAAATTTAGAAATGATTACATATTAATGAATATAGTATGAATCTATAAATTACATATTAATTTTTTTTTTATCATATTAAATGTAATTTCAACTAATAAAGTAATTTGTTAAGAATAATAATAAATATTGAATTATATTTAAATAATAAATATAATATCAACCCATAAAGTTTCTACTACATATTTGGCAGTATTTTTTTTATCTATATCAATTAATAAAATTAAATTATTTAATGTAAATATCCACTCAAATTTGGTTCTCCTTGTGCTTTTATATACTTACTCCATTTTTTGATAGTAAAATATGGCTTATCTTTGTTACTGTTTATTATCCAACTTTTACTCATGTTTATACATCTATAGAAAATAAAATATAGTCAAGTAGGATCTCGTTGGATTCGTCTCTTCTTGTAGTTTGAAAATATCAAACTTTTAGAATTTTTACTTGTACATATTTTGAGTTATTAAGCATTAAAAATGTATATTGGATTGCGTGCAGAAAGTGAATAAAGAGGAAATATGTATGCCACTGTTCATAAAGGGATTTTTGTGAGAGATAATTGATAGGTTACTGTTTATAAAGGTAGGTTACAATTCATAAGGGATAGATATTGTCTTTATATATTATAAATAGACACTCCGTATTCCGTACTGCTTATGAAATGAAATGCAATAAAATAATACTCTATAGTACAGTTAGATTGTTATGACTTATTAGGGCATCTCCGGGAGTTAAATTTTTTAGGGAAAAAAGGACAAATATGTCCATTTTCTTTTCCAAAAATTCAAATCAGTCATTTTTCTATTTTACTACCAAAACAGTCATCTACAAATGCTAATTATGTCCAAATCAGTCATTTGTTCACTAATTATACTCTAATTGCTGACGTGGCAAGGGATTTAATTTAAACCTGACACGTGTGCATAATATTTGTCTTTTTTCTTTTATCTTTTGTCAATTCAGTCCTAAACTTTTGTTTTGTTCTATTTAGTCCTACCCCAATCACTCATTTTTATATTAATTGGCCTCCGACCTTTCAATTTATTTCATTTTAGGCCCAAAACCTTAAATTTTTTTATTATTACTAATCCATTTATCAAATAAATGCCCAACGTACTTCCGTAAATAAAACTAAATACCAAACCCCATACATTGGGTTAAAACCCTTGCCACGTCAGCAATTAGGGTATAATTAGTGAACAAGGGACTGATTTGGATATAATTAGCATTTGTAGAGGACTGTTTTGGTAATAAAATAGAAAAAGGACTGATTTGGATTTTTGGAAAAGAAAATGGACCTATTTGTTCTTTTTTCCAATTTTTTAGCTCTCCATACCCCACTGACATATCAGCAAATTGCTGACATGGCAAATGCTCCTCTAAATTGGAGGAGTTGCCGGGCACAGTAGCTTTTTGATTTTTTTTTCTTTTTTGTTTTCTTTTTTATTTTTCTTTTTTTTTAAAAAAAAATTAAAATGCTATATTTATAAGTATAAATAACTAAATAATTCTGTAAAAAAGAAATTAATTAAAAAGATTTTTGATGTGGAAAATATTGAGTTGTTTTATTTGAAATGAAAATGAGATAAAATTAATTAATAATGTGGAAGAAAGAGAATATCATACCGTGGGAAAAAGCAAGAGAATTAGGAGAGCATCGATGTAGATGGCTTAGCTTGTTTAATTTAATTTATTTATTGCTCATTATTCCTCCGCCTCCCAACTCTCATCCTACTCTGAGCTCTCTCCACCTCTCCCATCGTCTCCACGCCTCACAAACCTCTACGCCTCTCCGGATCTGCTCCCTCACCGCATCTCTGCTCGACCGACCCCTTAATTTCAGTGTTTCTTGCTTCCGCCGGTTTCTGGTTTTTAGACCTCAATTAGACACCTTCATTCTACCTTAATTTCAGTGTTTCCAACCCCCCCCCCCCCCCCCCCCCCGTTCTTTTTCTGAACCTTGTACCCACCTCCTCTATTTCGCATTTGCCTTCCTTCCCGTTACTGTACTTCTGCTCGTATTCTTGCTCCCACCCCACCCACCTTAGATTATCGCAGACCCCTCCAAGACATCTTTTGCAGTTTACGCTATGGATGAGGATCGTATATGCCTGGTTTTGGCTAAAACCTCCGAGTTGCGCTCTAGAATTATCAATTGCATTCGACAAACAACTATTAAAGAGAGAGGGGCCAGTCAAGAGGACGGTGATGAATATGGTGATGGTACTGATGAGGAAGCCGAGGGGCTTCTCTGCGTTAGGGACGCTCTTGAATCCCTCGAAGGTCATTTGTCTTCTTTGCAGGTATTATATCCTTTTGAATCGGAAAAAATGCCAAAAAAGGTGCCATAACTTTGCCAATTTTCCAATTTGGTACCAAAAGTTTTGAGTTTTCTAATTTGGTGCCTTAACTTTGGTGATATTCTCTAAAATGGTCCCATCAGGCCTTAATCAAGCCATATTTACTGACGTGGTACGAGATTAGTGTAGATAATTAATTTAATTATACCATGTAGGTGTCATGTAAACATTGACTGAGTTTGACTTCCAGATGTGGACACTTTCTGACTCTATCTATTTCTGATTTAAAGGTGTCATTCGCACTCTGCAAGTAGCACCAAATGGGCTAGAAAGTATACACATGTGTAAATTAAACTCAGTCAATGCCTTAGTGTCACCTAAATAGCACAATTAAATTAAGTATCTACACTAATCTCGTACCACGTCAGTAAATATGGCCTGATGGGACCATTTTAGAGAATATTAGCAAAGTTATGGCATCAAATTAGAAAACTCTAAACTTATGGCACCAAATTGGAAAATGGGCAAAGTTATGGCACCATTTTGACATTTTTTCCCTTTTGAATCCAGCATTTATTTTGCAATGTTAATTGATTAATTGTGTTTTGTAGGTATTTATGTAATTTGTAATTTTGGATCTTTCCTATGCATTTTTATCATTGAGTGAATTCTGCAATTGAGGTATGGCTTGGCTGCGTGATCTGAAATTGAAGTAATTATATTGTGGGCTTCTTGGAATTATAGCATTGTTTCGCCGCTCATTTCAGATTCCATTACTTGGTATTGTGCATCTTCTCTTGAATAGAGTTGTGTTGGTTCAAGGGACCTTTCTTGGAATGATGTGGAGTAGATTACTCAAATGTGCTATTATGACATTGTGATACTGAATTTCTGATGCTTTTTTCTGCCATAAACTTAGACATGCCGAGGCTGCATAAAATTGAGCATGTCTGATTAAGTTGAACTTGGCTTCAAAAAGCAGTGGTTGTTGGGTTCTTTTTCCCGACATTCTTGTCATATGTCTTGTTGTCATTCCTCATTATAGGATATTCTAGGAATAGACATGCCAAGACATCCAAAGTTTGCCCTCTTAAGGAAATGATCTCCTCAGTCATTTTGAACTTTGAAGAGTGTATTCTCCAAATTTGGATTTCTTCAGCCAAAAGTGTGAATAACTGGTGAAGTTGCTGGGGGTTTTCGGCATATAAAGTACTCTGCTTGACTAACAGAACTTACCAGGGGTGTTGTATCTGATCAAGATTTTACTTCAGCTCTCTACCATGTTTTAGGTTTAATAAGCAACATTATCATTGAACTAATTTGTTATCGACGTGGCTACATCATGTTCAAGCCTTTGATTATTTGTGGTGCTACTACTTATCAGGCCGCAGTGGTAGAAATCTTCTCAATCTGATGCTTGGACCTATCTGTAATGGAAGCTTATAACTTCAACCTGGTTAAAGCTGAACTTCATGCTGCTGGGGAAATTTTCTTCAAAAATTGTAAAAAATTGATCTTGGGATTTGGAAAGCTTAACCTAGATCAGAATAGATCTGTAAAAATATTTAGACTTTTCTACGACATTTTTCATGATTTCTGCTTGCCTCAGTATGGTTTTTAATTTAGACAGGACCTTGACTTGTGGACTTCAGCTGTAGTTTCTGCTCAGCAGGCACAAAGGGATTCAATTTTAACACCTTTTCATTAAGACAGTAGTTATTTTATGATCAGCGTACGGTAAGAATGTTACCTGTCGTCTGTGACTTATTTAGAGTTTTTCTCCATTTCGCCATGGATAAGTTCTCACAACTTGCATTCATGAAGTGACTTCGTTTGACTGATTTGTATTGCATGTGCGTATGAAGGGCTAAATTCCATTACCTCTCGGTTTCCTCAATATTATTAGGCACTGCAGCAGCAACAATGGTACGAAAAAGAAGCAGCCTTGGCCGACATTGGGTACAGCCAAAGGAAGTTGCTTAAAGCGCTGAAGGAATACAAAGGCAAGGATTTGGAAGTCATACATGAGGCCATTGCATTTGCCAGGGAAACAGAGGACCACAATGATCTTCTCCTTCCTCCATATCCAAGCCGGCCGGCTCAATCCCTTATTCCAGATAACGGCTATCTCTCAACCTTCAATTCCACTCGAAAAGCTCCCCAAAAAAGGACGGCGACAAGTGCCTCAAAAAATCTCCCAAAGGTTGCCAATAACATCCACAAATCAGATAGTAACCAGCTGCAACCCCAAGCGGGCGGTCCATTCAAACCGGTGAAATTCCTAATAGGTGCAGCTGCCAAGACTCTGCTGACTATTGTTGGGGTGATAACCATCCTGAATTTGTCGGGTTTCCAGCCAAGTCTGAGGAAACGGGATGACCAGTTTAAGCTTTTGGATTTGTTTCAGCTGCAATCGAACAATGGGAAGGGGAATGACACCATTGAATGCCCTCCGGGTAAGATCCCCATCGTCGAAAATGGTGAAATGCGATGCGTCGTGAAGAGGAGGGTCAAAATCCCGTTCAAATCTGCCGTTGGCGCTCCCGACGTGAGCTACGGTTGTGGGTGAAGACGACAATTGTCGTCCATATATGGGAAGTAGTAACCTCTACGTTCCCATCCTTGTATATTCTCTCCATCCTCTCAAAAGCTTGTTAAAGCAAGTAAAATATGAAGTATTTGAAATATTATTGATTTATACCTTTGTATAATTTTTTTAAAATTAATTTTCTATGTAAAAAGATAATTCTAGAGAATTATTGTTTAGATTATAAATATAATGAATGTCAAATAATTAGTAAGTCATAAATATGTGTGTGTCACTGCTTTCTTAATTGTTATTTTAAATATAAACTAACGGCTAAAATGATAAAAACATTAGGGAAAAGTTTATGTCCTGAATCAGGACATAAGGAAATGATAAATACTACCATTATTAAAATGATGATGAGAAAAATGAGTTGAGCCGGTGAGTATTATTTAATGCAAAATTGCCTTTTACTATGTTTCTATAAATGATTTCATTACCTATTTTTGTTTCTAATAAAATATGCGTAGTTTTTGGAGGCAGTAAATGTCTGCAAATTTTACACCATCTAACATGTGTGTTATGGAACTATGGAAGGTAATATTTTGTTCCGATAAATTTGATATTATGAAAATATTTTAAATATGCTTAATAAATCAACATTTTAAAGTTATTTTCGCACACCAGTATTGAAATTGAAATCCTACAATTTTAAGTCATTTTTATAAATATCAATATTTATAAACATCATATCAATATGGACATTGAGTGGATGGGGCTCTAGTCGCTTAAGCAAGGTCTCGGGTTCGAGCCTTGTGTATGCAAAAAACTGCTTTGGGAGAGGTGCCCTTAATTGCCCTTGCAGATCCTCGAGGGATTAGTCTTGGGCCCAATGTGGCCTGGGGATACACTGGTATTTACCTAAAATATGGACATTGAAACCCTACGATGCAGCATATCAATATTTATAAATATCATATAATATGAACATTTATACCAACATGTTACACGGCTAATTCGAAATAAATAACATGAAGAAAGAAATCACTCGCAACATACAATGCATCATTTCATTTATTATAAACAGCATATAGTTCAAAAAATTATACCTACAGCCGACATGGCCAATTGGGGCAAATATAAAAGGTAGATGGATCGGAGAGCACATATTTCGTAAGATGCATCACATCAGGTGTTATAAACAGCATATAGTTTGGACAATTATATTGACAACCTACATAGGCAATTGGGGTAAATATAAAATATATAAGGACAACACACATTCTATAAGATTTATCACATCAGGTCTTATAAACAGCATATAATAGATAAACATTTTGTATCAACATATCCCATTACCAAAGTAAAAAAAATAATATAAAATGTTTACCGACAGCCGACGCAACATACATATAGCAACCAATATTTATAAACATCACATATTACTCACATTTAACTATTTAATAATCAAATTGCAGCATCATGTGATGTCGTCTGCTTTCGTATCATCATCGAGGAATTCATCTAAATTCAATATCATGTGATCTCCGATCGGAAGATTGCGTTGTCGTAAAATTGGGTGTTGCGTACGTATGAGCAGGTAAACTTTTAGCCATATTAATTGTCTACTAAGCCTTTTATGGAATTGATGTTGAACAATTCTCAAAATTGGTGTATTGTAAAAGCTAGAGATACCACCTAGTCAAGAGAGACTTGAGGTTTGTTGAGATATTCCCGGGTTTGAGCAAGTGGATTTGAACAGGTCAAGCAATTGGGCTTTACTCTTGCCCATAAAAAGATGACTTCCGCTGTTATTCGGGAAATGCAACTGAGACTCTCATCTCTCGTCTCTCCATTACCACTTCCACCGCCATTGATTCCTGTCTCTGCCATCTCCGGCAGATAACCCGTTGAAGCCTGGAGAACACCGGCACTCTCGCCGGATAAGTTCTTTAGCCCAGTGCATTGAATGCACGCCTCGGGATCTCTTTACTCCTATTTGCTCGTTCCTGTTGTTCCATGATGTGTCTGCTACTGTGGGGGCTTCCAATTTACAACAATCTAAAGAACTTACCCTTTTATGAAATACGGTTCATTCATAAAAGCCCCAATTCGGTGGACGACGCGACATAGGTGCTGAGAAGATTGTAGATCTTCAACCCTAATTTCACCAGCAGTCGGCAGAGGGAGGGCGGTACGAGGCAAGGCAAGAGCAGGAGGAAGAGACCGGTGCACGCAGCAACGGTGGCAGCGACGATGGAGCAGTCGAGCGGCCTCCTCGAAGGTCGGGGACAGCAGCGGCGTCCTCCAGCGGAGGCGCGAACGGTGGCCTCCCTTGCGCAGATCGAAATTCCGGCGATGGGTCTTCGTCTTCCAGCCAACATCTTTAAGGATGTGAGAAGAAAGACACGCGATCCATCAGCCAGTTCGAGGGTGTAGTGAAAGTGAAAACATGACTGAGAACAAATCTGAGAAGCAAATAGTTAGCTGTTCAACACCACCACACCCAATGGGAAAGAGAACAAAAACGAAGCAGGAATTGACGAAACAAAAATTGGTGGAATAGGTACACATTTTTATTTTATGTTTGATAGTGGATGACAGCACGGACCCATACCTAATGGAGCAGCAGGTCAATTACTATCATTCATTATTTCGTGATGGCTAAATTTTTATATTTAATTGTTGTGTGTGTCCTACCATTAGTGTTGCCTATATGCTAATACTTTGCTCTATCGGTAACTGTGAGTGCAATTGTTGCTACTGTAATCGGAGAGCTTCTTGGATTAATTTTAGTCCAGTGACTAAAAGCAGAAGGAAAGGGGCAATGCTATGGAATGGTAAGTTTTGGTGATTTTTGGCCTGAGTCACGAAAATATGGAATTGCAGAAAGGTATGTCTAAATTTGATACCTTTTATTTTGATTATATTGTTTGACAATTGTGGACTTGTGGTGTCTTGTCCATGTCTTTCATTTAATCTTTGGCATGAGTTAGCATATTAGTGTTATTAACTAAGAAATGCTACTTGATATAATGGTCATGGAATTTGTCATGATATTTTCTGCTAAATATTGATCATGAATGGAGGACAAATATGACTGATGAAATGCATATAAAAATTTGTACTAAACTCATTGAGAAAGATAATGGGTTTAGTTACACTTATGTTTATGTGATTGTTTCGCATGATCAATGAGGCATGTAAGATATTTAAATAGTTAAATATCATTATGTTTATTTGACTTGCTTGATATGAGGCATGCTAGATTAGGATATTTGTTATTTCTGATGTTAATTGGATTTATATTTTGGTTTAGTCCCGTGTGTTGGTAATTCTATTACTGAAAGGATTAAATATTAAACATGTGCAGAATCCATAATAACTAAGAAATAATATCCTACAATATTTAGAGGATCTAGTATGTTGATTATTAGTCCACTCTAATCTAGGTGATCTTAAACAAAACCAACTTGAGGTGGCAAGAAAATTGTCATGTTTGTTGATGATCACATGAGATACACAAAATTTATACTTAAATTTTAAGTGTATAAAATAGATGTGGAGAACAATAAAATCAAGCGAAACAATAATCTTGATGCAAGTGAGTGCATCAATTGTGGAGTGAAACAACCTTAACTCAAATCATCTTCAAAAAGGATAGGAAAAACTCCTATTAAAACATAAAGGGAATTCATATCAACCTTTAATATTTAAAAGTGTGGGGTGCCTAGATAAGGTTAATGCTACTTGATCCTAAAAAGTAGTAGAGTAGGATCAATGAGATCAAATCTATTGGTTTGTAGGCTATGCTTCTGAAATGGAACATATTGTTTCTTATTAATTGAAACAAAAATGTTTAATTATTTGAGAATATATTCCTTTGTCGGAAAATATTATGTATACATAAATTAGAGATCCACAATATTGTGAGTTTGAGTTGAAAATTTGGGTACTTCAGATGATTCATTGAGGTGAAGTAAAAGACAATAGAAAGAGTTGTCTTTCGGTGGTGACTTTTACACAAAATTCACAAATAGTGATTATTTGAATTACTCTTACTCGATATCTTCTTCCAATACTCCTACTGGGAAAGAGTTCATTCATGTAGTGATTGACTCTCTTTTATAAAATCAAACTTGGGTTTTGGTTGAATTATCAACATGAGCAAAACCTATTGGTTATGAGTTGATTTTTAAAAGAAAAGTTAAATCTTGATGGTTGTATAGAGAATTAAAGCTAGATTGGTGACGAAAGGTTTACACAAAATAAAATTGATTATTTTGATACCTTCGTATAAGTGACCAAAATTAGCTTTAACTTCAATATATAACATTGTGGTATATCAAATGGATATTAAACGACTTTATGAATGGAAATTTGGAAGAAGAAATGTATATAGTTCAACATAATAGGTTAAAATCAAGTGTACAAGTTACCAAATTCATTGTTTGGGTTAAAACGAGTCCCTAGACAATGAAATGAGAAGTTTAACCAAACTTTACTTACACTTGGATTTTCTTCTACAAATGTGGATAAATGTGTATACTAAGCAAGCCAATGAAGAATGCATTATCCTTAATTTGTATGTTGATGATATGTTAATTTTGGAACTTCACTCAATATAGTGTCTAACACTAAATGAACTCTAGCTTATAAATTTGATATGGAAAATTTAGGAGAAGCTAGTGTGATGGTAGGCATAAAAGTCATAAGTTCGAGTGTTGGAATCACAGTGACTAAAGAGCGTTATCTTCATAAACTTATTAATAAGTTTTGTCACTATGAGGTGACTCCTGTAGACACTTCTTATGATCCTAATGCAAAATCAAAAATAATATAGAGGTGAACCCGTTGCTTAGTCTAAATATGCACAAATTATTGGAAGTTTATTATATATGATGAACTCTATGAGACCCAATATAGCTTGTGTTGTGAGTAGACTAAGCAGGTACACCAATAATTCTAATTATGATCACTGGACTGCATTAGATAGACTGATGAGATGCTTGAGAGGTACCAAGAATTATGGTATCTATTACAGTGGATTTCTGATTGTCCTATGGGGGATATAATCATTCTAATTGGATGCTGATTCCGATGAAATGAAATCCACTAGTTGTTATGTATTCATATCAGTATAAAGTGTAGTCACATGAGAGTCAACCAATAAGCAATAATTGCTAGATCCACAATGAAGTTTGAGTTCATTGCATTGGTATTAGCTATTAGTAACATTGAGTGGTTGAAAAACATCATAGCATAAATCTGTGGGCACAACTCTAATTTTATTTTGTGCCAATATATTGTGATTGCCAATGGCAATAGCTATAGCTAAAAACAAAATCTTATAACGAGAGGTGGAATTATTTCCATCTATTATGTGAGGTCAGAAGTGAATTCGGCCGATCCTCTGACAAAACCTCTTACGAGAGGAAAAATATTTGAAACATCGAGGGGAATGAGACTAAGAGCCATCCTGAATAATCTACAGCGACAGGAACCCAACTTATGTGATTGGAGATCCCATGAAGTAAGTTCATATGGGTAATAACAAGTCGTTGCGATTATCTGGAGCACAATCAATTTATATCTCATTCCTATGATGTGTGTTGTGCTCATTACTGCATATTTAAATGAGGGTTGAGTTATACTCTTAATGGTTTCATAACCCTTATAGGGTGGTGTATTGTATGCAGAATACACTTGATGATACTACCTATATGAGTGTGGAGTGGGGCCGCTCCTATGAGAATTTGGCTAATTCTCTAGAGCACTCATGAACTACAGGCACGCGCATGGCCTATGGGCGCAAAACCGCGTTGAACAATGGCATACTTAGTCCAATGTGACTGTTGGGACCACTGTTTCACAATAGGAATTTTTGGTTCATAGAAGCTTAAAGCTTCACCAATTGTTCCGTGGATCATGTCTTCTCAGTCAATGACTTGTTCATAGTGGTAACACACACTAGTTTGAGACATTGGACTACTCAGTGGTATATGTGGATAGGCTTTTACAATATGTGGGGGATTGTTGAACAATTCTCAAAATTGGTGTATTGTAAAAGCTAGAGATACCACCTAGTCAAGAGAGACTTGAGGTTTGTTGAGATATTCCCGGGTTTGAGCAAGTGGATTTGAACAGGTCAAGCAATTGGGCTTTACTCTTGCCCATAAAAAGATGACTTCCGCTGTTATTCGGGAAATGCAACTGAGACTCTCATCTCTCGTCTCTCCATTACCACTTCCACCGCCATTGATTCCTGTCTCTGCCATCTCCGGCAGATAACCCGTTGAAGCCTGGAGAACACCGGCACTCTCGCCGGATAAGTTCTTTAGCCCAGTGCATTGAATGCACGCCTCGGGATCTCTTTACTCCTATTTGCTCGTTCCTGTTGTTCCATGATGTGTCTGCTACTGTGGGCTACTGTGGGGGCTTCCAATTTACAACAATTGATTCATCAACATAAATTAAGCCATTAAATGGGGCAGCAACAAATACATATTATTTCCAATTATTGTTGGCGAAGATTTATGGTAATCAATATTGCCTTTTCATATACAGCATCAAACGACACTAATTCAGCTCATGTAGTAAATCCTGAATATCCATATTCAGGATACTAACTTGACCCGTATTTAAACAACTCAAATGGCTCATTTAGACTTCCAAATTGGGGGTTAAATGTAATTATTCAAAAGTATTGTGAGTCAATTTGAATAAAATGACAATTTGTATGGTTCAAGACAAATATACTTACACGACCAACTGAATTATTAAATAGTACTCCCTCCTCTTTCAAATTGCACCATCTGCACTTGGCACGAATGCGGATACACATTTTTAAAAATTAATAACTTAAATTGTATACAAGTAAAAACTATAAAAGTTGATATTCTAAAACTATAAGTTTAGACGAATCTAACAAGATCTCACTTGATTATATTTTTTCTTCTATAACCATGATAAAAATTTGAGTCAAAGTTAAACTGTGAATAATGTAAAATAATGCAACGTTGCAATTTAGGAAAGACGGAAGAAGTATATGGTTTTTTAGGTTTTTTCTCTGATTTGTGATTGAATTACTTATTGCTAGGGGTGATATCGAGTCGAGTCGAGCCCGAGTAATGAACTACCTGAGCTTGACTTGATGGAGAAATTTGGCTACTCGAGCTCGAGTCGAGTAGTTAAGCTCGAGCTTGAGCTCGACTCGACTTGAGTTCGAGTTCGAGCTCGAGTAGCTTGAGTGTATATATATATATATGTAGGTCCCGATTTTAAATCTTGATTACGAGCAGTCGTCGGTGTGTGATCGGAACAACGTATACACAGCGGAAAGTAAAAACACGAACAACGAATTTGTTGACCCAGTTCGGTTTCACAACCTACGTCTGGGGGATTCCAATCCAGTCACTCTCACTATGTAAAGACTCAATCAAAACAAGACTCGATCTATCCAAGCACTTAACACCAATCTCTATCACACTAGAACCTATTCTAGCAGAACGACGTAGTCGAAATTCTCCCTCAACTACAGTCGCTGGAATACCAATCCAATTTGATGCAATCTTGATAGATGATCTTTCCAACACTTGAATCTTGAATATAGCAGGCGATCTGGACTTCAATCCTTCATATTTCAAGGCTTCTTCGCAAAGGCAACCCCCACAACGTGATGTCAAGAAAGTGATCTTCAATATAGAAATCCTATTGAAGCATGTAGCACATAAAGACTTTGATGATCTTCAAGAAACTCTCAGATGTAGAACACTCATCAAAGACTATCTAAACTCTCAAAGACTAAACTCTAAGAAAGACAAGAGAGAAAACCAATCTAAACAATATGAAAGTGAATTACAACTCAATATGTCAATCTAGCAAATCTCTTAATCTCATCTAGGACTAACACAATTATATAGAGGAGAGTAAATTCGCAATCTGCTGAAAGTAGCTCCTTCAAATTGTTAAGATTAGCAAACAATAACTGTCAATGTAACTTCCATAAATCTGTTCAGTTCTTTTCGTCAATGCGTCGTTCCAACATCGATCTGACGACACTGTTCATCTGCACAAAAAGCTTAATGTACTAACAATCTCCCCCTCTTTTTGTGTAGATGATGATTGAAACTTTTGACAGATTTCTCACACGAGTATTTTCTAAAATAAAAGGATTTAATCTCGATTTTTATTTAGTGAAACCGAATTATGAAGGCGGAGTTGGGATTAAAGATATATGTATAGGTTGTCACGTTTTTATTACTCGTGTTAAGAAACTGTGGCCCGAAAGCGCACGGTGTCAAAAATTGCAGTAATTTATATTAAGACCGGATCGTTCACTGGAGGATGTGCGATAGAAGCAGGGCTCACGTCATTTTATAAGATTTTCAACTCGGTTACTCGAATCAGTTGAGAAGTTGACTAACAACTACTTTACTGAAATTAAGCTAGTTAAGAAAGCAATTAAAGCTATTCTAAAAAACACGTAAAATCCTATTCTAGAATGCAGATAAGTTTAAGCTACAAAGCAGTTAAAATTAGGTCTAGAAAGCAGGTAATTTTACTCTATGAAAGCAGTAGAATAATCTAAGGAATGCCGTAAATCTAAACTATGCTATCTATGAAGCTGATTTAGAGAAGTGACAGAATGGACAGGGAGAAAAGAATAAAAATTGGACAAGGTTAGATAAAGCATTATTAGACTTCCATTTTTATACACAGATCTTTGCTTGGGATACTTCTGTCAGATAGCTAATTCTCATGCTCTCAGCACTATGTTCCCTTTAACAGACAGGTACTTACAGTATGAGTTTACATGTTCTTAAGACCACAAATTCTAAGATACCACAGATTCATAACTGCCCCGGCCAGGGTATGTTATTTCATCTGTAGTGGATAAACAACACCTGACAATTCATTAGTTGAATTGCCAAGTACTGCTATCGTTCCCCCATGTCACACCCAAAGAGTCTAATCAAGTCCGAACTATCCCATAACTCTCAAACCTAGAAGCAGTTCCACTACTCTCAATACAACCGAGTGACCTCTAGAGAAAGCAGTTTAAAAATAAAGCAATAAAGAAAGCATTTAAAATCCTATCACTCGGAGGTTTTGAGAGAGTTACCCTGATAGTATAAGAAGAGCCCCCAGTCAGGATGACCGGAAGTGGATCAAGAATTCCCAGCTCTCGGTGAACCACATATAGTGTTCACTTCCTTCCGGGTGGTTATGAGTTACAAACTAATGAAACGAACTACCAAATTTAGTTTGTTCCGGATGCACTCACTGATAATGGCCATAAATGACCATTACTTTCAATCCATATCCGTGTCTGAAACGGGCATTTGATCGCATTCCGGTCTTATATTAAATAAGAAAGCAGTTGAATTGGACTGATTTATGCATAATTGTAAAAATATTGAGCTTGTATGAAAAATGCATAAATATGTAATTTTATTACACATTTATTTTAGAAAAATCCAAAAACATGAGAAAAAGAAAAGAAAAGAAAAGGAATGAAAAAGATGGGAAAAGAAAGAAAAGCCCACAAAAAGAACAATTTCAGCCCATCTGGCCCAATTTAGTGAGTCCAGGAACACCCGGTCGCGGAAGCTCCTGTGTCGCGGTCCATGGCCTCGCGACACAGGAAGGTTTGGCGACACAACATGCAGCATGAAGAAGAATCCATGTCCCCAGTCTCAGTCGTGGAACCCCAGTTGCGATCCATGCCCTCGCGACACAGGCATGGCTAGCGACACAAATACACAAATTGAAGACCAAGACCCAGTCGTGAAGCTTTGCGACATGCAATCTCATTCCGCGCCACACCGCGTGGTTCCGCGCCAGGAGTTGTGATGTGTGTGATGTCTTGCGACATAATGGGCTTCAGACCAAGGCCCATGGGTCTAGGGTTTCACTTCTATAAATATGAGGTGATTCCCTTGAGTTAGGAGCTTTTTTTTTGGAATAAAAAACATAGTCTTGGAGACAAGCTGGGAGCTTAGTTTGTAGGTAGTTTTCTTTTAGGTTAGGTTAGCTCAGCTTTAATTTTTTTTGTATTATTTAATTTATGCACTAACATTAGTTTAGCCTAGTTAGTTTTCAGTTTTAGCCTAGATAGCCAGATGTTTACATTTTGTTTTCTTGTTTTAGACTTGTGTTTAGGGTTTTGTAATATCCAAGACAATGGGTATTAACAAACCCACTAATAAAATTGGAGAATATTCTTGAAATGTGTCCCAAAAATCATGAAATGGGTTTCACACCCCATGGATTTGTCACTGCTTTCTCTTTCTTTTGGGTCATTTGACCTCTATTTTCCCATTTTATGTCACTGTTTGGTGACTTTCCCTTTGGATAATGTTACATGTATATGAGTGATCACACCTAGATTAGGATTCTGCTCTATTTTAAATACTGTTCCAGTTTAGTTTATTTATGTTCAAGCATGTTCTTGCTTATTTTAAATTTTGTTTGGTTACTTTTAGCTTAGTTTTACTTTTGAATCTGAAATGGGTGAGATCACGCGTAATGCATGCCACTGTTCCATTTTACTTTTCTGACATGTGCCCTGAACATACTCATGTCGCTAGCCACTTCCTGTCGCGAGACCACGTCTAGCGACAGGAGGGCAGTTTAGTGACATGAGTGCCAAAGAACACTTGAAAAATTTTAAAATCCCTCGGTCGCGAGGCAATCCTGTCGCGAACCCACGGTTCATGACACAACCCTTGATTAGCGACCGAGGACTCAAACGCTTGCAATTTTATTCTGGAAGGGCTCTGTCGCGAAATCCCTATCGCGGACCGCGACACACTCCTTGTTCCGCGACCAGAAATTATGCCCTTGTTCAATTTTCAAACCTCGTGTTTCGTGGCTTCATAAATCGCATCCTTTTTGGATTGGGATAAGACAATAAAAAATTACAAGTATTAAACTCCCTTGATTGCAGTGTTTAATAAAATGATACTTGCTCACTATATCGGGCCTACAAATCAAACATTATTATTAATCCTTCATGAATGTCATGTTTGAAAGATGCAACGATTAAAAATTAGAATTAAAGCATGACATGAACATGTGCAATAAGACAGAGCCTCACATATAAGAGAATCGGAAATTTCACTCACTCTCACTTGGGGTTTAATCGTGAACACTCAATAATCAATTTTAATTAAATTATCCTATAAGCTTGCAATCAGACCAACTCGCCACCGGCTCATTTCTCATGGCTCAAATCTCACAAGGTTGGGTTGATTCATGTCATACAATATTCTTAAATTTAATCAAAGCTTAATTCTAACAATTTATTCAATCAAAATCTCTAACATGCAGATTTATTACCCAATAAGCTGATCGCATCATTAAATTTTTATAGCTCAAAACCTCAGGAATTCATGTCATGCATGTTCTCAATTATATTATCCCAATTTAAAAGTTTGAAAATTTAATCACAAGCCTAAATTCAACATGTGAATTTAGAGTAAGTTTATGCATATTTTTGCTGGTTGTTTAATTGAAAGCAGTAAAGAGTCACTGCTGACATACTAGATATGTCAACAGCATATTTTTGGTCTGACAGTCACTTTTTCATCTCGGACTGTACATACATCTTTTTCAAAAGGAAAGCAATAAAGAATTGTTCAGTGGTCTCAAAAGCTGAGTTCCATTTTGGGGGAAAGCAAATAAATACATCCGAGGCAAGGGATTCTCGTGCAGTTAGTACAAACCTGCACACACAAAAGGAGGAATCCCTTGCAGATTACTACTACTAAAACGGAAATGAAATAAAGCAAGGCACAGTAGATTAGGATTCTTCCTTCTTTCTTCAGAACAGATATCTGGCCCAGTGGATGTAACTGGTCAACTCACACCGCAGACACCAGCCATTATGGTTCCTCATGGGCTCGTGCCTCCTTGGGCAGTAGACTCTGTCTCCTTGATCAGCCCATAGGTATGGAGTGTCTGGGTTGTCTGTCATCCATCCGAGGACGTTGGTAGACGTGTACTGAAGAATTGACCGATCTGTCACCATCCTCTCGATCATTCTGATCCCTTGCTCAACTTGGCCTTCATCCGTCTTACTCATAAGCATCAATCCGCGGGTGAAGATTGACGCCTTATGGTTGTCTGAAACTTTTGACGAATTCCGCCAACACGAGTAATTTTCTGAAATATCAGGTTTGGATTTATTAAATGAAAAGAGTTATGATGTAGGGAAGGGGTTTAAGGATATGTTATGATTTCCCTTTTTATTACTCATGTGGGGTGTTAAACTGCGCTGTGATCCATAGTAAGTACCGGATCGTTCACTGGAGGATGTGCGATGGAAGCAGGGCCCACGTTGTTTACTAAGATTTTCCACTCGGTTACTCGTTTCAAGTTTTGCAAGGTTTTCTAACAACTACTTGACATAAATTAAAATTCAGATCATGAAAGCAGTAAAAATTATTCTACAAAGCATGTTAAACTAGATCGAGGAAAGCAATTAAATTATGCTAAGAAAGCGATGTAAAATTATGCTACACTATCTAGAAAGCAGATTTAAATATGACAGAAGGGACATGGAGGAAATAATAAAGATTGGACAAGATTCAGATGTAACACAATTAAACTTCCATTTTTATACACAGATCTTAGCTTGGGATAGTCCTCTAGTTAGCTAACTCTCATGCTTTCTACACCATGTTCCCATTAACAGACAGGTACTTATGGTGAGAATTTACATGCTCTTAAGACAGCAATTTCTAAGATACCATAAACTCTTAACTCCCCTTGCAATGCCTTGCAAAGTTATGTTAATTATTTACGGTGGACGAGCAACACCTGTCAAGTCATTAGTTGACATGCCAAGTACTGCTATCATTCCCCCATGTCACACCCAAAGTTTCAAATCAAGCCCCAAACCATTCCATAACTCTCAAACCTTTTAACAGATGGACAACCCCTAATTCTTCCGAGTGACCTCTATGAAAGCATTTAAAGGAAAGCAGTAAAGAAAGTTGTAAAGAAAGCATTTAAATCTATCACTCGGAAGCGTTCAAAACGTCTCTTTCCGTTAGTATAAAAGAGCCCCTGGTCTTGGTGACCAGATGCAGATCAAGAACCTCCAAGACATCAATAAGCCACAGGGCTTACAACTCCTGGTTAGTTATGAGATACAAACTAAATGAAACAGATCCATAAATGAACCTATTCCGGATGTACTCACTCAGGACTCAATTCTAGACTTTGGCAGAAGAAGATAGTAGTCGAAGGAATACTCGACCTTACCTTATAAATTCACCAAGGCCTATATGTTGTTCCTCTAGTATTATTTATCACATCTCATCTATACCCAAGTGGATATTGACTTAATGCAATATCTAATATCAGATTTCCAACACACAGCAATTTTGAGAAACCAATGAGTATTTGAAAATCATTCCCTAAACAGGTACTAGACTCTCAATCAAAACACAGATCCTTTCAGTCTAGATGAGACCTAATCGCTGACTCTGCTCCTAAGCCCTCAAAATCAACCCCCAGTGGAATATGAATTAGTCATAACTGTTGAATTCATCCCTTACTCAGATCCGGATTTTATAAAGGAATTTTTGGTAGAAGTCTATTATGTAGCATCTGATTTGAATCAAGACTTCTGTGTCCAAGGAGAAGGATCCCCAAAATAGTGATAAGACCAGAACATCTACATAATAGTATCATGCATACAAGTATATGAAAAGGAAAATAAAACTCCCCAAAATATATGGTGGGGTTAGACAGAATGCGATACACAAAGATGGATTAGCCTGAGATGAGAAGAAGTCGGCTACAAGGAAATGCCAGAGATAGTTGGGGTTCTCCAGACTGCAAACATCTGCAGTCTGGTTCCCAATTATCCCAGATGAATGATTTTAGACAAAGAGAATTCCAAACAACGGTGACCGCCGCCATTTAGTTTTCTTTTGTCTGTGAGTGGAAGAATAACCCACATATTTCTTGCTGTAATATTTCTCAACTGATGTTGGTCGACATCAGTTGATACTATTGCAACTTGAATTCAGGTTGAGAAATTAAGATAAGGAAAATTAAAACTGTATCTGATTAGGAATTGGCTGAGTGACTAATCGAAACTCTTAGTGAAGAGAACGCTCGCCGAAGCTTCCACCAACCACTAACCAGATCATGCAAAATAACAGATAATGATTGACACACAGAAGACGGGTTAATCGATATCCCTGTGAAGGGACCTTTCACCAACATTAATCTGTAGTGTTTCTCATTATCCGTTCATACACACAATGAAAGAGAAAACATAAAAGTAAGAGAATATTTTTGGTATTGTGTGGGTGTTAAGCACACAATAAATAGACACTAATGGGTTGAAATGTGTAATGGATAGAAATCAGATGAAATTGGCCTAGGCCCAATACACCCATGCAACTTACACAAATCATGAAAGAAAATGTTTTTAGAGTTTTCAAAATAGAAGGGATAGTTCAATTCGAATTACTGGGGCAATTCGAATTGAGAATGCATGAAGAACGAAGTATGACCTTACCCAATTAATCCTT
Organism: Hygrophila difformis; assembly: GCA_030278955.1. Taxonomy (NCBI): domain Eukaryota; kingdom Viridiplantae; phylum Streptophyta; class Magnoliopsida; order Lamiales; family Acanthaceae; genus Hygrophila; species Hygrophila difformis. The sequence goes on along the minus strand of JAOANR010000006.1, from coordinate 58,549,876 downwards.
GCAAAGGAATGAGATATCATCTAATTCGAATTGTTGAGCAATTCGAATTAATTCGAATTAGACAACTCGAATTGATGAAGTCCTTTCCTTGCTCAAAATTGACTAAGGCATATACCTCAAGGGGAAGGTGAATTCGAATTGTCCGGCAATTCGAATTAATTCGAATTAGGCAATTCGAATTGGTTGGGGACAGAAAATAAACTAAGGCATGAGGGGGCGGCAATGGATACAATGTGGTTTTCAAGCCAATTCGAATTGTTGAACCAATTCGAATTAGAGAATTCAAATTGGTTGAAAACCACATGAAGGAAATTTTTGGGTGTGCAATTCGAATTTCTTAGGCAATTCGAGATAATTCGAATTGCCTCAATTCGAATTATACATTTTCAAACAACAACAATTTTTATTTTCACAAGTATGGGTTAGGTGAACACTGTGCTGTAATGATGGTTTCAGATTTACTAAATCCCTCATCTCACATCAGTGTCATTTCACAGCCACCCTAGTGAGATTTTCAAGAAATAAACAAACACATGTCCAGTGGGTATTGGCAAGATTCAAACCCTATTTCTACAAACAAAGGATCAAAGATCAAAGAAGCTAAAGCATATAGTTATCTAAGAAATACATAAATAAACTAAGAACACTCAAGTTATCTAAGGTAGCATGAAATAAGATCAAGGCAGGAAGAATAAAACCCAAATATAAATTCTAACAAACCTTAAAAACATCTAAAACCTAAGAACACTTATTTGAAGCTCTAAGGCACAAAATCAAGCCAAAAACCCACCAAACATGCAATTATTGAGTTTGAATGTCAACTAGGACATAATAAATGTAACCTAGTTGAAACAAACAAACATACTAAGCATTTATTTCTAGGGAAGGCATTAAAGAGTGCCATAACACATGAATAACACCATTTCTGAAAATTTTCTTGTATTGGCACTTTGAAAGCAAAATAAAGAACCCAAAACCATCATTAGGTTGAAGGTAGGGTTTATTCTAACTAGAAAGCATGTAAAAATATGGAAAATGGCTACTCTAAGGTTTATACAAACTGCTTCTATACTAAACTAAGATCAAAGCATGTAAAGATTACACTACTTGCAAGAAAATAAACTAAACTAAACTAACTACCTACCTAACCCTTAAGGGGTGTGGAACCTCCTGCCGTTCTTTTTGTCCCAAGCTGCTTTTTGGCAAAATTCTTGATCTCCTCATTCTGTTGTGGAAGGTCTGCTTTTATAGACAATCTTCAAAACCCTAGGCCCACCAATGTTGTGCTCATGCTCCACAGCTTTGATGAATTTTTGAGTGTAGTTCGAATTATCTCAACCAATTCGAATTAATTCGAATTGTGAGATCTCTTCCTTGAGCTGGGACTTTGGCCTTCAGTTATCAATTTGAATTGTTAGGATAATTCGAATTGGTCTTTTCTCGAATTGGATGAGGGTTTCTGCTTGGCTTCCTTGCACTTGTTGGCAATTCGAATTGTTTGTGCCAATTCGAATTAATTCGAATTGGACAATTCGAATTGCATCTTCTTCTTGCCTTTGAGTTTCTTCTCTCTTCATTCCCTAATTCGAATTAATTCGAACTTGAACAATTCGAATTAGACTTCTGCATTCCTTCCAACACTTAACCAATTCTTTGCTCTCTTTGGCAATTCGAATTGTTGTGCAATTCGAATTAATTCGAATTGCACACAATTCGAATTATGCTTCAACACTTAACCAAATTTCAGTTGTGGGATTTTCAATCTTTTTCCCATCTTTTTGGATTTTTGTGGGCTCTTTTATTCTTTTGCCCATCTTTTCATTCCTTTTTCTTTTCTTTTTCCTTTTTTCATGTTTTTGGATTTTTCTAACACAAACACAATTAAAAATTGCATATTTTGTGTCTTTTCATTACTGGCTTGATGTTTTTACAAACTCGCATTAATCTGTCAAATTCAACTGCTTTCTTATTGAAATAAGATGGAATCACGATCAAAATGTCCGTCTCAGACACGGAAATGGATTGGAAATAATGGACAATTTTGGCCATTATCAACATCCTCACATTTAATACTGATCGTCCCCGAGCAGTCAGAGTCAGTGCTCCTAAGAGCTTGGACTCTGCATATTCAATCCATTTGCGTGGCCTTAGAAATTTCATTCTTCTTATATTGGGATAAGACAATCAAAATTACAAGTATTAAACTCTCTTGGTTGCAGTGTTTAATGGAATGATACTTCTCACTTGAGTGAACATACAGACCAATCATTATTGTTAATTCTTCTTGAATATATGTTTAGAAAGTCTCATTGGCTTACTTCTTGAATTAAGCATAACTTGATCATTGATTAATAGAAACAGAGCCTCACATATAGTAGAATCGGAAAGTTCTCTCATTCTCAAGGTTGGTTTTTAAACAATACGCTCATAATCAAATTCAAATAAATTTTCCCATAAGCTTGCAACTGGAACAACTCGCCACCGGCTCATTTCCTCAAACCGAGATCCCAAGGTCTTATTCCAGGTTATAACGGGGCATACGGTTGTAACATTTGGTAGGAAAAGGAATTATTGGGCTAAAAAGTGACATGACACCATTCCACCATAACTTGGCATGTTGTAGAATCTATGATCATCATTATTTCTTTCTTTCTTTTGTTTTTCTTTTCCTTTGCATGACATTAGACTTTGTCTAATTTGCTTTGTCATTTGCAATTTATTCTTGTTGAGTAGATCTCAACTTTCTTTCTTTTTTTTTTTCTTTGAATCGGTTTATGGCATACCGATTGATACATATGTGATGATCAAAAATTACAATGCCTTGATGGGATGGCTCATATACACTTGGGTTTGATTTTCTTGGTCTTTTTGTAGGGCTGGGAAAATATAGTGGCTTCAAAGAAAAATTAGGCTTAAAGGCTCAAGTTGGTTAATCCTAAAGGGAAATTGTTTTTGGGTTTGGAATTCAAACGAAAGCCAAAATTTTGGGTTTTCTAAGGGCCTCGATCATTTGCTCAATTTCGGGAATATGGCATGGTCTTGAATCGGTCCCAATTGCAAGTTCTAGTGTCCTTTAATCGAATTGATTCACACAATCAAAGAAGTATTGAGTAAAAATGACTCGGCTCAGATCTCACAAGGGACGGTTTGATCATGTCATACATTCATTCTCGAATTTAGCCTTTGAAAATTCTTACAACTTATTCAATCAAATTCTCAACATGAATATTTGTTAGTTTTTCAAGTGATCATATCATTGGATTTCTATAGCTCAAAACTTCGAGAATTTATGTCATGCATATTTTTAGTTGTTTTATCCCAATGTAATAGTTTGAAAATTTCATCATCAGCCTAAATTCAACATGTGAACTTAGGTGACAGATTTATGCTCGTTTTATGCCGGTTTGTTTAATTGAAAGCAGTAAAAAAAAAGACACTGTGAACATGCAAGCATGTCACAGCTTGTTTTTGGCGTGACAGTCACTTATTCATCTTGGACTGCCACACATCTTTTTCAAATAATGGAGAACTCAAGACGAAATTCTCTTTTGGAAAGCAGTAAATGTACATCAGTTACAATAGATTTCCAGGTGAGGATTGAAGGTGCACTGAATGAATGGAAAATCTAATGCATGATGTTTACAATGGAGCTCGCATGAATGTGATCATTTAGCTTAGTCCTTCTTCTCCGTGGCCCATTCTGCTGGCTCGGCTTTCACCTTGACAGGAATAATGTCGGTTCCGCTGATTATCTGACAATCATCGTCCCCGGCCTCAACCTGTGTTTCAGTGTTAGCTTTCTTCTTCCTCTCCAGCTCAGCCTGCAATTTTTCAGCAGCTTTTCTATTCTCCTCTTCCTCTCGGGCTTTTCTAATATTCTCCTCCATTTCTGCCTTCCTGGTGTCTTCTTCTGCTTTCTTAGCCTCCTCTTCAGCTGCCTTGGCCATTTGCTCTTTCCAGAGCCGATTTTTCTCGGCCCTTGCAGCTTCCATTTTCTGTTTCCACTCTCCGTTTCTTTTGCCATTTCGATCTCAGCCTCTTCCTTCTCCCTTCTTGCCCCTTTCAGCTTGTCGGGCCTCGTAATCGGCTTTCCTCTGTGCCTCAATCCTATCCATCTCAGCTTCTTCTTGAGCTATCCTTGCTGCTTCTGCGTCAGCTTCTTCCTGAGCCATCTTTGCCAATTCTGCATCGGCTTGCTCTTGGGCCTTACGCTGTTGTTCTTTCTTGGATAACTCAATGGTTTGATCCTTGCCTCTGTCTTTTTGCTTGGGAGGTTCATCATAGAATTTGGGCACAGGGGGAATGATGTCTCTGAAAAGACATGGAGAGATGATTAGGTCTGAGACCCTCAGCCTCATACCTTCAGCCACTTCAAAGTACAGTTCACTTTCTAACACCTGTCTCACTTGAGGTACACTATGAAAGTCCAAGGGGTCAGATTATCAAATCTACTCTTATTTCAGCAAAAATAAGGAAAGCTAGAGAGATATAAGGATCTTGGATCCTTAAAATTTTTCTTAGACTATAAATAGTTTAAGATGCTTTTGGGTGGTCATAGGACCAAAAAGAGAAAATTTCGTAGGTTATTGAGCCTACGAAGGAATTTTTGATTTTTCTCACTACTTAACAAGTGATTTAAGTCATGTGAGGTAGGGAAGATAAGAGATTAATGATGAAAATCGAATGCAAGCGATAAATTATGCAATTACTAGTATGTAACAATGGACCATGACCAAAAATAAGAAATAAAAATAAAAGTAGACATGCATACATACAAAAGGTGATTTTTGGATTTTTATGAAAAGTGTTGGCTTGTTTATTTAATGAAATTGGGGGTGTAAGTGGTCCCCCATTTGGATTTTGTTTTGGAAAGTGGGTTTTTTAAGGAATAAAATAAAACATTCCTTACAAATATTCCCCACTTGTTCCAAGTTGACAAAGATCAACCACTTAAACAAAGAAATACTCTGAAAATTTGGCTTTTTATACATAAATGCTATGCCAAAAGTGTTGGAAAAATTTTGGCATGGTTTTGTCTGTAATACCATGTTTCCGTATGTGCAAACGTCAACCTTTAGAGTTGAGTTTTGCCATGTGTGGGCAACATGTGCCCGACAAAAGCATTTATTACCAGTATACTCATATAACAATATACATGCAAACACCAAAACAAACAGACAAAATTGGTCCATCTACACTACTGTAATGTACTAATGTTACCGACAAAACTCATGCTTTAAAAACATAAATTTTGTAGCTATCATCAATATGCATTTTCAGTCATCATAATCAAACATCTACTGAACAAAGCAATAAAGCGACTAAGAAACAAAATCACAGTGTTACCTTATATCCACATAATAACACAAAATAAGGATAAAACATCAAAATACTACATGAAAACAAACAAACCCAGATTTTTGGGGGTTTTGCAACCCTCATTTTCAAAATAAAAGAATTTCCCTTCAAAGAAACATTCGAACCCCATCAATGGCAGTTTCACAAAAAGCCCTAAAAAATCTAGGTTCTGCCCTAGTGGTTCTACCCTTATTCCCGAACAACCTAACACATTCCGGGCACATTCCGACCATCCCCATCATGAAAAACGAAACACATTCCCTCCCCAACCCCGATTTCGCAAGGAATACGAAGAGACAAAACTAAAAACTGCGAAAACCGAGTGCGAAAATGGAAAAGAAACACTTACCCCCTGCTCCCACTTGGATTAGACGAAGAAGACGCCATTTCCGACGAGTTCGAACGGAGGAAAGGTTAAGATGAGTGACTGGTTTCGCGAAGGAGAAGGGTTCGCGAGAGAGAAAACACGGGGGTTTTGGAAATGTGAAAAGTGAAAGTGATGGAAGTGGGGGAAACAAGGGTATTTAAAGAGTTTGAAAAAGGGGGGTTCGAATTATCCACACCAATTCGAATTAATTCGAATTGGTGTATTCTGTGTGCGATGCGAGTTATTCAGGCCAATTCGAATTAATTCGAATTGGCTTGAAAGACAAAAATATATGCACAAGTTCGAATTGTGAATCAATTCGAATTAATTCGAATTGACTCATAATTCGAACTTGGTGAAGGGGAGTGACTTCACACGGAAATGCTTTTGTGGGCTAATTCGAATTATTGGTGTGGTTCGAATTAATTCGAACTTCCCCACAATTCGAATTGCTCACTTGCATAAGAGAATGCCTTTTGTATGCCAATTCGAATTAGTCAGGCAATTCGAATTAATTCGAATTGCCTTACAATTCGAATTGCAGTACTTGGCTTACTAAAATATCCAAAAATTCTGCATTGGGTGCCAATTCGAATTTGCATGGCAATTCGAATTAATTCGAATTGCCTGCATAATTCGAATTAACTAATCCGAATGTGAAAATTTCCAAGGCAAAATGTCTTATGTGGTATGTTCCAAGCAATTCGAATTAATTCGAACTTTCTTGAAATGAAAAATAAACCACATTCAAGACTTAGAAAAATTTTAGGTTTTCAAAAATTTATGTTCATAAAGATGAACTCTATAGCAAACATATATACATAGAATTAGAATCTAAAACATATTGCTTGCATAAATTAGGTTGGGTTAACAATTTTATTTTATGAATTTATTCTGGATTTTAGATTTCTCTAAATCCCAAAATTAACCTTCATTAAATATAATGTTGGCCCAACCGGGAACCTGGTTTTGGAAGCTTTATCTTTCTTTTTGTTGGTTCCTCGAATTCCTGCAAAACAATTATGAAAAGGTATTAGGTTTTCTCCAAATATCAACATCCTCACATTTAGAGTCTTAGTACTCTAAATGTTCAATTGATTTTTGGATACTTTGTCCCAATAAAAATAAGTGGAGTAAGTAATAAATAAGTAAGTAAATATATGTATAATATTTATTGAGCATAAGCCGGTTCTGTTGTCATTTGAGCTTCTTTTTCGGGGTCGAACTGCCCAAGATACTCCTTCAATCTGTGTCCATTCACCACCAGCTCTCTCCTTTGTCAGTTTCAGCCTGCGAAATAGCTGTTTCTGATTTGTCCTCGACCAGTCCAATACCATCTCCTCCTTCAATCCTTTCATTTTCTTTTTCCCTCTCCAATGGATCCTTTTCCTTCTCGGCCGTCTCTTTTCCATATCCAACAATTCCCTTTAGAGTCTTGCCTCCCCGCAATGTGATTGCTTTACACTGCGGGTTAGCTTCAGTACTGCTTGGAAGTGTTCCTTTCCCCCTATTCTGAAGTTCCTTGGCCAACTGGGTGACTTGCGTCTCCACATTCTTGATTGATGACTGCAGTTGTTGGTTTATATCCTTCTGGTTGGCTATAAACTCAGTCATCAGATTCTCCAAACGAGATGGTGGCCTTTGGTTATATTGCTGATTCTGATCAGGTTGGGATTGGAAATTCTGGAAATTCTGGCCTTGATTCTGATTAGGCCTCTGTTGGATTTGAGGTTGGAAACTCTGATTCTGATTTTGAAAGTTCTGCACTCTTTGCTGGACGAATCCTTGATTCTGAGGTCTGAAGTTTTGCTGTGGGTTTTGATTTGCGAACTACTTGGGCTGGTTTGGCTGCAACAAATGCGCATTAAGTGCATTGTTGTTGGAATAAGAGAGATTGGGATGACGACTTTGGTAGTTTCCGGCATAATTACAGCTTTCGGTAGCTATCTGTTGGCATGTATCAGTTGGGTGAGGCCCCTGACACAGTCCACAGATAATTCCCAATTGCTGTGTTTGAACTTGGTCTGATGAGGTTCCTGCCTGGGAAGCGTCTGTTCCCTTCCCTTTATCCTGACTCAGCTGTATCGCAGCTACCTGTTCTTGCAATTTTTCAAAATCTGTTTTCCCTTCACTTACAGCAAAGACTTTTCTAGGAGGATCCTCCTTCCTATCGTCTGTGTTTAGGATGGATCTGTTGACAGACATTGTCTCAATCTTCTCCCAAGCTTGGTCCATAGGCAAGTGGAGCAAATGTCGTCCGCCAGCAGCGTCTAACATTGTTCTCCATGGATGGGTGAGTCCTCCGTAGAATTTCCTCAATTGCTCCCAGGGTGCGTACCCGTGTTGGGGACATCGCCTGATGAGGCCCAAGAATCTTTCCTTCGCATCATATAATGATTCGTCTGGCTTCATTTTAAAATCTCCAATCTTCGCTCGTCCTTCCTCAATCTTTGATTCCGGAAAATATTTCAGCAAAAAGCTCCTCACCAAGTCTGCCCAAGTGCTCCTCTGATTGATAGGCAAAGACTTATACCAGTCCCTGGCACCACTATACAAAGAAAATGGAAACAACATTAGCCTAATAGCATCAGGAGAGACTCCCTGATTTTTGATCGTGTCGCAGAGCTCCAGGAAGGTCTGGAGATGATCATGAGGGTCCTCATGATTTGCACCGCAGAACTGATTGTTTTGCACCAAATTAATGAGTGCCGGTTTAAGCTCGAAATTGCGTGCAGGAAAATGTGCTCTCCCAGGTCCATCCAGATAGGGCTCTACTATTGGTTGCATGAAGTCTGCTGCTGCTTGCTGCTGTTGTTGATTTCCTTGTTCAGCTTGGTTCTGGTACTGTTGGTGGTAATTGGGAAATTGCTGGAAGTTATGTGGATCTTGTGGGTTGTTCTGAAACTGATCTGGATTGAAAGCTTGATTTTGGTATTGTTGGTTTGGTATGTTTTGGTTTTGGTGAAATTGGTTTACGGGTGGTGGTGGTTGTTGGTGGAATTGCTGGTATTGTTGCTGATTGGGATTTGGTGGATTCTCCTCTTCGTTGGCACGATTAGGATGCTCTACCACTCCTCCGTCAGCTCCATTACCAGGGTTATTTGGTGGTTGGTCTATGGGTAAGATCGGGGGAATGTTCTGGTTTTCTGCCATATCTGATAGGTCGCTGCTCGATGTTTCAGGTGAAGTGCGGGTCCGACGCTCCTGCTCTTTCCGTCTTCTGGTTTCTGCCCTTAGTTGGCGAGCGGTCCTTTCTATTTCTAGATCGAACGGTAACTCCGGCAATGTGCTCCTTCTCCGTTGCATAAGCAGTTGGTATCAAGATTTTGACAGTACCTGTACAATCCCCAAGTTAGTGATGGTTTGATAGTATATACAAGAACTCTCTATGAGTAAATCAGGAGTGTAGTTCTCCTAGTAAACGGCGCTGCATCCTCCCCGGCAACGGCGCCATGAAACTTTTGACGAATTCCGCCAACACGAGTAATTTTCTGAAATATCAGGTTTGGATTTATTAAATGAAAAGAGTTATGGTGTAGGGAAGGGGTTTAAGGATATGTTATGATTTCCCTTTTTATTACTCATGTGGGGTGTTAAACTGCGCTGTGATCCTCCCCGTCATGAAACTTTTGACAAATATCACGATGCAACCGGGATTGACCTTCAGTCTGTCACCCTGAAAGTCCCTGGTATCTGCACCATGATACTTCTCATAATTTCATGTCACGGAAGCACCTGCCATGTAACTTTTGAACATTTTCCCACAATATGAGTATTTTCCAAAATAATGTGTTTTTATTTACTCGTGTCGCGAAACTGTGCATCCCGAAAGCGCACGGAGTCAAAAATTGCAGTAATTTATAGTAAGTACCGGATCGTTCACTGGAGGATGTGCGATGGAAGCAGGGCCCACGTCGTTTACTAAGATTTTCCACTCGGTTACTATGTCTAATTTGCTTTGTCATTTGCAATTTATTTGTGTTGAATGGAATTCAACTTTTTTTTTTTTATGAATCGGTTTATAACATACCGATTAATATGGATTGATGATCATAAGTTTAATGCCATTGATAGGATTTATCCTTGCACACTTGGGTTTGAATTTCTTGGTCTTTTTAGAAGGCTAGGAATAATATAGAGGGCTTCAAAGAAAAATTAGGCTTATAGGCTCAAATTGGTTAATCCTAAAGGGAAAATATTTTTGGGTTTGGATTTCAAAAGAAGGCCAAAAATTTGGGTTTTTCTAAGTGCCTCGATCATATGCTCGATTTCGGGAATATGGCATGGTCTTGAATCGGTCCCAATTGCAAGTTCTAGTTTCCTTTAATCAAAATGATTCACACATCAAAGAAAAGAATGAGTAAAAGTGACTCATGGCTCAAATCTCACAAGGTTGGGTTGATTCATGTCATACAATATTCTTAAATTTAATCAAAGCTTAATTCTAACAATTTATTCAATCAAAATCTCTAACATGCAGATTTATTACCCAATAAGCTGATCGCATCATTAAATTTTTATAGCTCAAAACCTCAGGAATTCATGTCATGCATGTTCTCAATTATATTATCCCAATTTAAAAGTTTGAAAATTTAATCACAAGCCTAAATTCAACATGTGAATTTAGAGTAAGTTTATGCATATTTTTGCTGGTTGTTTAATTGAAAGCAGTAAAGAGGCACTGCTGACATACTAGATATGTCAACAGCATTATTTTGGTCTGACAGTCACTTTTTCATCTCGGACTGTACATACATCTTTTTCAAAAGGAAAGCAATAAAGAATTGTTCAGTGGTCTCAAAAGCTGAGTTCCATTTTGGGGGAAAGCAAATAAATACATCCGAGGCAAGGGATTCTCGTGCAGTTAGTACAAACCTGCACACACAAAAGGAGGAATCCCTTGCAGATTACTACTACTAAAACGGAAATGAAATAAAGCAAGGCACAGTAGATTAGGATTCTTCCTTCTTTCTTCAGAACAGATATCTGGCCCAGTGGATGTAACTGGTCAACTCACACCGCAGACACCAGCCATTATGGTTCCTCATGGGCTCGTGCCTCCTTGGGCAGTAGACTCTGTCTCCTTGATCAGCCCATAGGTATGGAGTGTCTGGGTTGTCTGTCATCCATCCGAGGACGTTGGTAGACGTGTACTGAAGAATTGACCGATCTGTCGCCATCCTCTCGATCATTCTGATCCCTTGCTCAACTTGGCCTTCATCCGTCTTACTCATAAGCATCAATCCGCGGGTGAAGATTGACGCCTTATGGTTGTCTGAAACTTTTGACGAATTCCGCCAACACGAGTAATTTTCTGAAATATCAGGTTTGGATTTATTAAATGAAAAGAGTTATGGTGTAGGGAAGGGGTTTAAGGATATGTTATGATTTCCCTTTTTATTACTCATGCGGGGTGTTAAACTGCGCTGTGATCCTCCCCGTCATGAAACTTTTGACAAATATCACGATGCAACCGGGATTGACCTTCAGTCTGTCACCCTGAAAGTCCCTGGTATCTGCACCATGATACTTCTCATAATTTCATGTCACGGAAGCACCTGCCATGTAACTTTTGAACATTTTCCCACAATATGAGTATTTTCCAAAATAATGTGTTTTTATTTACTCGTGTCGCGAAACTGTGCATCCCGAAAGCGCACGGAGTCAAAAATTGCAGTAATTTATAGTAAGTACCGGATCGTTCACTGGAGGATGTGCGATGGAAGCAGGGCCCACGTCGTTTACTAAGATTTTCCACTCGGTTACTCGTTTCAAGTTTTGCAAGGTTTTCTAACAACTACTTGACATAAATTAAACTAAGATCAAAGCATGTAAAGATTACACTACTTGCAAGAAAATAAACTAAACTAAACTAACTACCTACCTAACCCTTAAGGGTGTGGAACATCCTGCTGTTCTTTTTGTCCCAAGCTGCTTTTTGGCAAAATTCTTGATCTCCTCATTCTGTTGTGGAAGGTCTGCTTTTATAGACAATCTTCAAAACCCTAGGCCCACCAATGTTGTGCTCATGCTCCACAGCTTTGATGAATTTTTGAGTGTAGTTCGAATTATCTCAACCAATTCGAATTAATTCGAATTGTGAGATCTCTTCCTTGAGCTGGGACTTTGGCCTTCAGTTATCAATTCGAATTGTTAGGATAATTCGAATTGGTCTTTTCTCGAATTGGATGAGGGTTTCTGCTTGGCTTCCTTGCACTTGTTGGCAATTCGAATTGTTTGTGCCAATTCGAATTAATTCGAATTGGACAATTCGAATTGCATCTTCTTCTTGCCTTTGGGTTTCTTCTCTCTTCATTCCCTAATTCGAATTAATTCGAACTTGAACAATTCGAATTAGACTTCTGCATTCCTTCCAACACTTAACCAATTCTTTGCTCTCTTTGGCAATTCGAATTGTTGTGCAATTCGAATTAATTCGAATTGCACACAATTCGAATTATGCTTCAACACTTAACCAAATTTCAGTTGTGGGATTTTCAATCTTTTTCCCATCTTTTTGGATTTTTGTGGGCTCTTTTATTCTTTTGCCCATCTTTTCATTCCTTTTTCTTTTCTTTTTCCTTTTTTCATGTTTTTGGATTTTTCTAACACAAACACAATTAAAAATTGCATATTTTGTGTCTTTTCATTACCGGCTTGATGTTTTTACAAACTCGCATTAATCTGTCAAATTCAACTGCTTTCTTATTGAAATAAGATGGAATCACGATCAAAATGTCCGTCTCAGACACGGAAATGGATTGGAAATAATGGACAATTTTGGCCATTATCATTGTCCTCAAGTCCTGGGCGCAGCAGTTCACAAGCGTGCTCCTCATTCCCTTCTGCAAATGCCATAAGTGCTGGAATGATCTGAAGATTGAAGTTTCCTGCCGCTGTGCATATTCGCAGGAATCTCTCCTTCTGCCGACGGATCATTTCTTGCCATCTCTTCACAGTGGAGGAGTTAACCTCGCATCGCTTGTACACGATGGCAAGGTTCCCAGCATCCCTGAGCTTCTTGCATATCCGTTGTGCAGTAAACACCTCCCTGATTTCATCCTCTCCTATTCGGGAGAGAATTTCACCAAGGAGTTCGAGTGGCAAGTCCAGCAACTGGGTTCCTTCTGGTGCAGGATCTGGAATGGGAGGATTACCCCTGAAAAGATAAGAAGTGATGAATCCGAATTTTTATAAAATTTTCAGAAATTATTCAAGTTCAGAAACCAACATCCTCACATTTAGAGCTTTGCTCTAGATGTGAGGTTATTAGATTTCCAACTCGAAATTTTTGATTTAAAGCATAGGTAAACAATATTTGGTTTTAAATGGGCTAAGGAGCCCAAAATAAAATAAAATTGGCCATTGGGCCTAAAATCTTTTTAATGGGCCATTGGGCCCAAATTTTTTTCAATTTTATTAAACAAGTCCGAGACACTTGTTGGAAGTGGAATGGGATGGACAGATGGAAATGGAATGCTCGAATATTGGAATGTGCAATGAAGACGTGGCGGAGCGGATCTGCTATTTCTGGATAGCTCGAACTGTTTGGACAGTTAAAGCATCCAAAAATTTGCAAACACTGTTTTTAATTTTAAAATGGTTGACTTATTTTATTTAATAAAAGTGGGATGTGAGTGGTCCCATTTTGGATTTTGAAAAGGATAGCAGTTGGGTGACAAAAATACTGCTATCTTACTCACACTAGTGTTCCATTGGGAACAAAAGACTTCAAGTCAAACATTAAACAAAATAACTCTTTTTGTCTTTTTCCAAAGGGTTGCTTTTATTAAAAGTGGGAGCTTCTCATTTGGTGTTTGTACTATGTTTCCATAAACAAACAAACATTTATTCCCATGAGATTTCTAACATGAGAACAAATGTACCCAAAAAGATCTTACCTCTTTTATTACACCTAATACAACACTGTAGAGGTCACATCAAGATCAATCAAACCAATAACATCAAGATATTCAAAACAATATCCAAATGTTCATCAGTTTGTTCTTTCCAGTTTTAAACTTCAAAATCTTTATCCATTAACAGTTTTCAAAACAAGTTCTCAAAAACTTCAAAATGGTGCTCATAACCGGGAGCACTCAAAAACCTCCAAAAATATGAAAACATTTGTGCACACAGGCTGCATTACACGATTCACACACCAAAATCAAAAATAAAGAACAAGAAGGGCCAAAAGAGTCATGAACATGGGGAAAGAATGGGTTTTACCCTGCCCTCCTTGGCTCGGGTTGGGGCACGGGTCCAAGGTTTGGGAGGAGTCGATAAAATCGGTCCATGGTTTCCCCTTGAAAAAAGGATAAAGGTTGCGAAGAACACGTGGTGTTCGTTCGGACGAGAGGAAAAAATGGGGGAAGGAAGATGAAGAAGCAGAAGTGACAAGTGAAAGTGAAGAGAGAGTGTGAGAAACTGGAGGGGGTGGGGGGGTATAAATACTTGAACTTTTGTCGCGGAATCCGAGACTTTGTCGCGGAACAAGGTTCCGCGACAAGGCATGGCGACATTAGAGAGGTCGCGGAGTTGAGGTTTGGTCGCGGAGCAATGCTCCGCGACAAGGCTATCGCGACAAAGTTCAGTATGGAGACAAAGTCAACGCAGGTTGTGTCGCGGAGCAGGGCTTGGTCGCGGAGTCATGCTCCGCGACAAAGTGCACCGCGACAATCAACAGAGGAAGGTTAAGAACAAAAGAGGGTTTGTCGCGGAACAGGGCCTGGTCGCGATGCATGACATCGCGACAAAGGACCTTCCGCGACAAGAATTTTGAATTTTCAAGTTTTCTTGGACTGGGCCCGAGTGTGATATTGGGCCTGAGTCCATTTTATTTGATTTGGGCTGAATAAATTCAGTCCAAATAAATTCAAAATGCTGAGAATTAAAATAATCCACTTGCATAAATTAGGTTGGATCGGTTCCACTTATCTGTGAAATTTATTCTGGATTTTGAATTTCTTCAAATTCCGGGAATATTTTCTTAGACTCATGGAATTGATCCAACCGAGAACCTGGTTTTTCCATGTTACTCTTTTCTGCTCCTCTTTTTGGTGGTTCCGAACTTCTGCAAGATAGATAAGTAAAGCGCATTAGATTTTCTCCAACTATCAACATCCTCACATTTAGAGTCTTAGTACTCTAAATGTTTAATTGATCTTTGGGTACTTTCTTGTCGTGAAATAAGTACTATAAATATATACTATATATATATATAATGAAATTTTTGTGTTTTTAATGCTGTTTCTTATTGAGTGTAAGCCGGGTCTGCCACTGCTTGGCTTTCTTTCTCCGGATCGAACTATCCGAGGTACTCTTTTAATCGTTGTCCATTCACCACTATATCGCCCCTATCAGTTCGGATCCTGACAGCTCCATTCTTGAACACCTCTAGTACTTCATGTGGTCCTTCCCATCTAGATTTGAGCTTTCCGGGGAACAGCTTCAACCTAGTATTGAACAATAACACATGTTGACCAACATAAAAATACTTAGGTTTAATCCGGCGATCGTGTAACTTCTGGGTCCGCTCCTTGTAAATTCGAGAGCTTTCATAAGCTTGCGCTCGTATTTCCTCAATTTCATTGAGGTCCAACTTACGTTTGCTCTGAGCAACTTTCGGATCGAAGTTAAGCGTTTTAACGGCCCAGTAAGCTTTATGCTCTAGCTCTACAGGCAAATGACAGGCTTTTCCGAAGACCAGCCTGTATGGAGACACCCCAATGGGAGTCTTATATGCTGTGCGGTATGCCCATAGAGCATCATTGAGCTTACGTGCCCAATCCTTACGGGTTATCCCGACAGTGGCTTCGAGTATGTGTTTGATTTCGCGATTGGATACTTCGACTTGACCACTAGTCTGAGGATGGTAAGGCGTGCCTATCTTATGGAGGATCCCATTTTTACTCATTAAAGTTTCAAAAGCTTTATTAATAAAGTGTGTTCCTCCATCAGATATCACCACCCTAGGTATGCCAAATCGACTGAAAATGTTGTTCTTGAGGAACTTGATGACTTGGCTACCATCATTGGTCGGTAATGCGACAGCCTCAACCCATTTGGACACGTAATCGACAGCTACCAAGATATAGTAGTTTCCACCAGATGGTGGAAACGGTCCCATGAAGTCAATGCCCCATACATCAAAGATCTCAAGTGTGAGAATCCCCTTTTGAGGCATCTCATTCCTCTTGGAGATGTTTCCTAATCTTTGGCATCTGTCACAGCCCTTCACAAATGTCCTGCAATCCTCATAGATGTGAGGCCAATAAAATCCACATTCGAGGACCTTGTGGGCCGTTCGAGCGGGACCATGGTGACCTCCATATTCTGATTCATGGCATTTTCTGACAATTTGATAGGCTTCATGCTCGGTCACACATCGCCTGATTATTGAATCGGCGCAGTGTTTGAAGAGATAAGGTTCTTCCCAGAAGTAACTTAATACATCTCGTTTGAACTTATTCCTCTGATGATAGTTCGAAAACTGTGGGGTTATTCCGCACGCCAAGAAGTTAGCGATGTCGGAAAACCATGGACAAGCTTGATTGTGCAGATGCAACGCGAACAACTGTTCGTCCGGAAACTCTTCATTGACGGCTTTTTCCTTTTTATCATTATCTAATCGAGATAAGTGGTCAGCAGCACCATTATCTCGACCTCGCCTATCTTTTATTATGATGTCGAATTCTTGCAACAGAAGTACCCACCTGATTAATCGAGGTTTTGCATCTTGCTTGCTAAACAAGTATCTCAATGCTGTATGATCGGTGTATACTATGGTCTTCGTACCTATCAGATACTGTCTGAACTTGTCAAACGCGAAGACTACAGCATACATCTCTTTCTCCGTTGTGGTGTAGTTAATTTGGGCTTCATTCAGGGCGTGACTTGCGTAATGAATTACGCAATGTCTCCCATCCTTATGCTGTCCAAGAACTGCGCCTACGGCGAGACCACTAGCATCGCACATTACCTCGAAAGGCAGTGACCAATCGGGTGGTTGCACTATCGGCGCAGAAACCAACATCTTCTTGAGCGTGTCAAAGGCTTGGACACACGCTTCATTTATTAAGAAAGGATTTTCTTTACAAAGCAGATTAGTGAGCGGCTTGGCAATTTTAGAGAAATCCTTAATGAATCGCCGGTAAAAACCGGCATGCCCTAAGAAGCTCCTAACTGATTTGATCGAGTTGGGGAGAGGGAGATTGGAAATGATGGAAACTTTGGCTGGATCGACTTCAATGCCTGCACGAGAAATGCGATGACCTAACACTATGCCCTCAGTGACCATAAAATGGCACTTTTCCCAATTTAAAACCAAGTTAGTGTCCTCACACCTCTTTAAAATCTTAGCAAGATTGGTCAAACAATCTTCGAACGTATCTCCATACACAGAGAAGTCATCCATGAAGACTTCAATGCATTTTTCGATAAATTCAGAGAAAATAGACATCATGCATCTTTGAAAAGTAGCAGGTGCATTGCATAAACCAAAAGGCATCCGTCGATAGGCAAAAGTGCCGTACGGGCAAGTAAAAGTAGTTTTATCATGGTCTTCACTAGAAATAACAATCTGATTATAACCAGAATAACCATCCAAAAAGCAATAAAACTCTCTCCCTGCCAACCTCTCAAGCATCTGATCAATGAATGGCAATGGAAAATGGTCCTTGCGTGTGGCCTCGTTCAGCTTCCGGTAGTCGATACAAACTCTCCATCCGGTCACTGGCCTGGTTGCAACCTCTTCTCCTTGCTCATTCTTGGTTATGCACATCCCTCCTCGTTTGGGTACGACCTGCACTGGGCTAACCCATTTGCTATCAGAGATGGGATAGATTATACCAGCATCTAAGAGCTTGATAACTTCTTTCCTTACCACTTCTTGCATAAGGGGATTCAATCGCCTCTGAGGTTGACGGGAGGGTTTAAACTCTTCTTCCATTAGAATCCTGTGCATGCAAATAGAAGGGCTTATTCCTTTTATATCAGAAATGGTCCAACCTATTGCATGTACATGTTTCTTAAGAATGACCACCAGAGCATTTTCTTGCTCTTGAGAGAGCTTAGCCGAAACAATCACAGGTAACTTTTTATGTTCCGCGAGAAACGCATACTTGAGATGGTCGGGTAATGTTTTAAGTTCAAGCTCTGGTGGACATTCAACGGAAGGGAGTAGTTTGCGAGAAATGGGTAGTGGGAGAACAGATTTACCTTCGGGATCCTGCATCAGTACAGGATCCTCTTCTTCCTCTTGGTTGGCGTCATCATGGAATTCGATGCCGTCAAACTCCTCCAGATCCCCTGTTTCGGGATCGGCAAAGTGAACGGCTTTGCATCCTTTGTGCTCCACGCCAGCAGGCTTCAGTACCTGCTTTGATAGTTCATCCAGCATCATTTCACAATCAAGTTCAGAGTCTGGCTCTTCCCTAACTATTACATTTTCAAATGAAAAACAAGAACTGTCATTCGGGAATTTCTGCAATTTCTCCATATCAAAGATGATCTCCTCGCCATCGACCCTTAAGGTGACTTTTCCGGATTTAGCGTCAATCAGTGCACCACCAGTGGCTAGAAATGGGCGTCCAAGGATAAGCGGCATTTCAGAATCTTCTTCAATGTCGAGGATGATGAAGTCGACCGGGAAAAGAACCTGCCCGGTTTTGACCACAACATCCTTAAGGATTCCTACGGGCTGAGTGATTGATCTGTCTGCAAGTTGCAGTCTCATCTTGATCGGTTGAATTTCCCCCAGCTTAAGGCGAATAGCCATAGCTAGTGGCATCACATTGATGCTTGATCCTAGATCACAAAGCCCCATACTCACTTTGGCCTTTCCGAATTGTACTGGAAGTGTGCAACATCCGGGGTCCTCTTTCTTTTCAGGCATTGTCCTTTGAACGATGGCACTGCATGTGCTGTTGAGAATGATTACCTCTTCCTGCTCAACCTGCCTTTTTCCTGAAATCAATTCTTTCAAGAACTTAGCATAGATGGGCATTTCGGAAATCATTTCTGTGAGAGGAATGGTTATCTCGACAGACTTTAATCATTGCAGAAATTTCTTGAATTTAAGATCATGGTTTTTATTTTTAAGACGTCCAGGATAAGGAATCCTGGGCATGTACTTGTTATTAGGAATTTTTGGTGGTGAAGGGAAGGAAGTTGTACCTTCACCTGTACCCTTATCTGTTTCAGCCGCTTCAGGCGCAACTTCAGTCTGCAATTCGGCTGTCTCTTTTTCAGCTTCGTTCTCATTATCAGCTTCCTTACCAACATTGTCAACAATATCATCTTCTTCACGTTCCGCTCCAGTTTCTGCTCCCTTTGGTCCAGCTAGTACTCTTCCAGATTTCAAGGTTATTGCCTTGCATTGCGGGTTCTTTTCCGCAGTGCTTGGCAATGTACCTTTGTCCCTTTTCTGCATCTCATTAGCCATCTGTGTAACTTGGGTCTCCGCATTTCTGATGGAGGCCTGCAGTTGATTGTTGATCTCTTTCTGACTAGTGATGAAATCAGTCATCAAATTCTCAAGCCTTGAAGGAGGCTTTTGATTCTGATTCTGATTTTGATTTTGATTCCACTGGCCTTGGTTTGGGACAAACTGAGGCTGGAAACTCTGATTGGGCTGAAAGTTCTGGAAATTCTGAGGCGGCCTCTGCTGGATTTGAGGTTGGAAACCTGGGTTCTGAAAATGTTGGCCCCTGTTCTGAACGAATCCCTGATTCTGCTGAGGGTTGAACTGTTGTTGCTGTGGCTTGTTCAAGAGATGTGAATTCAAGGCGTTGTTGTTTGAGTAAGACAAATTCGGGTGTCTATTTGGAAAAGCTCCTGCATAGTTACAGCTCTCAGCTGTGATTTGCTCGCATGTGTCAGTTGCATGAGCACCTTGACACAGACCACAGATCACATCAGTTTGCTGTCCTTGAGCAGAACTTCCAGCTCCTTGATTTACAGACAATGCTGCCACTTGCTCTTGAAGTTTTTCAATGTCTGACTTCTCTACTGTACCTACAGCACATAAACCACGAGGGGGAGTGAGATTACCATCATCAGTCAGAACAGAACGGTTGACACTCATGGCTTCAATCTTTGCCCAGGCTTGGTCCATCGGTATGTAAAGCAAATGTTGACCACCAGCAGCATCGAGCATGGATTTCCATGCTGGGGTCAGACCACTGTAGAACTTTCTCAATCTCTCCCAGTCATGGAAATCATGTTGAGGACACTTCCTGAGCAGGTTGAAGAATCTTTCCTTTGCATCATACAAGGACTCGTCTGGTTTCATTTTGAATTCCGCAATTTTGGAGCGGCATTCATCCACCTTGGACTCCGGGAAGTATTTTGCTAAGAAGTTTCTGATCACATCTTCCCATGTAGACTTCTGATTTACGGGCAGTGACTTCTACCATGTTCGTGCTCCGCTTGTCAGAGAGAAGGGAAATAGCCTTAGTCGAATAGTGTTTGCTGATACATCACGATTTTTGATCGTGTCACACAATTCTAGGAAGGTTTGCAGGTGATCATGGGGGTCTTCATGGCTTGCTCCGGCAAACTGGTTGCTCTGGACTAGATTGATTAGGGCCGGTTTCAATTCGAAGTTACTAGCCAAGAATGGAGCTTGTCCAGGAATATTCAGATATGGCTCTAAAATCGGCTGCATGTAATCAGCAGCAGCAGCTGCTTGATGATTGTTCTCAGGCCCGCCTTGGTACTGCTGTGGGTAGTAGTTCTGAGGCATGAAATAGTTCATCGGATCATTGAAATCATTCAGATTCGGGGGATTCTGATGGGGGTTATGGTATTGCTGATTCTGCTGGTTTTGGAAATTTTGCTGATTTGGTTGGTTTTGGTTGTTGGGTGGGTTTTGATGGTTCGGATTGGGAAGGGGTGCCTCGAAGTGCTGCTGCTCCATGTTTGGTGGGTTCCCACCTCCTTGTATGATCTGGGGAGGGGGATCATCCAAATCATCGTTATCAGCATCTTCGGGGTCTTCCTCAATGTTGTGAAGTGGGGGATTGGGTTGAATGATTGGTGGGATGTCCGGGTTTGCCATCTCGGAAATATCGCTGCTGGTGCTTGGCGAAAGTAATGCCTATCGTTCCCGTTCCCTTCTTCGTTTAGTCTCCGCCCTAAGACATCGAGCTGTCTTTTCTATCTCTGAATTAAACGGGATCTCGGCTGGCGTCTGCTTCCTCCTTTGCATAGAACAACGGCTTCAATGATGACAGTACCTGTACAATCCCCAGGTTAGAATTGGTTCTGAAGGTGAATATTTATAATTATATGTATAGGCTATTCTAGGAGCAATGAGGAATGTATTTCTCTTAGTAAAACGGCGCTGCATCCTCCCCGGCAACGGCGCCATGAAACTTTTGACAATTTCCCACACGAGCATTTTCTTAAATATACCAGGTTAGATTTATTAAATGAAAAGAGTTATGATTCACGGGCAGGGGTTTAGGGATATATCAAGATTATTAGTCTTTTTATTACTCAGGTGTGGTGCTTTAATTTCAAATGGCGCTGTGGTCCTCTCTGTCATGAAACTGTTGACAAATCTCATGGTACAGCCGGGATAGGTTGACCTTCAGCCTGTCACACTGAGGGTCCCCGGCATATGTGCCATGATACTTCTCATCAATTCTTGCCATAAGATTTCCTGCCATGAAACTTTTGACAGATTTCCACTCCCTGAGTATTTTCTGAAAAATCATGATCCTGGTTTAGATTTTATTTAATGAAACCAATTTATGATGGCGGAGTTGTGTTTAGGGATATATTTATAGGTTGTCACGTTTTTATTGCTCATGTTTAAGAAACTGTGGCCCGAAAGCGCACGGTGTCAAAAATTGCAGTAATTTATAGTAAGACCGGATCGTTCACTGGAGGATGTGCGATAGAAGCAGGGCCCACGTCGTTTTACTAGATTTTCCATTCGTATTGCTCCAATGGGTTTGAAAGGTGATTAATAACTACTGACATGAATTTAAACTAGATTACAAAAGCATTTTACTCTACAAAGCGAATAAGTCTATTCTAGAAAGCGGGTAAAGATTATTCTAAGAATGCGATAAACATTATCTATGAAGCAGGGAAAAATTACATTGTGCCAACCGTGAAGCTGAATCACAATGTAGACAGAAGGGACAGGAAGAAAAGAATGAAAATTGGACAAGATTTAGATATAGCGGTATTAAACTTCCATTTTTATACACAGATCTTTGTTTGGGATAATTCTATCAGATAGCTAATTCTCATGCTCTCAATTATGCTTTCCCTTTAACAGACAGGTACTTACAATATGAGTTTACATGTTCTTAAGACCACAGATTCTAAGATACCATAGATTCGTAACTGCCCTGGCCTGGGTGTGTTACTTCATCTGTGGTGGAAAAGCAACACCCGACATATCATTTATTGAAATGCCGAGTACTACTATCATTCTCCCATGTCACACCCAAAGATTCTAATTAAGCCCTAAACTATCCCTTAACTGTCAATCCTAGTAGCAGTTACGCAACTCTCAATACAACCGAGTGACCTCTAATGAAAGCGGTTAAAAGAAAGCAGTAAAGAAAGCAATTAAAACCTATCACTCGGAGGTTTTTGAAAGTCTGACCATGGTAGTAAAAGACACCTCCCCATCAGGATGAAGGGGTATGGATCAAGAATTCCCGGCTCTTGGTGAACCACTAGTGTGTTCACTTCCTTCCGGGTGATTATGAGATACAAACTAATGAAACGAACTAATGATTTAGTTCGTTCCGGATGCACTCACTCAGGACTCAAAAATAGGCTTTGGCAGAAGAAGATCGCAGTTGAAAGAAAACTCAACCCTATCTTAGAAAATAACCAAGGCCTGGATGATGTTCCTCTAAGATTATTTACTGCACTGTATTTGAGTCCAAGTGGACCCCATCTCGGTGTAGTATTCAATCTTAGATTTCCAACAAACAGCAATTTTGGAAAATAATGGATTTGAAAGTCATTCCCTATCAGGTACTAGACTCTCAATTAAAACACAGACCCTTTCAGTCTAAGCGAGACCTAATCGCTGAATCTGTTTCTAATTTCCCAAAATACAACCCTTGACAGAATATGAATTAGTCATAACTGAGGAATTTATCCCTTACTCAGATCCGGATTTTATAAAGAGATTTTTGTTGGAAATTTATTACACAATATCTGTTTAAGATCTAGACTTCTATTGTCCAAGGGAAGGATCCCAAAATAATTACAGACCACAATAATACATAATATTATCATGCATAAGGATATAGGGAAGTGTAAAATTAATTGACCCAAAATATAGATGCGGGTCTAGACAGAAGGTGAAACACAGATATGAAGTGGTCAAGAGACCAAAGCAATGGCAGAATAATCAGGTGGACTGTAAACATCTACTGTCCAATTTCCAAATTACTTGGATGGAGCGAATTTAGACAGCTTAGACCCTATAATGGTAGTGTCAATACCAGTTGTGTCTCCACTGTCTGTGAATTCGGATAAAAACCTACATGTTTCCCTTCTATAATGATCGTCAGTTAGCATTGACTGATGCCAACTGACTCCCATTACAGATTGAAATTTGGGTTTGGAAATTAAGATAAGAAAAATAAAACTGTATCTGGATGGGAGTCAGCCGAGCAGCTATTATAACCCCGAATGGGCGAACCGCCAAGGCTTCCACTGACAGTCATCCAAACCATGCAAAATAACACTTAGTAATTAATACCCAGAATACGAGCTAGTTATCCATGAGGGGATACCTGCCAACATTAGTCTGATGTATTCTTTACTAATTGTTCCACACAACACGCAAAGACAAAATCAAATAAGAAATAAAAGAAGATTCCTTGTATGAGAGACATTGGTTTCTCATGCAAGGTTGTGGATTGGGTCCACAATTGATGGTCTTAAATAATCCTTCCTACCATAATTAATTACAGTCCGGATTATCTGTTTAAGTCATCAAGATTTTGTTTATAGAGGAGTATTTTACTGGCAATTGAACAAAGGTCCTTTTAATCATGATGATTATTGATGTTTGATTATTGCTAATCTCAATCTTTAATCATTAATGAGTCAAGGGTTCAATCAGTTAAGTGATGAAAATGGAGAATCAAAATTTGGGCAGCATAACACCCTATATTGCAATTCCAGAATGTTACACCTTAACCCGTGGGGTTATGATGTGAGTGTTGCAATATAATATAGGAAGAGAATGAAGGTTGTTTGAGATTAAATAGAGAGAAGGGAATCTTTTTCGCGATATCATAAATTTTGTCGCGGACCGAGGTCCGCGACATGGGTATCCCGACAAGTTTTTAGAATTTTTGGCAGCATAATGCTTCTTTGTCGCTAAGCAAGATTTTGTCGCGGAACGTGGTTCCGCGACAAGAGTGTTCCGCGACAAAGGGTTTTCAGAAAATTCTTAAAGCATTTGAGCCTTTGTCGCTATGCATGGAAGGTTTTGTCGCGGAACGTGGTTCCGCGACAAGGTGTTCCGCGACAAAGTGTTCAAAGAATAAGGAACATGGCATAATTTTTCTGTCTCAGAATGAGATTTTGTCGCGAAACGTGGTTCCGCGACAAGATTATTCCGCGACAAAAAGCCATGCAGACAAAATGCAAGAGTTTGGCTCCTTTGTCGCTATGCATGGAAGGTTTTGTCGCGGAACGTGGTTTCGAGACAAGGTGTTCCGCGACAAAGGGTTTTAAATTATGAAGACAAGTGTCTTTAGACACCTTTGTCGCGGAACAACCATTTTGTCGCGGAACGTGGTTCCGCGACAAAAGGCGGTTGGCGACCAAGGTGGTTCAGGACAAAAGTCAGAAAAAGCAGAAATGAACAGTGGCATGCAAACAGCGTGATCTCACCCTATTTCAGATCAAAAAGCTATTCTAAGCTAAAAACAAATAAGAAACATTCAAAATAAGGAAGAACATGCTTAAACAAAACTGGACAGAATATTAAAAATAAAGCAAGAGTCCTAATCTAGGGTTTGACCACACTCAAATACACAGCATCATCCATAAAATGCAAACAGTGAACAGAAGAAAAAAGCATAATGGGGGTCAAATGACCCCAAAATGAAAAAGAAAGCATAAATCCATGGGGTGTGAGACCCATTTCATGATTTGGGACACAAATGATGAATGTTTTCCCGTATTATTGAAGGGGTGTTGTTAATACCCATGATTTGGGTATTACAAACCCTAAAACAAGAGTTTAGAAACCAAAACATGGTATAAAAGTGGCTATCTAGATAACTGTGAACAGTAAAAACACTAAACTAAACTAAACTAATAGCAAAAATTAAATAATACATGAAAATAAATCTAAACTACTCTACCTAAGAGAGAACTCCTACTGCTTGCCTTCAAGGGAGCTCTAATCAACAAAAAATTCCCCCCTAGCTCATGGGAAACACCTCATATTTATAGAAGTGTAACCCTAAGCCCATGGGCCTTGATTCTAGCCCATTGTGTCTTAAGACATCACACACATCACAGCTTTGTCTCGGAGCATCAAGTTTGGTCGCGGAACATACTGCATGTGGCAAGGCTTCTCGACTGGGTCTGGTGTCTCTAATTGGGTGTCTTGGTCGCGGAGTCATGCCTTTATCGCGGAGCATGCCATCGCGACAAAGGGGCATCGCGACAAAGGGCTTGGCTGGTTTCCTTCTTCTTCTGAGCTGCTTGGTCGCGGAACCCTCCTTTGTCGCGGAACCATGCATCGCGACAAAGGGGCTTCCGCGACAAAGGTATTCCTGGGCCTGCTGGATTGGGCCAGATGGGCCGAAAATATTCTTTTTTGTGGGCTTTTCTCTCTTTTTCCCATCTTTTTCATTCCTTTTTCTTTTCTTTTCTTTTTCTCATGTTTTTGGATTTTTCTAACATAAATATGTAATAAAATTACATATTTATGTCTTTTTCACACCAGCTTATTATTTTTACAATTATGCATAAATCAGTCCAATTCGACTGCTTTCTTACTTAATATAAGACCGGAATGCGATCAAATGCCCGTTTAAGACACGGAAATGGATTGAAAATAATGGTCATTTCTGGCCATTATCACTACCAGTTGGGTCCCCACCGTCTGCGATTCAGATAAAAACCTACATGTTTCCTTTCTGCAGTATGTATCAGCCAATATTGACAGATATTGACGGATTTATATCACAGATTAGAATTTGGGTTTGGAAATTAAGATAAAGAAAATAAAACTGTATCTGGATAGGAGTCAGCTGAGCAACTATTATAATCCCGGATGGACGAACCGCCAAGGCTTCCACCAACCACTACCCAGACCATGCAAAATAACAACTAGTTAATGAATATTCAAACTACGAGCTAGTTTATCCGTGTGGGAATACCCGCCAACATTAGTTTGATATATTATTTACTAGTTGTTTCACACAATCACAAGAAAGACAAAATAAAATGAAATGAAATGATATTCCTTGCATGAGAGACATTGGTTTCTCATGCACGGGTATGGAATTAATCCATATTTAATGACTTAAATAATCCTTCACACCATAGTTAATTACAGTCCAGATTATCTGTTTAAGACATTAAGGTTTTGTTTATAGAAAAGTATTTTAATGAGAGTTGAACAAAAATCCTTTAATCATGGTAATTATTGACCTTAATTATTGCTAATCTCGATCTTTAATTATTGATTTAAGGATTCAATCATTTAAATGGAGAAAATGGAGAATCAAAATTTTGGCAGCATAATGCCTTATACTGCGATCTTGGGATATTACACCTTAATCCGTGGGATTAAGGTGTGAATGATGCAATATAATAGAGGATTAGAAATTTTGAGATTTAAAGAGATAGGGATCCTGTCGTGGGACCATAATTTGTGTCGCGAGCCTAGGCTCGCGACATGGGTATCTCGACAGGATGTTTTTAGAAATTTTTTGGTAGGTTAAACTTTGTGTCGTTAGACAGGGATTGTGTCGCGAGACGTGAGCTCGTGACAGGAGTCTGGCGCCACAAAGCGTAACTGAAAATTTTCTGAGTGTTAGGGTCCCAGTCACTAGAGTTGGGGAATTGTGTCGCGAGACGTGACCTCGCGACAGGATGGTCTGGCGACTGGGTTTTCAAAGATTTTAACAAGGCATAATTTCTTGTCTCGAAACAAAAGTGTGTCGCGAACCGTGGGTTCGCGACAGGGGTCTCTCGACAGAGCCATATCACAAAAATTGCAAGAGTTTTGGCTCTCAGTCGCTAAGCAGGGGTTGTGTCGCGAACCGTGGGTTCTCGACAGGAGTGCCTCGCGACTGAGGTTTTCAAAATATGAAGACAAGTGTCCCTCAGCATCCATGTCGCGAAACAACCCTCCTGTCGCTAGACGTGGCCTCGCGACAGGAAGAGGTTGGCGACATGGGTGGTTCAGGACACGAGTCAGAAAAGCAAAAGTGGAACAGTAGCATGCAAACAACGTGATCTACCCTATTTCAGATCGAAAAGTGATTCTAACCCAAAATAACCAAACAAACATTTAAATCTACCTAGAACATGTTTGCATAAAAATGAAATTAACTAAGACATTATTTAAAATAGGGCAAATCCTAATCTGGGGCTGATCACACCCAAACATGCTCCATTATCCAAGAAAGTAAGAACAGTAAACATAATAAAATAACAATAAGGGTCAAATGACTGAAAAGAAAAAGAAAACATTAAATCCATGGGTTATAACATCCATTTCATGATTTTTGGGACACCATTTGATGAATATTCTCCCATTTTATTAAATGGGTTTGAAAATGCCCATGATTTGGGGTATTTCAAACCCTAAATCAAAAACCCCCCACAGAAAAGCATGTAAAACTGGCTATCTAGCTACACTGAAATGTAAAACAATTAATCTAAAGCTGTCTAAGCTAAACTAGAACATAAATTAAATAATACAAAAAAAATATTAAACTAAACTAAACTACTACCTAGAGAAAAATATCTCCAAATTATGTCTTCAAGAAGATGAATTTCTAACTCCTTAGCACATAGGGATCACCACATATTTATAGAGGTGAAACCCTAGGCCCATGGGCCTTGGTCTGGAGCCCGTGTCGCAAGACATCACATACATCTCAGCCATGTCGCGGGATCACGCATTGTGGCGCGAGACGAGGCCTCATGTTGCAAAGCTTCACGACTGGGTCTTGGCTTTCTTTTGATTTCTGCTTCTGTGGCGCGAGACACCTCTCTGTCACGAGGCCATGTATCGCGACACGGATGGCTGGCGACAGGGTTCTTTCTCCATCTGCGAGTTGTGGCGCGGAACCTTCGTGTGTCGCTAGACCATGGTTCGCGCCACGGTGCTAGCGACAGGATGTTCCAGGACTAGCCTTCTCTTCAGTTGGGGTGTTGTGTCGCTAGACTGCCCCCAGTCGCGAGGTCACGTCTCGCGATTGGCTCGCCTTACTGGGCCTGGTGGGCCAAAACATGTATTTTTGTGGGCTTTTTCTTTCTTTTCCCATCTTTTTGTATTTCGTGGGCCTATTTTATTCTTTTGCCCATCTTTTTCATTCCTTTTTCTTTTCTTTTCTTTTTTTCTCATGTTTTTGGATTTTTCTAACATAAATGTGTAATAAAATTACATATTTATGCATTTTCTCACCAGCTTATTATTTTTACAAATATGCATAAATCAGTCTAATTCTACTGCTTTCTTATTTAATACTTCCTCCATTTAGAAATAATTGTAACATTTGCATACTTGTTACTATTCATTGAGTAACTTTAATTCAAACTTTTAATACAATTATACAAGATAAAACATAGTCAAGTGAGATCTTGTTAGATTCGTCTAATCGCGTAGTTTTATAATATCAAATTTTTATAATTTTTACTTTTACAAATTTTGAGATATTGAGCGTTCAAAATGTGCATGGGATAACGTGAAACGCAGAAATGTTAGAATTTTTAAAAAACGGAGGGAGTATAAGACCGGAATGCGATCAAATGCCCGTCTCAGACACGGAAATGGATTGAAAATAATGGACATTTCTGGCCATTATGAACATCCACACATTTAATACTGATCGTCCCCGAGCAGTCAGAGTCAATGTTCTTGAGAACAAGGACTCTACATATTCAATTCCTTTTTCGTGGCTTCATAAATCACATTCTTTTTGGATTGGGATAAGATAATCAAAAACTACAAGTATTAAATTCCCTTGATTGCAGTGTTTAATGTAATGATACTTGCTCACTATGTCGGGCCTACAAATCAAGCATTATTGTCAACCCTTCATGAATATCATGTTTGAGAGATGCAAAGATTAAGAATGAGAATTAAGGTATGACACGAACATGTTTAAAGAAACAGAGCCTCACATATAGTAACTTGGAAATTCACTCACTCTCAATGGGGTTTAATCATTGAACACTCAAAATCAATTTTAATTAAATTATCCCATAAGCTTGCAATCAGACCAACTCGCCACCGGCTCATTTCCTCAAATCGAGATCATGAGGTCTTATTTAAAGGTTATAATGGGGTATACGGTTGTAACATTGGTAAGGAAGGAAATTATTGGGCTAAGAAATTGCAAGAATTTATTCTATCATAACTTGGCATTTTTATTTAAAAATTTATGATCATCATTGTTTTTCTTTTGCTTTTCTTTTTCTATTGCATGACATTAGACTTTGTCTAATTGTTTTGTCATTTGCAATTATTGTTTTTTTTTTTAATACCGATTTATACATCTTTGATGATCACAAATTTAATGCCTTGAAAGAATTTGTTCTTGCACACTTGGGTTGAATGTATTGGTCTTTTTATAGGGTTTGGAAAAATATAGAGGGTTTCAAAGAAAAATTAGGCTTAAGGTTCAAAATGGTTAATCCTAAGGGAGAAATATTTTGGGTCTGGATTCAAAAGAAGGCCAAAAATTTTGGTTTTCTAGGTGCCTCGATCATATGCTCGATTTTTGGAATATGGCATGGTCTTGAATCGGTCCCAATCGCAAGTTCTAGTTTCCTTTAATCAAAATGATTCACACATCAAAGAAATTAAATGAGTGAACATAACTCATGGCTCAGATCTTGCAAGGTTGGATTGATTCATGTCATACAATATTCTCAAATTTAATCAAAGCTTAATTCTAACAATTTATTCAATCAAAATTTTCAACATGTAGATTTATTGCCCAATAGCTGATCGCATCATTAAATTTTTATAGCTCAAAACCTTAGGAATCCATTTCATGCATGTTTTTAATTATATTATCCCAATTTAGAAGTTTGAAAAGTTAATCACAAGCCTAAATTCAACATGTGAATTTAGAGAAGGTTTATGCATACTTTTTTGCTGGTTATTTAATTTAAAGCAGTAAAACAGGCCTTGTTAACATACAAGGTATGTCAACAACATATTTTTGGCCTGACAGTCACTTATTCATCTCGGACTGTCAGACATCTTTTCAAGCATAAAACAAACAAAAATGAAGATTGTTGTTTGGACTACAAAATTCCAAATTGAAGGTGGTAGTTATATCAATTACAAGAGATTTCATTTGCAATCAGATTGAACTTGCATGAATGAGTTGAAATTCTCTTATATGATATTTACAATTAAGCTCGCAAATGACTGGATCAGGAATCACCATCTTTCTTCTCATCAGATTTCTTGGAGGAGCCGGCATCCTCAGGAATCTTCTTGAATAGAGTCTGTATGATCTGATTCTGGCTTTGGAGCAATGACTCTATCATCTTTCTGTTTCGCTCATCACTTTCATGTCTTTCTCTTTGCATCCTCTCTTCTCTTTCCATCATCAGCTTCTTAACTCTTCCTCCTTCCTCTCCTTTTCCAATTTCTCTTTCCATTTTTCTTCTTTCTCTCTCCTACGCTCTTGGCGTTCTTCTTCTGCCCTCTTGCGCTGTTCCTCATGACTTGTTATTATGACATCAGTTATCGATTTCATTCCTTCGAGCATAGATTGACTCATCTTGCTCATCAGGTCAATCGCTTGGGAATCAGCAGGATATTGGGAGACATTTTGGCTTGGGGGAGGCATCTGAGATTGCGGTTGAGCTGGAGGTGGAGTCGGAATTTGCTCTGGCTCAGCTTCTTCTTGCATTGTTGTTGAAGGTCCCGCATCAGTACGGGCTTTCTTTGTTCCCTTCTTGGCCCTAGATGGCCTGATTCTCTTGCTCGTGGAGGGCGCTTGGCCACCAGATATGAACGAAGATTGCGCCTCAGAGTCGCCAGGCGGCTAAGGCAATGAGTATGTGATTCTTTCGCGCAGAGGGAGTTTTGGCACACTGATAGGAGGGTTCACCCTTATTCGCTCGTCGGCTGTAAACACACTCAAATCGACACCCTGGCTTATACAGATTCTTCGGATCAGATTTGGATAGCACAAGACTTGCTTGTCTTCTATCCGGGTCGTCAGAACTTCAAAGACATGCCTTCCTACGTTTAGCTTCACTCCATGCCACAACTTTGCGAGTCCCATAAGAACACTTCCAGATGTAGTGTGTGGGTGCGAGTTGGGCCGGATTTTCGACATGTAGAACTCATAGGTTGGCATGAAGTCTAGTTTCAGCCAGTTTGTATCAAAAGTATGATCCGGAGCGGGTACCCTTGTCATGCTATTCGCTATGGCCGAGTACGGTGCAGCCTTCTTCGTCTTTCCTCTCTTCATCAAAATTTCTCCCGCCGGGAATTCATCTTGAATATTTGGGGTCTCAAAGAATGTATTCAACCATTCAGGTGAGATGTCAATAAAATGACCCCGGATCCAAGTCCTCCTACTACTGACTTCAATGTTGCAAAAGAATTCTCGAGTGAGCTCTACAAATCCATCTTCCTCATGGTGCAACATGAAGTTCCCCCATTCATGGTTTCTGTAGAACGTTTCAACTGTGGGGTGGAGCAAGATGTCTGGGCTGAATCCCTTATCTGGCACGATCATCTTTAATATTTTTGCGTACCGTTCAGCCCCTTTCATCCGCCCATTGAACTTAACCTCCAAGTCTGCTTTGTCCAGTTTCTTCTTTTCATATTGCTTTATCACTCCCATCCGGTGCCTTATAGTATTTTCAGACCAGAATTCAATTGGTCTAACAGAACCAACTGACTCTAAGTCTTCACTCGTGTGCCAATCTGTTGATCCGCTTTGATTTCCTTGGTTAGGTTCATTACTGGATCCTGCCTCATGCTCCCTTTGACTTGGTTCTCCTCCTTCCTCAGCTGCTTCATTTTTAGATTCCTCCTTAACCTGTTTAATTACATTATTGATTGTATTGTACTCAGTCATTACAGGCTTTGGAAAATTAAGTACAGGAAAGTAAGGATCAACACTAGTTGATACCTCCTCCTCCTCCCTATTTCTTGCAGCTTGTCCGACAGGACGTTGGAAGATAGGCGCCATTTGGTCCATAAACTCTTGTTCTTCCCTTGGGATTTCCTCCTTTTCTTCCTCCAACATCTTCTTTCTCCTCTCAGCCATATCTTGCGGTTTATCTGTTTTAGCTTGTGGCTCTTCAGCTTTTTGCTGCTCAACAGCTTTGTCCATTACCAAGTCTGACAATGTGATTGGATTTGCAGATGGACCTCCTGGAGCGATGACTGCTTCAATCCTAGCCGTGCCAACAAGAGGATCAATGATTCGGGATGCCTCTGTCTGATAACGGATTTGTTCAGGCGCCTCTCCTCGATCAATCCTTGCTTCAATTTGCTCATTCAGTCTATTCCTTATGCCTCCCAAGATGGTTTGCCTGTCGTGAGCAGTGGGGCCGGTCCATACAGGGGGTTGTTCGTCTTTAATTTTCAGCCCGGTTCCCTCTTTTCCACCTGTAATCATCAGTTCCTCATCATCCCCTTGTTCAGCTTCTCCAGATTTCAGGCTTTCCAAGTCTGCTTGTAATTTCTCAGCGATTTCTTTGTCTTGAGCCTCTTTCTTCTTCCTTTCCTCCTCAGCTTTTGCCTTTTCAATATTTTTCAGCATTTGTGTATCTTGCATTGCCTGTTCTTCTCTCCTTATTCTTTCTCTGATCTCGGCTTCACTGGGCGGCTCTTCAAACATTTGCTGTTCCAGCACACCTGCCTGTGCATTTTCATCTTCTTGCATTTTTCTAGCTATCTTAGCGTCTTGAGCAATTTGTTCTTTTCGTTTGGGAGGTGGTGGTGGCATTATTCCCTTGCCTCTATCTTTTGGATCTGCAGGTGCTGCCACTTTCCTCGCATTTGGCTCGGGTTCTTGAATTACCACTTTTGGCTCCGGTGCCCTTGTTGGTTTCTCTTTTTCTTTCTCAGCTTGTTTCACCAGCCTCCTTCTTGTTTGAGCTTGAGGCACGGGCTGGCTTTCAGATGCAGCAACAGTAGATGTTTGCTCGGGCTGGGTGGGTGGATTAGTGGTAGCAGATGCTTGTTCTCTTGGTGGCAAGGCAAATGCTTGCACCGCTGGTTGGGTCGGCTGTGGGTCGGCGTTAGGAGGAGGGGTAGAGATATAGTCATCGATAACAGTATCCGAATCCTCTTCTTCTGCTGCCTGCGTCCCAAACTGCTTATGGGCATATCTCAGATAATCCTGCACAAATATCCGACTGGTGATTCTGACTAACTTGAATTCCCATGCTTCCTTAATCGTTGTGCAAAATATGCTCCTGATCTTGTGGTTATAATGCATAACCTTCGACTTATTTCCAGTGTTTCCATAGTTCAGGGCTTCTTGATCCATTTCCATAAGGAGCTCGAGATATGAAGTCCTGTACTGCTCCATCATGGTGCTTACCATGTCCATTTCCAATCCTTCTTTTAGATAAGTCGTGTCCTGCGCCCGGTCATACTTCAAATACTCCCCTGCCTCGGCCTTGGTCATTAGTCTGTATTGTCTTGCCTTCTTTTACAGCACTGACCAGTCCTTGTGTTTGATCATAAATCAGCTTCTCTCTTAGAATTCTGAGGTGCTCGGGGAAGTCAGGATCCACTTCAATTCCTTTCTCGGATACTCCCACTTGGCCGAACCGCTTGTTTATAAATATCGCCTCAAAGTTGTCCTCATCCAGCAAGACTAATCCCTTATCCAATCGTTCTTGCTTGATGAGTCCTCTGCCTTTTCCCCACAGATAGGTCAGTTGATGCCATTCGTGTCGAGCCGCATTGATTTCTTGTCTGAACTTGTCCAGCATGGTAGAGTCCCTTTCGGTATTGAATTTTTCCATTCTTTTCAGTTTATGGAACAAATTGTAGCTCAGCTCTCTGTGCCTCCGTTTGGCCTGAATGGTTACCCATCTTTGTTCCTCCACACCCATGTTATCGAATAGGCGTGGGTTCCAGATGCAAGGAAAGACTTCATGCATCATCAGAGCTCCCTTTCCTAGTACTCGGCTCACATCCAACGGCTTCTCCACAAACTGCAGTCGCACTTGTGGGTCTATTGGTTGATCAGGGATGAGTATATCATAGTTTGATATGGATAGTCCAACAGTTCCATCTTCTAGGTGACGTTCCCATGTGGCCCTGTGTATCTGATACTTCAGAGTAATCCGCTCTAAGTGGACCGCCGGGGTCATTATGGAGTCGTTCGGGGCATGATCGGACATTAACTCCCAGAACTTTAGCATGTGGTGGAAGAAGTCTCTTTCAATGCTGGTGAGGATGGTGGATCTTTCTGCTGGTGGAATACTCACATCCCATCCTGGCCTTAATACCAGTTCTGCTTCAGTGTTATGATCCAATGGAACGCTATATTCACTAATCAAAGCTTCCCTGATCTTCTTTATCTGACTTTTGTTTGTAGAGGCCTCTATTGCTGCGTGATGCAGTGTACAGTCAGGCAGTCCAATACCGGATTTGATGACTTTTTCATTCCTGAAAAATATAGAAAGTATTAACTCCAGACAAGTTTTTATATGTTTTTAATAATTGGGTTTCAATTTTAATAATCAACATCCTCACATTTTGAGCTTTGCTCAAAATGTGATTTATTTGATTAGTGCTTGAAATTTTATTACTAGGTGTAAATACAGCATTGATTTTGTTAATAAAATCTAAGTCATTGGACCTAGAATATTTTTAATGGGCCATTGGGCCCAAACTGTTTGATTTTTCAATTTTATTAAACAAGTTCGAGACACTTGTTGGAAGTGGAAAGAGATGAAATGAATGGAATGGATGCTCGGAATTGGAAAGTGCAGTGGAGGCGTGGCGCAATGGTTTTGCTCTTTCCGGATTGCTTGGACTGTCTTTGGACAGTTGAGAAATTCCCGAAAATTAAGCAAACACTATTTTTAATTTTGAAAAGGGTTGACTTGATTTTATTAAATGAAAAGTGGGGTGTGTGTGGCCCCATTTTGGATTTTGAAAAGGATAACAGCTATTTGGTGACAAAAATACTGCTATTTTATAACTCACACTCTTAGTTCCATTGGGAAAAAATACACTTGTCAAACTTATTCTATCACTCATTTGTCTTTTTGTGAAAAAGTGATTTTGCTGAAAAGTGGTTGGTGTGCACTGGGATTGCCATAAAAAGGCCATACACCCACTTTTATGCAGATTGTTGTACCCATATACACAGTTTGCCAAAATCAGGGGAAGGGCATTCAATGTTTACAGCGGCATGCAATGAACATGAGACATAGAATAATCAACACAGGATTATGCACACCAACTACAGTTCTCAAATATCTACAACCCATAATATTATACTGCACCAAGAATCAATTAACTTATTCTATGCACAACTCACAGACTTCATGCTTGAAATTCCAACAAATTCACAGAATTGGAAACACCTAAACATGTTGCCTAGTTAAGGAATGTGAACAACAACATCAAGACATTCTACATGCCCAAACATTCGTTGTTTCAAAGCTCAGATTCCAGAATTTTTATCAACTTCTACCAGGCCATAGATCTTATTCAAACATCATCATTTACCAAGAACAAGCCACATAAGATATTCTAGCATCACCATTTAGTAAAAGAACAGGTAACAGAAACTTGAGAACCCTAAGAGTTTCAAAAGTTCAAAAAATGGTGAACCTCATCCTAAACCGCAGCCTGAGTTCTTTAACAACCCTAAATTCAGAATACCACAATGCCCACACATCAATCGAATGTTCCTCTGCTTCTCAAACACAACAAAATCCCTAACCATCCAGTCATGCTCGGCCAATCACAGCAATCATAGCAACTCAAAAATCACAATGCCCATCATGCGAAAAGCTCCAAATCCAACCGACACAGTAAAACACTGAACAAATTTGCACCTAAACACACATATCGCAAAACAAGAACAAAAATCCCAAAATCGCGAAAACAGGGGTGCGCAAGAATCGAATGGGAAAGTGCTTACCAGGGTTCAGTCTTCTTTGGAGATGAAGATGAGGGTTCCATTGCGTTTCTCGCGAAAATCGGACAGACTTTCCCTTAGGAAATGGCTGGGTTGTGCGAAGAACACGTAGTGTTCGTTCGGGAAGAAGGGCTTCGAGAGGGAGAGGTTTTTGAAAAATTTTCTAAGTGCTGAGAATGTGGGAGCGTAAGGAAGAAGAAGGGAGGGGGGGGGTATATAAATATAAATGGGCCCAGTCGTGGAACCCTAGCCCATGTCGCAAAACAAGGTTCCTCGACTGGGGTTTAGCGCCATTAGAGCGGGGGTTTCCTCGACAGGATTGACAAGAAGGTGGGCCAGGTGTGAGTTGTGTCGCGGAACTGGCAGCCAGTCGCGAGGCGTAGCCTCGCGACTGGGTGTCTCGCGACACAGAAAGACATGGTTTAGACAAGGGTTTAGCGAGGTGTGTCGCGGAACTGGTAACCTGTCGCGAGGCGTGGCCTCGCGACACGGGTTCATTCCGCGACAGGATATGGAATGGGGGGGGTTTATGGGACTGATGAGACTGTGGCGCGAAGCTACCCCTGTCGCGAGGTGTGGTCCCGCGACAGGGTTTCGCTACGCGACAGAGATCTCACTGCATCTAGAGACTCATGTCGCTATCCTCCCTCCTGACGTGAGGCAATGCCTCGCGACACAAGTGGGTTTCCGCGACACGAAATTTTGAATTTTCAAATTTCCGTGGTCTGGGCCCGAGCGTGTTATTGGGCCTGGATTCACTTTATTTGATTTGGACTTGAGTGAGTTCAGTCCAAATAAATTCAAAATGATTGGGCTGAATTTTAACAATCTACTTGCTTATAAAAGGGTTGGATCAATTCCATTTATTATGAAATTTATTCCGGATTTTAAATTGCTTTAAATTCCGATAATATTTTCTTAAAATTCATGGAATCAATCCAACCGGGAACCTGGTTTTCTGTGTCATTTTTCTGCTCCTTCTTTTTGGTGGTTCCGGAATTCCTGCAAGATAGATAAATGAAACGCATTAGATTCTCTCCAAATATCAACATCCTCACATTTAGAGTTTTAGCACTCTAAATGTGTGATTTGATTTTTGAGACTGGAATATTTTTGTTTTGAATAAAGTATGTACACTAGCTATGAGTAAATCAGGAGTTTAATTCTCTTATAAAATGGCGCTGCATCCTCCCCGACAACGGCGCCATGAAACTTTTGACAGATTTCCCACACGAGTATTTTCTAAAATAAAAGGATTTAACCCCGGGTTCGATTTTTATTTAGTGAAACCGAATTATGAAGGCGGAGTTGGGATTAAGGATATATGTATAGGTTGTCACGTTTTTATTACTCGTGTTAAGAAACTGTGGCCCGAAAGCGCACGGTGTCAAAAATTGCAGTAATTTATAGTAAGACCGGATCGTTCACTGGAGGATGTGCGATAGAAACAGGGCCCACGTCATTTTATAAGATTTTCAACTCGGTTACTCGAATCAGTTGAGAAGTTGACTAACAACTACTTTACTGAAATTAAGCTAGTTAAGAAAGCAATTAAAGCTATTCTACAAAACACGTAAAATCCTATTCTAGAATGCAGATAAGTTTAAGCTACAAAGCAGTTAAAATTAGGTCTAAAAAGCAGGTAATTTTACTCTATGAAAGCAGTAGAATAATCTAAGGAATGCTGTAAATCTAAACTATGCTATCTATGAAGCTGATTTAGAGAAGTGACAGAATGGACAGGGAGAAAAGAATAAAAATTGGACAAGGTTAGATAAAGCATTATTAGACTTCCATTTTTATACACAGATCTTTGCTTGGGATACTTCTGTCAGATAACTAATTCTCATGCTCTCAGCACTATGTTCCCTTTAACAGACAGGTACTTACAGTATGGGTTTACATGTTCTTAAGACCACAAATTCTAAGATACCAAAGATTCATAACTGCCCCGGCCAGGGTATGTTATTTCATCTGTAGTGGATAAGCAACACCTGACAATTCATTAGTTGAATTGCCAAGTACTGCTATCGTTCCCCCATGTCACACCCAAAGAGTCTAATCAAGTCTGAACTATCCCATAACTCTCAAACCTAGAAGCAGTTCCACTACTCTCAATACAACCGAGTGACCTCTAGAGAAAGCAGTTTAAAAATAAAGCAATAAAGAAAGCATTTAAAATCCTATCACTCGGAGGTTTTGAGAGAGTTACCCTGGTAGTATAAGAAGAGCCCCCAGTCAGGATGACCGGAAGTGGATCAAGAATTCCCAGCTCTCGGTGAACCACATATAGTGTTCACTTCCTTCCGGGTGGTTATGAGTTACAAACTAATGAAACGAACTAACAAATTTAGTTCGTTCTGGATGCACTCACTCAGGACTCAAAAATAGGCTTTGGCAGAAGAGGATAGCAGTTGAAAGGAACTCAACCCTATCTTAGAGAATAACCAAGGCCTGAGTGCTGTTCCTCTATCCATCACACTGTATTTGAATCCAAGTGGATCCCATCTCGGTGTAATAGTTAAGACTAGATTCCCAACACACAACAATTTTGGAACATAATAGATTTTGAAAATCATTCCCTAAACAGGTACTAGACTCTCAATAAGAACACAGATCCTTTCAGTCTAGATGAGACCTAGTCGCTGACTCTGCTTCTAATTTCCCAAAATCAACCCCCGGTGGAATATGAATTAGTCATAACTGAGGAACTTATCCCTTACTCAGATCCGGATTATGTAAATGAATTTTTGTTGGAAATTTAATACGCAGTATCTGTTTAAATCTAGACTTCTAATGTCCAAGGGAAGGATCCCAAAATAATATTGACCACAATAGTACATAATATTATCATGCATACGGATATAAGTAAGTGTAAAATAAATTAACCCAAGATATAGTGGTGGGTAAAGACAGAAGATGAGACACAGATATGAAGCAGCCGTGGGGCTAAATATGGTGGCGTAATAATCAAGTGGACGTGCAAACATCTGCTATCCAGTTTCCGAATTATTCGGATGGATGAATTTAGAAGGCAGAAACCCTATAATGGCAGTGTCGCTGCCAGTTGGGTCCCCACCGTCTGCGATTCAGATAAAAACCTACATGTTTCCTTTCTGCAGTATGTATCAGCCAATATTGACAGATATTGACGGATTTATATCACATATTAGAATTTGGGTTTGGAAATTAAGATAAAGAAAATAAAACTGTATCTGGATAGGAGTCAGCTGAACAGCTATTATAATCCCGGATGGACGAACCGCCAAGGCTTCCACCAACCACTACCCAGACCATGCAAAATAATAACTAGTTAATGAATATTCAGACTACGAGCTAGTTTATCCGTGTGGGAATACCCGCCAACATTAGTTTGATATATTATTTACTAGTTGTTTCACACAATCACAAGAAAGACAAAATAAAATGAAATGAAATGAGATTCCTTGCATGAGAGACATTGGTTTCTCATGCACGGGTATGTAATTAATCCATATTTAATGACTTAAATAATCCTTCACACCATAGTTAATTACAGTCCAGATTATCTGTTTAAGGCATTAAGGTTTTGTTTATAGAAAAGTATTTTAATGAGAGTTGAACAAAAATCCTTTAATCATGGTAATTATTGACCTTAATTATTGCTAATCTCGATCTTTAATTATTGATTTAAGGATTCAATCATTTAAATGGAGAAAATGGAGAATCAAAATTTTGGCAGCATAATGCCTTATACTGC
The DNA here is from genome assembly GCA_030278955.1 of Hygrophila difformis. Classification (NCBI taxonomy): domain Eukaryota; kingdom Viridiplantae; phylum Streptophyta; class Magnoliopsida; order Lamiales; family Acanthaceae; genus Hygrophila; species Hygrophila difformis. The sequence goes on along the minus strand of JAOANR010000006.1, from coordinate 58,510,071 downwards.
GATCTTGGGATATTACACCTTAATCCGTGGGATTAAGGTGTGAATGATGCAATATAATAGAGGATTAGAAATTTTGAGATTTAAAGAGATAGGGATCCTGTCGTGGGACCATAATTTGTGTCGCGAGCCTAGGCTCGCGACATGGGTATCTCGACAGGATGTTTTTAGAAATTTTTTGGTAGGTTAAACTTTGTGTCGTTTGACTGGGATTGTGTCGCGAGACGTGGCCTCGCGACAGGAGTCTGGCGCCACAAAGCGTAACTGAAAATTTTCTGAGTGTTAGGGTACCAGTCGCTAGAGTTGGGGAATTGTGTCGCGAGACGTGGCCTCGCGACAGGATGGTCTGGCGACTGGGTTTTCAAAAATTTTAACAAGGCATAATTTCCTGTCTCGAAACAAAAGTGTGTCGCGAACCGTGGGTTCGCGACAGGGGTCTCTCGACAGAGCCATATCACAAAAATTGCAAGAGTATTGGCTCTCAGTCGCTAAGCAGGGGTTGTGTCGCGAACCGTGGGTTCTTGACAGGAGTGCCTCGCGACTGAGGTTTTCAAAATATGAAGACAAATGTCCCTAAGCATCCATGTCGCGAAACAACCCTCCTGTCGCTAGACGTGGCCTCGCGGCAGGAAGAGGTTGGCGACATGGGTGGTTCAGGACACGAGTCAGAAAAGCAAAAGTGGAACAGTAGCATGCAAACATCGTAATCTACCCTATTTCAGATCGAAAAGTGATTCTAACCCAAAATAACCAAACAAACATTTAAATCTACCTTGAACATGCTTGCATAAAAATGTAATTAATTAAGACATTATTTAAAATAGGGCAAATCCTAATCTAGGGCTGATCATACCCAAACATGCTCCATTATCCAAGAAAATAAGAACAGTAAACATAATAAAATAACAATAAGGGTCAAATGACCCAAAAGAAAAAGAAAACATTAAATCCATGGGTTATAACACCCATTTCATGATTTTTGGGACACCATTTGATGAATATTCTCCCATTTTATAAAATGGGTTTGAAAATGCCCATGATTTGGGGTATTTCAAACCCTAAATCAAAAATCCCACAGAAAAGCAACATGTAAAATTGGCTATCTAGCTACACTGAAATGTAAAAAAATTAATCTAAAGCTGTCTAAGCTAAACTAGAACATAAATTAAATAATACAAAAAAATATTAAACTAAACTAAACTACTACCTAGAGAAAAATATCTCCAAATTATGTCTTCAAGAAGATGAATTTCTAACTCCTTAGCACATAGGGATCACCACATATTTATAGAGGTGAAACCCTAGGCCCATGGGCCTTGGTCTGGAGCCCGTCTCGCAAGACATCACATACATCTCAGCCATGTCGCAGGATCACGCATTGTGGCGCGAGACGAGGCCTCATGTTGCAAAGCTTCACGACTGGGTCTTGGCTTTCTTTTGATTTCTGCTTCTGTGGCCCGAGACACCTCTCTGTCGCGAGGCCATGTATCGCAACACGGATGGCTGGCGACAGGGTTCTTTCTCCATCTGCGAGTTGTGGCGCGGAACCTTCGTGTGTCGCTAGACCATGGTTCGCGCCACGGAGCTAGCGACAGGATGCTGGCCTTCTCTTCAGTTGGGGTGTTGTGTCGCTAGACTGCCCCCAGTCGCGAGGTCACGTCTCGCGACAGGGCACAGTCTCGCGACTGGCTCGCCTTACTGGGCCTGGTGGGCCAAAACATGTATTTTTGTGGGCTTTTTCTTTCTTTTCCCATCTTTTTGTATTTCGTGGGCCTATTTTATTCTTTTGCCCATATTTTTCATTCATTTTTCTTTTCTTTTCTTTTTTTCTCATGTTTTTGGATTTTTCTAACATAAATGTGTAATAAAATTACTTATTTATGCATTTTCTCACCAGCTTATTATTTTTACAAATATGCATAAATCAGTCTAATTCTACTGCTTTCTTATTTAATATAAGACCGGAATGCGATCAAATGCCCGTCTCAGATACGGAAATGGATTGAAAATAATGGACATTTCTGGCCATTATCAATGATCCCATCAAAAGTGTCTCAAACATTAAAAAGTGTTAGTATCACAATGAGATATCACAATAAGATATATCAATAAATCCATAAATATCTATTAGTAGTTGTCATATAGCTGTAATACTCATACATCAGCTCCAGTAAGTTTCATAACCAAAATCATCAGGCAGCAGTTAATCAATTGTCATAACCATCAGAGAATTTCATCAAAATATAAGCTCACAAAGTAAATCCTCATTACCAACCAAGTATACTAGATACCATTACCAACATATTAAGCCAAGCTTCTCCAAACTCCCCTTCAACATTAATCACGGGATAGACACCTTTATTTCTCCCCCTTGATGGGAGCTTCATCAAACACATGGGCGTCGATCATTGAAATAACATAATATCTCCTTAATAACAAGCAATCAAAAAATTCATTAGTTCAAAAATATATCAATGCAAAAGAAAATCATTTTACCCATTTTTGAACTGAGTTGGGATGCTTTTCTGGTTCGCAAATTATTCTATGTAGGGTGTTGCTGGTATGTAGGGTGTTTCTTCTTTGGAATCCATACTCTTTGTACTCTTATCCTTTTTCGAAGTTCTTCTGTTGGCCATACAACAGCTCGACCATTTATTAAGTCTCTTACTATTCTGATGCAAGTCTCAGCTGAATGTTCTGGTAGTTGGCAATAGCAGCAGTCCTTCTGTCGTCTGGACGACGCGCTGACTTCAACTTCATCAGTCTCCTTGTATTGTGAAGTCAAGTATCCTCCACTCACGAATTTGGTTTTGCTTGGAGTTGATATCTTCTTATAACCTATACGTGTTTGGTCACCAAAACCCTTTCCCATAGACAAAACTTCATCGAGTTTATTTTTACCTTTTACTACCTTTTGAGAATTGCGGTTTTCCTCTTTTAGATCATCCAACTCGTTTTGCATGTCAAGAACTTTAGCTTTAAGCTCATCATTCTGCTTTTTTAATGAGTCGACTTCCTTTAGAACTTCTTCATTATTTTCAACTTCAATATCATAGGCTATTCCGACGTCAGCGAGTTGTCCCAACAACTTTTTATTTTCCTGAACAGCAGCTTCATAATCTTCTTTGAGTTCATTGTAATCAGCAACCAATTGCTCAAATTCATCATCACTGTTACCTGAATCAGAAAAAACTTCGTTAGTGCAAAAACATATTGACTTTGAATTACCTTCCGAATAAGTGGGACTAGCATTTCTTGGAGTGAATATAACGACCTCCTCAGTTTCACTGTTGTGATCATCAGTAGTCTCTCTGTCATCGTAATCACTAAGCGTTGCCTGAAGTTTCTTTCTACTGCTTTCTCCATGTTTCAAGTTCTTGCACTGAAGTCTATCTGTCGTTTGAACATCATCAGAACTACATTTCGGGATCTTTCCTTTGTTGAATTGCTTGGCCCTTCTTTCTTTAAGCATTCTAACACCTTCTTTGATTATGTAGAATATCTCATCTTCTGAAATGTCATCAAACTTTTCTACAACATTCAATGCGATGTTCTTTGCATCTTCTTGAAAAGCCATTCGGTGGTTTCTCATCCTTTTCTTCGATGTGCCTTTTCTCTTCATTTTCAAGATTCTGGATATCTCCTCAGCTGCGTTAGAGGGAGGCTCTGATATCAAGTGTAGGTCCCGATTTTAAATCTTGATTGCGACAGTCGTTGGTGTGTGATCAGAACAACGTATACACAGCGGAAAGTAAAAACACGAACAACGAATTTGTTGACCCAATTCGGTTTCACAACCTACGTCTGGGGATTCCAATCCAGGCACTCTCACTATGTAAAGACTCAATCAAAACAAGACTCGATCTATCCAAGCACTTAATACCAAACTCTATCACACTAGAAGTCGAAACTCCCCCTCAACTACAGTCTCTGGAATACCAATCCAATTTGATGCAATCTTGATAGATGATCTTTCCAACACTTGAATCTTGAATATAGCAGACGATCTGGACTTCAATCCTTCATATTTCAAGGCTTCTTTGCAAAGACAACCTCCACAACGTGATGTCAAGAAAGTGATCTTCAATATAGAAATCCTATTAAAGCATGTAGCACATAAAGACTTTGATGATCTTCAAGAAACTCTCAGATGTAGAACACTCATCAAAGACTATTTAAACTCTCAAAGACTAAACTCTAAGAAAGACAAGAGAGAAAACCAATCTAAACAATATGAAAGTGAATTACAACTCAATATGTCAATATAGCAAATCTCTTAATCAAATCTAGGACTAACACACTTATATAGAGGAGAGTAAATTCGCAATCTGCTGAAAGTAGCTCCTTCAAACTGTTAAGATTAGCAAACAATAACTGTCAATGTAACTTCCATAAATCTGTTCAGTTCTTGTCGTCAATGCGTCGTTCCAACATCGATCTGACGACACTGTTCATCTGCACAAAAGCTTAATGTACTAACAATATATATTTTCAATCGATTCGAGTAGTCGAGCTAATTTATATATATATATATATTTTTGCTGTTATTGAGATCGAGCTCGAGTCGAGTACCCGAGTTTATTGAGTATTTTTTTTGTATTTTTTCCTTTGAAAATTTTTTTAAAAAAAGAAAAAAAATGAGTCAACCTAAGTACTCGATCGAGTTCAAGTATTATATATAGGCTCGAGATCGAGCTCGATACTCGAGTGCCCTACTCGACTACTCGACTCGAATTTTTCGAGTACAAGTTGAGTTTTTTTCAAGCTAAGTCTCGAGTCGAGTTCGAGTAGCTCTACTCGTTAATCACCCCTGCCGAACATAACCTACCTAAAAGTTAATTATTCGAAACTTCTAACTTTATAGTAGTATAATAGATAAAAAAAAAAACAAGGATTATTCTATATATATCTCACACTTATAAAATAGAGGAAATGAATTTTTTAGGCCATTACAAGCACCATTTCCACATTTGGGCCATTATGAAATCAATTTTCAATTTTAGGCCATTAGAAACCATCTTTGACCAAATTAAGGCCATTTAGACTATTTTGACTTTTTCAAACTTCAATTAACCCTACCAACTTTTACTTTATTTCATTTTGACCCCAGATTTTAGTTTCTTCATTACTATTAGTCCAATATCAGCCCATCATGCTTCCGATAATTAAATTAAGCACTAAGCTTCATATCTTGGCTTTGACCGCCTTGCTGCCGGGTTTCCTAAGCTCCGGGATTTTACGGACTTCCTCCAACCACGCAGCCGCGACCAATGGTTCACCGATTCTTGGCTCCTTCAGCAACAAACAGCACAGTCCTATTTCGTTTCCTACCTTAGGACGTATCAAGATATGAATAAAGGGTTTTAATTATATTATCGGGATTTGGGATATTTGGAAGCCTGGATTTTACTGAAGAAGTATTAAAAATATTATTTAAACATAATTTCCCCTAACGGAGAAGACAGACACTTAGTTCCTCATGGAGGATACAAGACTCTTGGGGAAATACCCCATACTTTTACAGACTCGAAAGGAAATATGCAGAAAGAAATATTACAAATACTTTGAAGAGTTAGGAGGAATTTTCGATGTCTTCCATCTGCTTCAAACTCCTTTATTTATAGGCGCCCGCGGACTTCAGCCCCGGATTCCAATCTTCCTCTAAATCCTTGTGACGTCACTGCGTTCGTCACTTGGCCTTAATTTCCACCGGCTAGATTATTGTCCTTTTTTGAATTATTGCGTTAGGTGGCTTTTTGTCAACTTTCCACCTTCTCCTGTCGGCCACTTTCTGCCAGCTACTCTGCCCTTCTTTGTCGGCTTTTAATTATGAGTGTTGCCGACACCTCCTTTTCTTTTACATCCAGCTAATCTTACTTTGGCTTATGAAAGTTTTTTGGATGTTTCTTCCCTTTGTCCTGTTCGGGTCCGGATTTTTTCTGGGTTACCCGTATCTTTGTACCGAATAGGGGTTTCTCCTGTTCTGCACAATATGGGCATATGTGGTTATCCCATTGGCCAACATGCATCATGTTGCATGCCTTTTTCTGGTAGACTCGGTTGCTGGCAACTTGTTTTCCCAGATGAGTAACCGGGAACGATCCATTTAAATTGTTTGAGAATATTTTAAACGGATATTTAACCTTTTCCATCTTGGTGAGACAGACCCAGAATCCCCATGCTCGTCGGGTGGAGATTTCATCTTCGTTGATTGAAGATACCAATGGTGCCTTCTCATCCATAGACTTAACTCTGTTGAAGGCAATCATATCAGGTCTCTGTAATTTAATAAATTGAAAGACCGGATAAGAACATTTTCCGACTATCTCTGGTGCCGCTGAAATGAACTTAAGTTCCAAAATATCTTCTTCTCTTTGCCGTTTGATCGCCCCAGCCTTCACCTTGCCGCCCTTCTCTTCGATTTCACCATAGCATCGCAGCTCCTTTTTGATATGTATCTCCTTCGCCCATTCCTCATCCAACATTCGCCCTGACCGAGTCTACCACAGAGCCAGGTCCGGCTACGAGTTTTGTGTATGTTCTCAGTGCTTATGTTTGTGATATTCATGATTTTAAAACGAGTTTTGCAGTTAAATTATACTAAGTATATGTTCTTAATTTATACAAGCATGTCCCAGTGTCTATTGAATTTTGTGAAGAAATTAGGTTATTCAATCTCTGGCTTGATGTACTAGGTTTTTTTTCCTTCCTTTTTTCTTTGGCATCATATTCCATACTTTGTTTTATAGGACACACTTTTGATTTTTATCGTTGTTGTAGAATATAGAGATTCCATCAGTTTTTGCCACAGCTTCAAGAAATATGATTTCTTTAACAGCCCATGCTACGCTAGAAAAGCGATCTGACATCTATGCTCCCAATTGCCTGATTTCATCTCTGCCCTTTGTTGCCGCATTCCTTACTCTTTTCTGTTTGTCCTTTTCTGTGCCTTCTAGGTTTTAGACTTTTTTCTTTTCCCCTCAATTTTATCTCGCTTACACTAATTCTCTTCATTCGCTATTCATTGTTTTTGTTTTTAGCAATATATTTCAATTTCCTGTATTTAGAATATATTTTCACACCTGGGCCTGCATAGCTTTTATGTACTTTTTAATTTATCAAATATGCACAATGCTCCATGGGACATGACTTCAGAGATCAAGTTGTTTGCCTGGTTCTAACTTCTCAGATTTGAAGAAAAACAGGATTTGAAGAAAAACAGGTTTCAAAGCCGAATTCATCGTCTTTTAACTGCACTAGAGGGTAAGTCTCTTCCAGTACACTGGCCTATTTACAAATAAAATATTTTATGGAATGATATACAGCCCATCTTATGTTGGATTTATTGAAATCTACCGTTGTGTGTAGTCTTCGTCCTCTCTGCATCTGTACCTTCTACTGAAATTGTGTAAAAGGAAATAAAGGAACCCAAGAATGCATTTGTAACACCCCGGTTTTTGGTAACCCAGGTCGGGATGTCACCGCCACATCTCCCTAGTAAGACACGGTTTCTCCGAGCTTACTAAAGAGATGCAAGGCTAGGTATTGCAGTGTTTAAAACATTTAAAGCATTCAAAATAGCCCATACAATATAATCGAAAATAATAATAGCATAGCGCAGCGGAAATATTTAGTTTAGTACAGTATCGCAGCGGAAAATATAAAAAGGGCCGACATGGCCAAAACACGGGTTAAACAGGCCCGTTCATAGTATAGTCCAAGTACGAAATTTAAAAGCAAAATAAAAGTTCCCAAAATCCCATGCATGAGTCGTGCTCACACATGCTCATTCCACATATTCTGTAAAGAAAGGAATAAAAACGGTTTTGATCAGCAAAATTGCTGAGTAAGTTAACACATGCATGATCGTAGGGTTTAAAAGCCATAACTTTAATAATTTAACAAAAGCATGATAATAACATAATATTTGATTTCATATAATCCATATTATATGGCACAATCTATCTCAGGCTCTATTTAATAACACATATCACATGGTTTAATCATAAAAGCCATAATTTTAAATAAAGCATTTAAATAATTTAATTGGACAACAATATAATTTAATCTAGTTTAATTTAATTTAGAATCCCCGTTACATTCCCGATTTGGTATTTCAAGTTTCACGATAAAGATCGCGATGTCAACAAGTTTAGCCGGTAGCCCGGCGGCCGCAGCCGTATCAGCCATACCCAGTACCACTCCGGAGCCTCGGGAAACCCATACGGATATTCACGAGAGTGTAGGCTCTAAGTTTCGCCGTTTTGGCAATATCACATTTCAAGGATAGCGCGCGGGGTCACCATCGTCCATTACGGCACGAAGTGAATCGTTAGGGGGCACCCTGCAGAGCACTCACCCCTAATTTTAATCTATCAAGTTTGTAAGGGGATTTAGTTTTTAAAAATCTGACTTCCATTGTATTCATTTAGAAACAATATCTCAATTCGTTTCAACCCTAAAGGTTAATTCCATGTTTCAACAAGATTTCAAAATTTCGTTTCGGTAAATCACAGTTTACTCCAAAATTCGTCTAAAATCAGATTTAATTCCAAAAATTCCAAAATTTCACATCTGACACGGAAACATCAAGATCTACAACTTTCATGTTTTAACTTTTTCAATCCGAGATACCTAAGTAGGTCAAAATCGCTAATTTTCGCATAACAAGAAATCTGTCCGAGTTCAATACATCACAGATCAAAGATTTCAGTTTCTACCATATCAATTCAACTCCAAATTTAATGAAATTTGACAGGGATCATCTTAAGACATTTATCTACAACTTTCATGTTCGGCCAAAGATCTAAAACAGCCTAGATCCTATATCAAAAACGAGATCAAGATCAATCCTAAGTTCTGTCCCAGATTTCAAGATCTAAATCAAACAGTTCGGTTTCAACGGGTTTTCACCTATCAAATCAACTCCAAAAATTCTCAAATTTTTACAGTAGCTAGGTCTAAGTCTTAGGAACGTTTTTCGTGTTTTAAGTTTTTCCGTTTGAGTTCGTTTTAAGGATCGGAAAAATTCAACAATTCTGTTGCGTCGGTAGGAAAACAAAAGTGGACAGATTTATGATTCTTGTCAAATCTTTTAGGTTTCGAATGTTTTAAAATCTCCCAAAACCATGTAAGGTTAACTTACAGTATCTATGAACGTCGGGAATGTCCAATTCGGAGGCGTGGCTTCCAGATCACCGTTTCTCCTCTCCGTTCGTCGGGTTCTACGATCTAGATTCGATACGGGGGTGTAGAAAGAAAAAGGAGATGATTAGGATTCATTTTCGAATCGTTTATTGAACAGAGATTGGACCGAGACTTACCACGACTATGGAGATCTGTTGCGAACTCGTCCAACAGCGTTCGTCTTGGTTTCGTGCCTCCGACGACTCCGGATTTAGGGTTTCGAACGTATAGAGTGCTTTAGGGTTTCGTAAACTTGTTCGGGGCTCCCAAGGGGCTTATTTATAGAATTCTAAGTCCCTAGGGCGTCCACGGCCGACCTAGAACTCTGGAGTCGAGAGGTGTTCAACCGAAAGTCGAAAAATCCGCGTTCGGGTGAGAGATTCACGCAACAACCAAATCTGTGGGGTGGCGCGGTCGTGGCGCGGTTTTCCCCTTCCAGCGCGCGGCCACCGCGCCGACTTCGCCTGGACTTCGGTCCGGGCGGGTCGTGCGATCCGTCGTGCGTTTCCGCCTCTCTTTCGGGTTTCTATCCCTCTTTGCTCCCGAATTCCGATTCCCGGGGTATATTCGAGTTCATACTTTCTTTCTAATTTTATTCTTAGTCTAGTTGGATGTTTTGGACTCGAATACTCGAGTTCATTAGTGTCGGGTTTTGGTGTTTCATTTATCCATCCTTTCCTTTAATTCCTTTTTAAGTAAAAATCTCATTTCTCATTTCCTTATATTTATTTATTTCTTTTATTTGCTGGCTTTGTTTATTTATTTATAGTATTTATTTTATTTATTATTTATTTATTTAATTATTGTTTTATTTTATGTTGGAAAATTCTCGGGTATTACAGTCTACCCTCCTTAAGAATCAACTTCGTCCTCGAAGTTGTGTTTCGGCTTTTCTCGTCTCGTGCTAAGGTCTTGTGTTTGTTTTATTATGTTGTGACTGAACTTAGAATTAAACTTCTAAGCTGCCTACGTACCCGGTAAAGGGATCAAGCCATAACGTAGTTCAAAAGTTTACAAAAATGCACGAAAAATTAGGGGGTATGACATCCTCTCCCCCTTAAGATTGCAGTTATGTCCCCATAACTGTGTCGGTATCGGTTTGGAACAATGTCGGGTATCGTTCCCTCATATCAGATTCTACTTCCCAAGTTGCCGTCTCACTTTCGTGGTTTGACCAAAGAACCTTGATCATTTTGATGGTTTTGTTCCTCGTTACTCGTTCCTTAGTATCAAGAATACGCACTGGGACCTCTTCGTAAGTCAAATCTTCATCGAGCTCAATTATCTCTGGTTGAAGTACATGTGTCGGGTCCGGCACATACTTCTTTAGTTGCGAGACATGGAAGACATTATGAACTCGATCTAAGTGTGGCGGTAAAGCCAATCGGTAGGCTAGAGTTCCGACTCGTTCTAGAATTTCGTAAGGTCCTATGTATCGAGGACTTAACTTCCCTCGTTTGCCAAAGCGCATCACCCCCTTCATGGGTGATATCTTTAGCATGACCCTATCTCCCACTTGAAATTCTAGGTCTCGTCGTCTCACGTCGGCATAACTCTTTTGACGGTCTTGAGCGGCTTTCATCTTTCCTTGAATCACTTTGATTTGTTGAGCCATGTCTTCGATAAGTTGTGGTCCCACTACCACGGACTTATCGTTTTCTTCCCAGCTCAAAGGGCTTCGGCACTTTCGTCCATACAATGCCTCGAAAGGTGCCATGCCGATACTAGCATGGTAACTATTATTATAGGAAAACTCGATCAAAGGTAAATGAGATTCCCAACTCCCTTTGAATTCCAACACGCATGCTCTCAGCATGTCTTCTAGTGTTTGGATTGTTCTCTCGGTTTGTCCATCCGTCATCGGGTGGAATGCGGTGCTCATTTTGATTTGAGTACCGAGAGCTTTTTGTAACTCCGTCCAGAAATGAGAGACAAATCTACTGTCTCTATCGGAAATGATATCGTGGGGTACTCCATGTCGTCGTACCACGTTTTCAATGTAGGCTCGGGCCAATTGGTCCATAGTCCACGTATCTTTCATTGGGATAAATATGGCTGTCTTCGTTAGCCTATCCACAATCACCCAAATCTTGTTCATGCCTTTAGGTGATCGGGGTAATCCCGAGACAAAGTCCATTGAGATGCTATCCCACTTCCAACTTGGAATCTCTAGTGGTTGCATCAATCCTAAGGGTTTATGTCGCACTGCCTTAACCTTTTGGCAGGTGAGACATCTCGCTACGAAGTTCGCCACTTCCTTCTTCATTCCCGGCCACCAATAGATCTTCTTCAGATCTTTGTATAGCTTGTCACCTCCGGGATGTACGGAATATGGCGTGTTGTGCCCTTCCTTCATCAACCTTTGCTTCAATTCGGCACATTTAAGAGGCACACACCATCTCCCTTTGAAACGGATGCTTCCATCCTCGTGGACAGCAAATCCTATTGCATTTCCTTCGGCAATATACCCTTTTATCTTCTCAAGTTTCGGATCGCCCGGTTGAGCGAGTCGAATCTCGTCCAATATTGGAGTTTCTACGACCATGGCATTGACCGTTTCTCTCACTGTGCCAGGATGCACAAGTTCTAACTCCAATCTTGCTAAATCCATGTACAATGCCGGCGGAATTACCAACGAGTTTGTCACGTGTTGGGTTTTCCGACTTAGGGCATCGGCTACCACATTCGCCTTCCCCTCGTGGTATGCTATCTCTAAATCGTAGTCTTTAATGAGTTCCAACCACCTTCGCTGTCTCAGATTCAACTCCTTCTGAGTGAATATATATTTCAAGCTCTTGTGGTCGGTGAACATTCGACACTTCCGCCCATAAAGATAATGTCTCCATATCTTTAGAGCGAAAACGACCGCTGCCAACTCCAGGTCATGTGTCGGATAATTTTCCTCGTGAGGTTTTAGTTGGCGTGATGCATAGGCTACGACTCTCGAGTCTTGCATCAAAACACAACCTAAACCTTCCTTCGAAGCATCGCTATATACTTCGAAGTCACCATTCTCTGATGGTAATGTTAATACGGGTGTGGTTGTGAGTCGTTTCTTCAGCTCTTGAAACGATGTCCCACATGCTTCGGTCCACTCGTATTTTGCTCCTTTCTTAAGTAGCTGGGTCAAAGGACGTGCAATCCTTGAAAAGTCCTTCACGAATCGTCTATAGTATCCGGCTAATCCAAGGAAACTCCTCATTTCCGTTGGACTTTTCGGAGTTGCCCATTCAGTTACGGCAGAGACTTTTGTCGGATCCACTGATACTCCATCAGCGGATACTATGTGTCCGAGAAATGCCACTTCTTTCAGCCAGAAGTCACATTTCGACAGCTTACCGTATAGCTGATTTCTTCGCAAGATTTCCAACACTTGATGTAAGTGTTTCGCATGCTCTTCCTCGCTCTTCGAGTAGATCAGGGTGTCGTCGATGAACACTACGACGCACTGATCTAACAATTCTCGGAACACGTTGTTCATGAGATTCATGAACATGGCCGGAGCATTTGTTAGCCCGAAGGATAACACTGTGAACTCGTAATGGCCATATCGTGTTCGAAACGTCGTCTTTGGAATGTCCTTCTCGGCAATCCTCAATTGATGATACCCAGATCGCAAATCGATCTTCGAGAATACTGAAGCTCCCTTCAGTTGATCAAACAGATCCTCTATTCTCGGTAGGGGGTATTTGTTCTTAATGGTCACTTGGTTTAGTCCTCGGTAATCTATGCAAAGACGTAGTCTTCCGTCTTTCTTCTTGACAAATAAAACCGGTGCTCCCCAAGGGGACGTACTCGGTCTTATGTAACCTTTTCCCAATAGCTCCTCGAGTTGTTCCTTTAACTCCTTCATTTCCAGTGGTGCCATCCGGTACGGAGCTTTCGAGACAGGCTCTGTCCCCGGAATGAGATCTATCGTGAATTCAAGATCTCTCTCAGGTGGCATGCCCGGAACGTCTTCAGGGAACACGTCCGGGTATTCTCTTACCACTGGTATGCTATCAACCTTGTTCTCTTCCGCCTCAAGGTTGTGCACATAGCACGCATATAGTTCATACCCCTTACGCATCAAGCTACTTAGTTTAAGTGCACTAACGATCTTGTTACTTTTCTTAGGGGGCTGAGAGTAAAAGATAACTCTCTTTCCCCTACTTTTTGACAAGGTGATCTTTTGCTTTTGGCATTCGATCACCGCTTTATACTGGGATAGCCAATCCATCCCCAGTATGATGTCAAAGTCTCTTAAGTTAAATTCTACCAAGTTCGCGAAGAATTCTACGTTCTTTATCACTATAGGAATGCCGTTATATCGTTTAGAGCAAGACACTACTTCTCCAGAAGGCAATTGAATTCCTAAGCTAATTCTCTCGCACTTAGGTAGATCTAACTCAGGCACTATCCTTGATGCAATAATTGAGCAACTAGCTCCGGAATCAAATAAAATTCTAAGGGGTGTATTCAAAACGTGAAATGTACCTGCCATCACTTCTCCTTGCGCAGGCACGTCCGCTTGGTTCACCACGTTGAGCCTCCCCACAGGGCGTCCCTGATTGCCCTGCTGATTCCCATTTGGCTGCTGATTTTGCTGTTGGTTTTGATTCTGCGGGGGTGGAGGTCGTTGGTTCTGGTTCTGGTTTTGCGGCCTATTTTGAGGGGGTCTGTACCCTTGGTTATTCCCATTTCGCCCGTTTTGGTTTTGAGGCTGTTCTTGCCCCGCGACCAAATCGTCCCTCTTCGTTATGTTCTCGAGCCTAGTTCGACATTCCCGTCGAACGTGACCCATTCGACCGCATCGGTAACAGGCGCCTTGTTGCGGGCATCCCCTTGCCAGATGTGGTCGTCCACACCGCGGGCAAGGCGGTACCGGATCTTCTTGATTGAACCTCCTCCCAGTGTTGTTCTGTTGGGGCCTATTCGACCCTCTGCGCTGCTCGTTCCTTCCAGTGTTGTTCTCGTTTCGTGAATCTCGACTTCTCTTGTCCTGAGGACCCCTGCTGGACTCCCCACTCACCCTTCTTTTCAGCTGCTGCACGCGTGCTACTGCTACAGCGCGATCGTATACGGCTTGCAAATCGGGGTAGTGTACCCCCGCGATCACTTCACGCACAGACAGGTTCAGACCCATTTCGAACTTCTGTGCCTTTTCCGCATCAGTAGGTACTAGCCTTGGTGCGAACCTCACCAGCTCCTTGAAGCGGGTGTAGTATTCCTGCACCGTTTGGCTTCCTTGCTTCAACGACAGGAATTCTTCGTACATGGCAGCTTTGGTACTCAAGGGATAGAATCGATCCCTGAGTAGTTCCATCATCTCCATCCACGAGTAAGGCTCGTCATCTTCAGTTAGTTTGGCTTGCGTTGCTTGCCACCAGTCATTAGCTTCGCCTCCCAAGTAGTATGAAGCGACATGTACCCTCTCTTCTTCCGGACATTTGACCGCTCCCAGCAGCTTGTCGAAAGTCCGGATCCATTCCTCCAGTTTAGCTGGATCCTCCTCACCAGCATAGTGGGGCGGCTGGTAGGGATTCACCATCGCCAGGTAGTTAGGGCGAGCTTGGGGCGGAGGTACCGCCGCAGCTTGACCCTGGTTGACTTGCGCATTTCCAAGCGCAATCAACACTTCCTCTATCGTCCTAAGACGATCGCCCACATTGTTTGGTGCGGGGGCGTCCTGCGCACCTTGGGGCTGTTCCTCATCAGGTTGGTTTGGTTCGGTGACGTTTGGTGGTGTTTCAGTAGGTGTTTCAGTAGTGGTTTGGGGAGCAGGTTGGGCTCTGCCTCTTCCTCTTCCTCTGGGTGCCATTCTGGTACAAATAGGATAGTTTAGGACTGATGAATTTAGCATATAGTCTAAGCAATTTCTATGAATGTATATATGTGTAGTAATTTAGCACGTGGTGCTTTGTTCGGATTAAGAAGCATCGTATGCTTCGGGGTTTTATTTTATTTTGTTTTGTTGTTTTGATTTAAACAAAATAAATCGGGCATTTTATTTCCTCAAAAGAAATTTTAGTACAAAAGTAGAAATATTTTTCTAGCAAAACAATGTCTAATTGTAGAATCTCTAGTGCCTCATGACGTCTCTCGGCGGGGTAGCAGGATCTTCCTCCGGATCTTCCTCCTCCGAACTCGGCGGTAGTAGGTCGTCAAAGATAGTGTTTAAATCTTGCCCGTGGGCATCGATGTATTCCTTTAGTATTAAGTTTTGTGTAGTGAGGGTTTGAACTTGACGCTCGAGTTTGTTTATGCGGTGATGATCCGCCTCTCTCAAGTTGCCCATGTGATGTAAGTTGGCCTCCAATTGAGCCATACGGTACTTCATCTGCTCTAGGGTTTGGTGGGAATCGAGATGAACGCTCATCATCCTGACCATCAACTGCATCATGTCTTGACTAGCCATCTAGCGCAAGCAAGAGATCTAGGTTAATATTCGCCAAGATTCTAGGTTCGAGTTTCCAAGATTCTAAGTTCGAGTTTCCAAGATTCTAAGTTCAAGTTTCGCCAAGATTGCTAAGTTCAAGTTTCGCAAAGATTCTAAGTTCAAGTTTCGCCAAGATTCTAAGTTCATAGCAGAGATGCAACATGCATATGCAAATGATATTTCCCCCCCAATAATAATTTAATACCCATATATTTTTTTTTCCCATGGGTTTTAAAATAAAAATTTCTCCATGGAAATAAAAATTTAAAATTTAAAATATATCAAAATATTAATAATAGCTTAAAAATAATAATGGTTTAAAAATAATAATTTGAAAATAACCTGGCTCTGATACCAACTTGTAACACCCCGGTTTTTGGTAACCCAGGTCGGGATGTCACCGCCACATCTCCCTAGTAAGACACGGTTTCTCCGAGCTTACTAAAGAGATGCAAGGCTAGGTATTGCAGTGTTTAAAACATTTAAAGCATTCAAAATAGCCCATACAATATAATCGAAAATAATAATAGCATAGCGCAGCGGAAATATTTAGTTTAGTACAGTATCGCAGCGGAAAATATAAAAAGGGCCGACATGGCCAAAACACGGGTTAAACAGGCCCGTTCATAGTATAGTCCAAGTACGAAATTTAAAAGCAAAATAAAAGTTCCCAAAATCCCATGCATGATTCGTGCTCACACATGCTCATTCCACATATTCTGTAAAGAAAGGAATAAAAACGGTTTTGATCAGCAAAATTGCTGAGTAAGTTAACACATGCATGATCGTAGGGTTTAAAAGCCATAACTTTAATAATTTAACAAAAGCATGATAATAACATAATATTTGATTTCATATAATCCATATTATATGGCACAATCTATCTCAGGCTCTATTTAATAACACATATCACATGGTTTAATCATAAAAGCCATAATTTTAAATAAAGCATTTAAATAATTTAATTGGACAACAATATAATTTAATCTAGTTTAATTTAATTTAGAATCCCCGTTACATTCCCGATTTGGTATTTCAAGTTTCACGATAAAGATCGCGATGTCAACAAGTTTAGCCGGTAGCCCGGCGGCCGCAGCCGTATCAGCCATACCCAGTACCACTCCGGAGCCTCGGGAAACCCATACGGATATTCACGAGAGTGTAGGCTCTAAGTTTCGCCGTTTTGGCAATATCACATTTCAAGGATAGCGCGCGGGGTCACCATCGTCCATTACGGCACGAAGTGAATCGTTAGGGGGCACCCTGCAGAGCACTCACCCCTAATTTTAATCTATCAAGTTTGTAAGGGGATTTAGTTTTTAAAAATCTGACTTCCATTGTATTCATTTAGAAACAATATCTCAATTCGTTTCAACCCTAAAGGTTAATTCCATGTTTCAACAAGATTTCAAAATTTCGTTTCGGTAAATCACAGTTTACTCCAAAATTCGTCTAAAATCAGATTTAATTCCAAAAATTCCAAAATTTCACATCTGACTCGGAAACATCAAGATCTACAACTTTCATGTTTTAACTTTTTCAATCCGAGATACCTAAGTAGGTCAAAATCGCTAATTTTCGCATAACAAGAAATCTGTCCGAGTTCAATACATCACAGATCAAAGATTTCAGTTTCTACCATATCAATTCAACTCCAAATTTAATGAAATTTGACAGGGATCATCTTAAGACATTTATCTACAACTTTCATGTTCGGCCAAAGATCTAAAACAGCCTAGATCCTATATCAAAAACGAGATCAAGATCAATCCTAAGTCCTGTCCCAGATTTCAAGATCTAAATCAAACAGTTCGGTTTCAACGGGTTTTCACCTATCAAATCAACTCCAAAAATTCTCAAATTTTTACAGTAGCTAGGTCTAAGTCTTAGGAACGTTTTTCGTGTTTTAAGTTTTTCCGTTTGAGTTCGTTTTAAGGATCGGAAAAATTCAACAATTCTGTTGCGTCGGTAGGAAAACAAAAGTGGACAGATTTATGATTCTTGTCAAATCTTTTAGGTTTCGAATGTTTTAAAATCTCCCAAAACCATGTAAGGTTAACTTACAGTATCTATGAACGTCGGGAATGTCCAATTCGGAGGCGTGGCTTCCAGATCACCGTTTCTCCTCTCCGTTCGTCGGGTTCTACGATCTAGATTCGATACGGGGGTGTAGAAAGAAAAAGGAGATGATTAGGATTCGTTTTCGAATCGTTTATTGAACAGAGATTGGACCGAGACTTACCACGACTATGGAGATCTGTTGCGAACTCGTCCAACAGCGTTCGTCTTGGTTTCGTGCCTCCGACGACTCCGGATTTAGGGTTTCGAACGTATAGAGTGCTTTAGGGTTTCGTAAACTTGTTCGGGGCTCCCAAGGGGCTTATTTATAGAATTCTAAGTCCCTAGGGCGTCCACGGCCGACCTAGAACTCTGGAGTCGAGAGGTGTTCAACCGAAAGTCGAAAAATCCGCGTTCGGGTGAGAGATTCACGCAACAACCAAATCTGTGGGGTGGCGCGGTCGTGGCGCGGTTTTCCCCTTCCAGCGCGCGGCCACCGCGCCGACTTCGCCTGGACTTCGGTCCGGGCGGGTCGTGCGATCCGTCGTGCGTTTCCGCCTCTCTTTCGGGTTTCTATCCCTCTTTGCTCCCGAATTCCGATTCCCGGGGTATATTCGAGTTCATACTTTCTTTCTAATTTTATTCTTAGTCTAGTTGGATGTTTTGGACTCGAATACTCGAGTTCATTAGTGTCGGGTTTTGGTGTTTCATTTATCCATCCTTTCCTTTAATTCCTTTTTAAGTAAAAATCTCATTTCTCATTTCCTTATATTTATTTATTTCTTTTATTTGCTGGCTTTGTTTATTTATTTATAGTATTTATTTTATTTATTATTTATTTATTTAATTATTGTTTTATTTTATGTTGGAAAATTCTCGGGTATTACAGCATTATCATTGGTTGACTATTTTGGTCATTATTTATCAGCTCTGTTCATTGGTTTCACTTCCTGTCACCCTTGCTCTGTTCATTTGTACCATGATTTGGGCTTTCCAATCTCATTTATAAGGCAACATCTTTACTTCATGAATTATAATGTTTGTCATCTTTCATTAATTGGACCAATCACTGTAACCCCCACACTTTTTCTTATTATTTTCTTTAAACAAAATGTGTGACAATGAATAATTATAAAATGTAGGGTTACATGATACAATAATTAAGTCATCGTCTCTTTTCTTTTTTCTTTTTTTTTATTTACGTTTTTTTATCCTTTTTTTTTGTGGGTTGGTGGTGTTTTGCCTGGGGTTATGGGTAGTTTATGTATGCATTTAGGTTTTTTTTTTTTTTCTTCCTTCTTTCTTTGGCATCATATTCCATACTTTGTTTATCTCTGCAATTGTCGTTGTTTTTAGGCTCAACTCAGCTTCAAATTTTATGCACCAAAGAGATATCTAACTTCTGTGTAAAAATGTGGTCTTGTTGAAACTATTAATGAGGTGTGGAATGGGTTTGTTTCTGTATAGACAAGATCTTACATTGTAGTCCAAATGATTTAAGACATTTTCCATCTAGCTATGAGAACGGGGAGGTTCTGAAGACAAGAGGAGAAGAAAGGGTGTGCCTTTGATTACCCATTTTTCATTTTTTTTTTTTGTATATCTTTGCCTAGCATTGCTTGTAGAATGCACAATTGAATGAGTTCTGGTTGAATGAATCTGTTACTGATTTTTACTCTGTTATAAATCAACAAAGTGTATACAATATTGTAGTCAATATATGCTTATGCTTTACTTAGATGTATATAATTTAATGTCTTAAATGTTTTCAGATGCATGAATTTAATGTCTTAAATGGAGAAAACTGATTACTATATTCCCTTTTTGGAAACCAGTTGTTCCCATTTTCCTTGGTAGTCTAGCCAAGCAGTAGATAGGACCTTCTCGTCTGAATTAACCTTAGAGGTGTCTGTCATTGGCCTAAGGTTAATTTCTTCCTCTTTTACCCCAGAGGCAGTGGGTTGACTTGAACTTTCGGAAATGTGACTTTCCTCTTGCTCAACATTTTTGTCGGTATCCGACAATGGTTCCTTTGAAGCAGTGCTTGAATCTGCTTCTTCATATGTGACCACTTTAGCTTTTTGGGCACATTTCTCTTTGTTTACCAGGGAAGCTGACGCTTTCCTGATTGGCTCTAATACTGTTTCCCATAGTGCTGTCATTGCTATATGGGAGGTTCGTATATTGTTGCGGACCATGTCCACATCGCTCTGTTGTATTTGGCCAGCTGCTCGTGCATTGATCTCGAGCTGTCCAAAATGCTTCGATAGCTCCTCTAGGTTTTCTCTGAGGTGCCTGAATCTCGTAGTGATGGAATCAGCTTCAAATGCTTCCATCTCTCGTCAAGAAATCCGCAAGAACATTTTCATTAGATTTTATAACATCAATATCATAAGTATAATATTGACATTCAGCTTGCCATCTGATAATGCGAGCTTTTTCAATTTTTGATTCAAGTTTATTTTTTAAAAAAGCCCTAACATTAGTATAAACTTTTAATACAAATTTCTCTGCAAGTAAGAATAAAGGCCATTTTTTAAATGTTTTCCATACTGCAAAGAATTCCTTCTCGTTAATATGCCAAAGTTTGGCTTGTTGTTCAGTGAACAACCCTCCTGTGTATCTACAAGGTTCTTGACCCGTAGTTTTTTTTCTCATGAGCACTCCTGCCCATCGAAAATCATTGGCGTCTGTGTAAACTACCAGCTCATCCTCATCCTGAGGTATCGCGAGTTTTGGCAAGCTATTGCAGACTCGCTTTAGTTCACGAATTCTCTTGGTATGGATTTCTTCCCATTTCCATCTAGAGCTTTCAGTCTCTTTCAGGAGTGGTCTAAAATCCTTTCTATATTTTGCAAGGTCTTTAATAAACATACCCGCAAAATTTACAACTCCTAAGAAACTCTGAAGTTGTTTCTTGTGTTTTAATATATCAGGAAAATTGCGGATTTTCTCCACAATGTGTTCCTGTAACTCTATTCCTGCTTCATCAATTTGAACTCCTAAGAAATCAATTTTGTTAGCAGCGATAGTGGCCTTTTTCTCAGAGAGAACTAGACCTTCCCTGTGACATGCACAGAAAATATTTCAAGATGTTTACTATGCTCTTTAATATTTCGAGATGCAATCAGAATGTCATCTATGCAGACGAACATAAACTCTAGATAATCCTTAAATAGATTATCCATCTTTCTTTGGAATATCTGAGGGGCATTAGAAAGCCCCATTGGCATAACATTCCAAATATATTGCCCTTGTGGGGTGGAGAATGCTGTGAATTTCTTCGACTTATTCTCCATCTTAATCTGATAGAAACCAGATTTGCAATCAAATTTAGAAAACACTTTAGCACCTATGATGCAATCAATTAAGTGTTCTCTACTCGGAATGTAATAACCATCAAACTGTATTATTTTGTTAATACCTTTATAGTTTATTACCAACCTGGATTTACCTCTCTTTATTTCACCGTGGTTTCTTACCAAGAATCCCGGGCTACTATAAGCTGAGACTCCAGGCTCGATGAGTTTAAGATCAATATGCTCCTTGATAATTTGCTGCATATCTTTCTTATCCTGCATATTCATTAAGATGGGTTTGTATCGAACATACTCATATTTATATTGTTCTTTTACCTGTAGAGTAGCTTCGATCTTGTTTTTATCCCACCATGCCAGAGGATCCTCGTTAAAGTTTCTCTGGATAAGTCTTTTGACATTTTCGAGGGACAATTTAGTTTCCCCATCAATGTCTAATGAAGTTATATTTAATGACTTCATTTCCTGCATTGCTTCTTTGAGGTTTATAATTTCCTCAATAGAAGCTTCATCAAATCCTTGTTGTTTAAAAGACAACAAAGCCTTACCAAACTTTCTTTTATCCTGCATTTTTGGATGGGTTAGTTTGGCATCATTATCACCACGTTTGCTGCGAAATAATATAGGCATTAACCTGTTGAATGCATTTTCCCTACGCAACATCTGTATATCATTTCCACAACTTGTGGTAAATATTAACAAATTTCTTTTGTTATCTTGAACATATTTTGTAAAAGATTGTATAAAATTATTCCCTAACAAAATATCCGATCCTGTGTCATGAAAGTAAATAGGAGGCGTTTTTACCTTATACCAAGGTGTACCAAATGCTCCTCCAATCATGATATTGGCTTGTTGAATACCCTTATTTAGTACTAAGATTTTTTGGGAAAAATCTCTTCCTGCAATAATGGGTAATGATTCCATAACTTCGCTAGGGAAAACTCCTGGTTTTGCCGTGCAAATACCTGATCCTGAATCAATATAAGCTGCGAAATATTCTGACTTATATTCTTCATATATTATCCCTACTGAGATATAAATGGAGAATGGACTTGTCATTTAATTCTGATGGTGTGACCATTCAGATTAAATTCTCTACCATTATCCTTTCTTACCCATGGTTTATGATTTTCGAGACAACTTAATCCCAAAATCATAACCCCATTGTCTTTTCCGGTTGTGCCTAAGACTCTGATCTCGTGTCCTGCAATTTCAATTGTTCCTTCATAGGTTCCAATTGATGGTTGCTACAAGTGGTATAAGTCATCACATGGAAAACGGTTAATCTTTTCAGTGATGTCGAATATTACTCGTATTTCTTTCCATCCTTCAGGGCATTTTATCTTTATATTATCTACCCCAATGGATTGAGGAGTAAAATCTTTGATGAACTCATTCCCTTTATATGCCAGAATTCTGTCTTCCGAAAAAGACATACGGCTTGCGTACTCAATTCTAGCACTCGTTGATCTGTCTAGAATTGGATGATCTCTTATTTGTATGTCTACTCCTCCTAACCTTGGAATCTGGGTAGGATTTAGAGTCATGACTTTAGCAAATTCCTTGAAAATTCTAGGAATTTCCTTTATATTCTTTCCTGAGAAATAAGTCAGAATGATGACTATTGGAAAGTGCATAAGAGATTCTATAAGTAATAGAATATGGTCTGCTCCCTTCTTTCATCAGATCATTTCTTTTAAAATCATGATGAAGGGTTAGAACTCTACTAAAATCTTGGTCAGCTAAGTTATAGGAAATTCTGGGATGTATGTCAAACATTAACTTCCCAGCATATAAATTTCCTACCATAGTTCCAAGAAGACCATCTCTAAGGTTATTGATTCTTCTATCAGTGATTGATAGATGTAATTCAGAATCAATGCCTTCTTTGAAGGTTGCCTTAATTACTACTTCAATGGCTCCTATGTGGATCCATTTCATAGTAATGGCGATTTCCTCTTTCATTCTGCTTAATTCCTCAAGAATTTCTTCTTTAGGAATTAATTGCATATCCATAACATTACAAGTAAGTTCCATAGGAATTGCAAACTCACCTGCACTTACCTTGTAGATGATGTTATGTCTTCTCTGGTTGAGTCCCATCTGGTTAAGAACTCGTCCAATCCCGCCAATTCTGAATCCGTCATATGGGCTGAGGTTGGAATCTTGTTGCATTATTCTTTCCATGGTTCGATTCGAGATCGCCATCCTTGAAAAGAATCCAGACAGGTTTTCAGTGGTCTGAATCCTGTCTTCTTCAGTCAGACTCGGTTGAAGATCCATCTGAATATGAGTCCGAGTCACTTCTTAATTCTTCCTCGTAGATGCTTTCATCCGAGGGGATGTCCTCAAACTGATAGACTGGTACCAGCTTTCCATGGTAGACTGCTTCCATGATATCCTCCGTGGCTTCGTACATTTGTACCTCACGATTCTGAGAGCAATTGGGTGAGATATGACCTCTGGCTCCACACTTCCAACAGTTGCAGTCCTTGAAACTTTCGTTGGCTCGGGTATGGGCTCGTCTGAATGTTCTCTTGGACGTCGTTCTCCCCGTGCTCCTTGCTGCTGAGCTAGTTGAACCTTGGGATGAACTCTTCGTCGTTCCCGTTCTTTGTCCAGTTTTGTATGATCTGGCCTTGCTCTTGGACCACCATGCTCTTCTTCTTCGGAATGGAGGTCTTCTGAAAATCCTACTGTTTGAGCCTCGACTCTTCTTCTTTTTCCTCTTTTCTTCTAATTCTCCTATAATTGTTGGAAAATCGTTATTTTCACAGCAAAGAGGAGTTCTTTTTATTTTACCTCTTAGTCTCTTGATGTTCTTTTGGGCTGCTGCCTGTTGACACCATTTTCTGAGCTTATCCTTTAAGAAGGACATTCTTCGAGCTATAGAGTCCACCGTACCAGGGGGTACTGTGTACGATTGGACCAACATTTCTCCCTATGGGCTGCAGATCTTTGCAAAGAACATGGGACATGCTACTTCAGCTGTCATTTCCCTCCGAAAATAGTATTTACGAAACCAGTAGATATATTCGTCTACTGCGCAAATACTTCTTAACTCCATACCCAACAGTGCTTGGGTATAGACTTTGATTTTTTCTGTTCTCTGTTCTTCAAAATAACCATCTCCTACAAAATGGGTTTTGAATAAGAGGCCAAACCTTTCGCAGATTGTGCTTTTGGATTCTCCTTCGAGTATTTGCTCCTTTAAAGCAGCCGTGGAGTTTTTCCAGCCCAGCTTCGCCGATCCTTCGAGACTTAGCTCTATTAATCGGACAAAGTTTCTTTATCGAGATCCAGGGTGGTTGCTGCAATCTTCATTGAAGCTACCTATTCGTCGATCAGGTCTTCGATGTTTCGGAAGTCGATAACGTCGAGGTTCAGTGTTATGCCATATGGATTTAATGGTTGTAACATCGTCTTGGCCCTCGGTGTAGATTCTGGTGCTCTACTTAGGTTCCGTCCTGGGTTTCGTCTTGCATTGAGATGCACCTCAGGATACCTGTTCATGTGGAAGTCTGTACTTTCTCTCATTGGGATATCAGGCGGTCCATCGTGGGTCACGTTGGATCCTGATTCATCCGCATAACCCAATTGAAGAACTTCATTGGGTTTTACATTAACGAGATCCATAATCCCAAGTTGGGAAAATGATTCTGCTAATTATTGTAGATCAGATAGATCTGCCCTGGAGACACTCATTCGACTGTTTTCAGGAGATCGATCATAAGCTCTTCTTGTGATTTCTGCTTTGGCACTATAGTTGCTTTACCCTTTTGATGTAAAGCTAGTACTGGTCCGAATGCATCTCTAATATTGGCTTGGTTATTCTTGGAAGATCCAGGAATATCCTTCTGCCTTTTCTTGATATCCCAAATGTCAAATTTCAGATTCAAAATCTCTTTCTTTAGATCTTGAAATAATTTCAAGATCTCCTCTGTCGACTGATTCAAGTTATCTATTTTTCCAGGTATAATTAATACCCGGTTACCATAATCTTGAATCGTTTTTTGGATTTTCCTTAAGTCCTGTGAGAACTTAGAGCTATCCGGATCAATTTCTTTCCAGTCCGTTCCTCTCATTTTTAGGAAAGAAACTGATTTTGATAATATCTTGTCCCATGGACAAGTTCAAGAAATTCCTTTGGAATTTTCTATTTTTTATTTCCAAAATTTGGAAATAACTCGTGGGTTTCAAATTAATTGAATCCATTAAATAATTAAATCTTCTCCATTAAGAAATAAAATATTATAAATAATATAATTAAATCATGATCCTAACAGCGGCATGCTCAATTCGAAGCATCACAATCATCTAAAATTTATCCTTGGTAACCACTTCACTCCAACTAGCAGCAAAAGGGGATTAAAATAATCAAATCCTAATCATCAAATCCAAAAGGGGGAATATGGTGGCCGAAGACACTAAACATTTTAGCACACAGCATCATTCTCAAGTTGAACACAGCATCATTCGCAAGTTTGAACCATAGCAAACTGTAAAAAAATCGATTTTGCAAAACGCTCAAAACAAAATCGGTTAGGCGCCCCCAAAATCGATTTTTATTTCTTGAAACCCTAGGTAGAATCGCCCACTCCAAAAACCCCCTCATTATGCCCCAAATCCGACTAAAATGTTGGAAAACTACGCAATACAACAAATCTATTTGAACGGAATTCCTTACCTTATTCACCGGCGGTGGAAATTAACACGGCGGGTCTATGGAGGGTTTCAACAGCATGGACGAGAATGGAGGGGCGGCGGGTGGCGGGCGGCGGTCGGCGTCGCTCCAATCGAACGTGAAGCAGCGCGGATTTGAAGTGTTTTTATACGCAAGTTACATAGCAACCGTTCTACTAAATTTCGAGAGAAACCGCAATGTTTGTTTTTGAATTTTGTTTGCAATGTAGTGGTGTATGGGTTGGGATTGGGAGAAGTAATTGCTTGGGGAAACGAAACTAATTCCATCACAGAGAAATTTCCCATCGCACAGCAGCAGATTTCCTTCCTTCCGAATTGTACCCAATAAAAAAGCAACTTTCCTACAGAGTGCTAAACATATCGCACAATTAGTGGGATTGTTATAATAGACATAAAAATACCTTAATAACGATAAAACACTACTTTAGCACAAACATAACATTAACTTATCAATTCTGCACAAGCAGAATCTGGAGGGTAACCTAATCCCAGCCAAGGTACATGTTGGAATCTTGTTTCGGCTCAAGTTCACATTTTTTGTTCCGAATAGAAAGGGTTAGATGAAACTTTCCAAGGAAAGATGAACAAACTTTTGGAATAATGCAATTTTAATGCAATGATCATGGAAAGAAACAACTTCCCATTGCTGGAAGATTAATATTTGACCGTTGGATTTTGAGGACAGAGGGAAGAAAAGTAGTGATGGACTGATGTCTTTTCCATTGTGAAAATAAAACACTAAAGTGGAATTCTCTTGTGTTATTTATTACTTTGAGTTGTGTGCATAATTACCTGAGTTGAAGGCATCCCAATTACGTATATGGAGTAATAATATGGGGAATTGTTTGGGTGCTGGCGGCACCTACTGGACATCTAAAGGTGATGTCAATATATGTATGAAGTGATGTATAAATATGAAAAAGTCATAAATTACTCAGACATACATCATTTTATAAGAGATATACATCATTTCCAGCAGGTACAGACAAATATACCGCCTGTACGGTAACTTTATTGAATAATATGTATCCAAGGTCGATCATTACAATAAATACCTACAGAAGTTTATAACGTACCTTTAATTTCATTTAGTCGAAATAGTATTTAAACCACTCAAATGGCTCATTTAGACTTCCAAATTGGGGGTTAAATGTAATTATTCAAAAGTATTGTGAGTCAATTTGAATAAAATGACAATTTGTATGGTTCAAGACAAATATACTTACACGATCAACTGAATTATTAAATAGTACTCCCTCCTCTTTCAAATTGCACCATCTGCACTTGGCACGAATGCGGATACACATTTTTAAAAATTAATAATTTAAATTGTATACAAGTAGATATTCTAAAACTATAAGTTTAGACGAATCTAACAAGATCTCACTTGACTATATTTTTTCTTCTATAACCATGATAAAAATTTGAGTCAAAGTTAAACTGTGAATAATGTAAAATAGTGCAACGTTGCAATTTAGGAAAGACGGAAGAAGTATATGGTTTTTTAGGTTTTTCTCCGATTTGTGATTGAATTACTTATTGCTAGGGGTGATATCGAGTCGAGTCGAGCCCGAGTAATGAACTACCTGAGCTTGACTTGATGGAGAAATTTGGCTACTCGAGCTCGAGTCGAGTAGTCAAGCTCGAGCTTGAGCTCGACTCAACTTGAGTTCGAGTTCGAGCTCGAGTAGCTTGAGTGTATATATATATATGTAGGTCCCGATTTTAAATCTTGATTACGAGCAGTTGTCGGTGCGTGATCAGAACAACGTATACACAGCGGAAAGTAAAAACACGAACAACGAATTTGTTGACCCAGTTCGGTTTCACAACCTACGTCGGGGGGATTCCAATCCAGGCACTCTCATTATGTAAAGACTCAATCAAAAAAAGACTCGATCTATCCAAGCACTTAACACCAAACTCTATCACACTAGAACCTATTCTAGCAGAACGACGTAGTCGAAATTCTCCCTCAACTACATTCGCTGGAATACCAATCCAATTTGATGCAATCTTGATAGATGATCTTTCCAACACTTGAATCTTGAATATAGCAGACGATCTGGACTTCAATCCTTCATATTTCAAGGCTTCTTCGCAAAGGCAACCTCCACAACGTGATGTCAAGAAAGTGATTTTCAATATAGAAATCCTATTGAAGCATGTAGCACATAAAGACTTTGATGATCTTCAAGAAACTCTCAGATGTAGAACACTCATCAAAGACTATCTAAACTCTCAAAGACTAAACTCTAAGAAAGACAAGAGAGAAAACCAATCTAAACAATATGAAAGTGAATTACAACTCAATATGTCAATCTAGCAAATCTCTTAATCTCATCTAGGACTAACACACTTATATAGAGGAGAGTAAATTCGCAATCTGCTGAAAGTAGCTCCTTCAAACTGTTAAGATTAGCAAACAATAACTGTCAATGAACTTCCATAAATCTGTTCAGTTCTTGTCGTCAATGCGTCGTTCCAACATCGATCTGACGACACTGTTCATCTGCACAAAAAGCTTAATATACTAACAATCTCCCCCTCTTTTTGTGTAGATGATGATCCCATCAAAAGTGTCTCAAACATTAAAAAGTGTTAGTATCACAATGAGATATCACAATAAGATATATCAATAAATCCATAAACATCTATTAGTAGTTGTCATATAGCTGTAACACTCATACATCAGCTCCAGTAAGTTTCATAACCAAAATCATCAGGCAGCAGTTAATCAATTGTCATAACCATCAGAGAATTTCATTAAAATATAAGCTCACAAAGTAAATCCTCATTACCAACCAAGTATACTAGATACCATTACCAACATATTAAGCCAAGCTTCTCCAAACTCCCATTCAACATTAATCACGGGATAGTCACCTTTATTTCTCCCCCTTGATGGGAGCTTCATCAAACACATGGGCGTCGATCATTGAAATAACCTAATATCTCCTTAATAACAAGCAATCAAAAAATTCATTAGTTCAAAAATATATCAATACAAAAGAAAATCATTTTACCCATTTTTGAACTGAGTTGGGAAGCTTTTCTGGTTCACAAATTATTCTATGTAGGGTGTTGCTGGTATGTAGTAACAACAGCACATGGTGGCAGAGTTTTCTTCTTTGGAATCCATACTCTTTGTACTCTTATCCTTTTTCGAAGTTCTTCTGTTGGCCATACAACAGCTCGACCATTTATTAAGTCTCTTACTATTCTGATGCAAGTCTCAGCTGAATGTTCTGGTAGTTGGCAATAGCAGCAGTCCTTCTGTCGTCCGGACGACGCGCTGACTTCAACTTCATCAGTCTCCTTGTATTGTGAAGTCAAGTATCCTCCACTCACGAATTTGGTTTTGCTTGGAGTTGATATCTTCTTATAACCTATACCTGTTTGGTCACCAAAAACCTTTCCTATAGACAAAACTTCATCGAGTTTATTTTTACCTTTTACTACCTTTTGAGAATTGCGGTTTTCCTCTTTTAGATCATCCAACTCGTTTTGCATGTCAAGAACTTTAGCTTTAAGCTCATCATTCTGCTTTTTTAATGAGTCGACTTCCTTTAGAACTTCTTCATTATTTTCAACTTCAATATCATAGGCTATTCCGATGTCAGCAAGTTGTCCCAACAACTCTTTATTTTCCTGAACAGCAGCTTCATAATCTTCTTTGAGTTCATTGTAATCAGCAACCAATTGCTCAAATTCATCATCACTGTTACCTGAATCAGAAATAACTTCGTTAGTGCAAAAACATATTGACTTTGAATTACCTTCCGAATAAGTGGGACTAGCATTTCTTGGAGTGAATATAACGACGTCCTCAGTTTCACTGTTGTGATCATCAGTAGTCTCTCTGTCATCGTAATCACTAAGCGTTGCCTGAAGTTTCTTTCTACTGCTTTCTCTTTGTTGCAAGTTCTTGCACTGAAGTCTATCTGTCGTTTGAACATCGTCAGAACTACATTTCGGGATCTTTCCTTTGTTGAATTGCTTGGCCCTTCTTTCTTTAAGCATTCTAACACCTTCTTTGATTATGTAGAATATCTCATCTTCGGAAATGTCATCAAACTTTTCTACAACATTCAATGCGATGTTCTTTGCATCTTCTTGAAAAGCCATTCGGTGGTTTCTCATCCTTTTCTTCGATGCGCCTTTTCTCTTCATTTTCAAGATTCTGGATATCTCCTCAGCTGCGTTAGAGGGAGGCTCTGATATCAAGTGTAGGTCCCGATTTTAAATCTTGATTACGACAGTCGTTGGTGTGTGATTAGAACAACGTATACACAGCGGAAAGTAAAAACACGAACAACGAATTTGTTGACCCAATTCGGTTTCACAACCTACATCTGGAGAATTCCAATCCAGGCACTCTCACTATGTAAAGACTCAATCAAAACAAGACTCGATCTATCCAAGCACTTAATACCAAACTCTATCACACTAGAACCTATTCTAGCAGAACGACGTAGTCGATACTCCCCCTCAACTACAGTCGCTGGAATACCAATCCAATTTGATGCAATCTTGATAGATGATCGTTCCAACACTTGAATCTTGAATATAGCAGACGATCTGGACTTCAATCGTTCATATTTCAAGGCTTCTTCGCAAAGACAACCTCCACAACGTGATGTCAAGAAAGTGATCTTCAATATAGAAATCCTATTGAAGCATGTAGCACATAAAGACTTTGATGATCTTCAAGAAACTCTCAGATGTAGAACACTCATCAAAGACTATTTAAACTCTCAAAGACTAAACTCTAAGAAAGACAAGAGAGAAAACCAATCTAAACAATATGAAAGTGAATTACAACTCAATATGTCAATCTAGCAAATCTCTTAATCTCATCTAGGACTAACACACTTATATAGAGGAGAGTAAATTCGCAATCTGCTGAAAGTAGCTCCTTCAAACTGTTAAGATTAGCAAACAATAACTCTCAATGTAACTTCCATAAATCTGTTCAGTTCTTGTCGTCAATGCGTCGTTTCAACATCGATCTGTCGCACAAAAAGCTTAATGTACTAACAATATATATTTTCAATCAATTCGAGTAGTCGGGCTAATTTATATATATATATATATATTTTTGCTGTTCTCGAGATCGAGCTCGAGTCGAGTACCCGAGTTTATCGAGTATTTTTTTTTGTATTTTTTCCTTTGAAAATTTTTTTTAAGAAAAAGAAAAAAAATGAGTCAAGCTAAGTACTCGATCGAGTTCGAGTATTATATATAGGCTCGAGATCGAGCTCGATACACGAGTGCCCTACTCGACTACTCGACTCGAATTTTTCGAGTACAAGTTGAGTTTTTTTCAAGCTAAGTCTCGAGTCGAGTTCGAGTAGCTCTACTCGTTAATCACCCCTGCAGAACATAACCTACCTAAAAGTTAATTATTCGAAACTTCTAACTTTATAGTAGTATAATAGATAAAAAAAAAAAAAAAAAACAAGGATTATTCTATATATATCTCACACTTATAAAATAAGGACACATTATTACAGCAGTCCAACTCAGCTAATGTTTCGTACACCATTTCGCAATTGACCGCCAGTCTTGGACTTGTCCCATATTTTATTTCGTCTTGAATACTATTGTACTCCTGACGAACTAGGATTGAGGTCCTGTAATGGAGTCTGCAATCATATTTTATCTATTTTTTGAGCTTTAATAATTCAACGTATTATATATATATTTAATAAATTTAATGTTTGGAATTTGCTTTATTCTTTAATTAATTCATACTTCTTCTTTTTCCGATATATTTACTTCCTCGTAACAATAAAGAAAAATGGTGGGGGCAGTTTTATACACATGAAAATTTTATGGATGAGTAATTTGAGATTAGAAAAAATTCGTATATTAATTATTTTATAATAATTATTTATACGTAAAATAAGATATATGTGGAGATATTTTTATAGGGTTGAAAATTATAAAAAGGTTACTCAATCAATCCCCTTAAAATAATTCTAACAGTACATAAGTCATAATCATGGACCAGCATGATCATTACACGATTATTCCTAAAATGATAAACTATACGTATTAAAATAATCCTTTATACACTATAGTTTAATATGTTTTTTTTGTTTAATTATTAAATTCATTGATATATTCAACGTTATACAGCATGCTCTGAATTGTGCTGTTATGTTTGATTTATTCATAGAGAGGACCTCTTCAACTCTTATAGAGTACACGGTGCAATAAGTTGTAATATAACGAATTCCTCTCCATCTATATATAATCAACCATACTCACCATCATTTGCACACACACTCAAATTGATACTTTAAGCTGCAATTAGTTCATCATCAATAATGGGTAAACGGGTTTGTACTTTGGAGATGCTGTTCCTTGTAGTATTAGCTATTACTACATTTTATGTTACAGCTGCGAATAGTGTCGTCGTCGAGGAGTCTCCCATCATTGCTAAGCCTGTCGACACTGTCACGCTCACGACCCATGATTTCGATTATTCCATCCTCGTGTCGCGTAATAGAAAGCTTTTGCAAGGATGGGATTCTGGCCCAGTGTATGAAAACCCTGATTTTAAGGGCATTGGCTCCGGGGGAAATTACGGTGGTGGCCAACCCTAATTAAAGGGGTTATTTATATGCGTGATTATGAGTTATGACAACGCCAAAACATTGTATCCAACTGTTTAATTGATGTACTTATTTGCTTGAATTTTTGAAAGCCTATGGACTACATATAGGGTTTCGTAGTGACAATAAAGGAGGTGAAGGTCGGATAGATGATATAGCTAGTTTGTGCAATATTTGTACAACATACTCATATTAAGTAATTTATTATGCATGGTCGTGTAATAGACTAATAGTGTTTTGTTTTTAATTAACGATTGTGTTATCTTAAAGTCTCTCGAATTCGGATTCAAACATAACACAATTTTACTTTCCGCATAATGTACATACATATCAAGTTTTTATAATTTTTAGGAATAACTAATATTTTTCAGATTAATTCATATGGTTCAATATGCAGTTGAACATATAATATCCGGCCTTGAATGGCACTTTAGCTTAAATAAGAAAGTCTTTGATTATAATGTAGGTAAAGTAAACTCCACAGAGGGAGTAAATATTACAAAGGGGAATCAAAATGGAAGGGGATTAAAGCCGATAAGGATTGAACACATAACCTAAAGGCTGTGACTCAAAAGGGGATATGCCAAGAGCTAGGTCAAAGCTCAGCAGTCCCCTAATTTAAAACTTTTAGCATATTCATTGAAGTTGATGCTTTATTTATCTTAAATTTATTAAAATGCTTAGAGATAATTGTTAATATAGGCTATGCATCATAATCACTTCATTCTTATTTTAGGCCATAAATAAAGAGATAAAAATCAAAAAAGACCACTACATGGAGTCATTACTGATATTCAAATACTCACGCATTATTGAAATAGGGAATATAAGAAATTTCCCTTTTAGTAATTGAAAATTTTGGTTGCTAAATCCAAAATCAACTTATTTTATTTTATTTTTTTTAGCAATTTAGATCCCTACCGGGACCTAACCATTGAGTTTCTGTTGTTTGGAAAAAAATTGCGCAAAATTTGATATTTTTGGGTTCTTAAGAATTTGGCTAGATTTCATTTTTTTTCCGGTTTTTTCTTTTTTTTTTCCCATTTTTTTGGGTCTAAAATGAACATAATATGGTTTTTAAAGTCTTCAAATAAATAATAATTCATTCCATTGTGTAGGTTATTATTTTACTGTACAAAATTAGTCTGATCTAAACTAATTTAAACATTAAATGAATTATATACGCACATGACACATACATAGTTTAAGTGTCAGTTTGTTTTGACTTGTGAAAAAATGAGGAGTGAGAAGGAGAATTCAAAAGTAAAAGCAACACAAATAATTGTTTGGATGGATATTATTAAAGTTGCTTTCCAACGGAAACATGTTTGGATGAATTGTACATAGAAGGACTTTTGATATATTAAAATTACTAAAATGGACATAAATATTATAAGGACATTTATAATTAATTTTATTTCCTTTTTAAATAGGGTTATTTTTGTATTTTTATTATAAAATTAATTATAAATATCCTTATAATATACTCCCTCTGTCCCAGATAAGATGTCTTGTTTGACTTCTGCACACAATCCAATAAATATTTTTAATCGTTAATATCTCAAAATATATACAAGAGAAAATTCTGTAAAATATATATTCTAAAATTATACAATTAGATGAATCTAACAAGATCGAACTCGATTATTTTCTTCAAATATATAGTTATAATAATATTGAGTCAAAGTTGAACAATGAACAGTGTCAAAAAGTCAAACATGACGTCTTACATGGGACGGAGGGAGTAATATTTATGTCCATTTTAGTAATTTTAATATATCAAAAGTCCTTCTACGTACAATTCATCCAAACATGTTTCTGTTGAAAAGAAACTTTAATAATATCCATCTAAACAATTATTTGAGCTGCTTTTGCTTTTGAATTCTCCTTCTCACTCCTTCTCCTTCTTCTACTGACTTCTCATTTTTTCACAAGCCAAAACAAACAGGCACTAAATGACTTCTTCTTTTAAAAAAAGTAACCCCTACCTACTTAAAAAAAAGTAGAATTTTAACTTTTGATTCTCCTTTTATTTTAAAAAAAAAGTCAAAACAAACAGCTAAAAAAATTCAAAAGGACTTTCGGAGGAAGCAAAAGTCAAAAGGAGAAAAATTAAGGCAAAACAAACACGCTCTAAATTTGAATATAATGAGCTAGCTAGTTTTATTGAAAATTTGTGTAAAGACAAATTAGAAATTAAACTTGTTTATTCTGGTCTAATAAATCTACTTGAAAAGTGCATTCCTGTACTATATTTTAAAAACTTGGAAAGTACCTTGATTAAACCGCTATCGTTGGTTTATTTTCTAAAGTAACAATTCATATACTAAGACAAAATATTTTTTGAATTTTGTGTTAAAACTAGTCAATTTTGTTGACAAGTCTAGATCATCTTAAGACTAATTTAGTGTTCCTACTTCCTACCAATCTGGCAACGACCCAACTTGGGAGCACTGATTATTCGTAGTTCGTACACTTCAAGTAGATTGTTGTTATTATTGACTCAGTCAAGTCATTCAACTCTACACGTGGCACTGTATTGAAATATACTGAATTTCCACTGGCAAAAATATGGACCACTTCGAATTTTTTTTGGAAATTGGATGCAGTTACATTTCTCTGGACAAATTAAATGTAGTTTAGCCAATAACAGATGCAATATCTTATCCTGGAACAGCGGAGTTTTGTATTTATTGAAATTATAATAATACTATTCCTAGCCTTTTAAGTGGTATAATCACAACATTTTAGAGGACGAAATTGTAAAAGATACTGTACATCAGAAGATATGTTTCTATTATAAATGAATTTTGGTTATTTAAAATTCTATATACTAAATGTAAAAATTGTATACATGTAAAAATTATGAAAATTTTATGTTCTAAATGTATGCGATGAGACGAATCCAACAAAATCTCACTTGACTATTTTTTATCTTATATAATTGTATTAAAAAGTCGAATAAAAGTTACTCAGTGAACATTGACAAAAACCCCAACGTGCCATTTACGAAAGAACCGAGGAAGTATCTCACTATCTCTAGGATTTATTTATCATCACAAAGTCATCAGTCATCACATCTCACAAGCAGTATTCGATTGCACAATGAGTGTAAAACATTCCCTCTTTAGTCCTCTGGTTTCAGTGTTGTTACTGCTGCCTTGTTTATGTGCTCAGCAAACCAACACCACCACTGACCGATATGCTCTTCTGGCCTTCAAAGCTCAAATCTTTTCAGACACTAATGGATTCCTGGAAAGCTGGAGGTTGAATTCTTCCGTTTGCGATTGGGAAGGAGTCACGTGTGGCGAACTCCATCGCAGGGTTACCCAATTGAATATTTCCAACATGGGTTTCACGGGGAGCATTCCGGCCGAGTTTGGGAACCTTTCTTTCCTTACTTCAGTTGACATCAGTTTCAACAACTTTGGCAATGCTTTGCCTCAAGATTTAACTCGGCTGCGTAGATTGTTATCCATCCGTCTCGACTACAACAACTTCACAGGGGAGATTCCTTCGTGGTTTTCATCCTTCCCCAACCTCAACTATCTGTCTCTCAGAAACAACAGCTTTACTGGCTTAAATTCTTTTCTGCTCTCGGCTTCCAGAAATGAATCTAAGCTTTCCAATTTGGATGTGTCGTTCAATCCCTTCCAGGGTGAAATTCCAGCTTCAATAGGCAATCTTGGTAATCTCAAAGAGCTCAGGATGGTGGGGAATGGGTTTTCAGGGCTCATACCCAACTCTATCATGAACTTGTCGAGTTTAGAGGTTTTGATTCTGAGGAGAAACCAGCTTTCGGGCTCTATTCCACCTGGCATCTTCAACATTTCTACTTTACAGCGTTTGGATTTCACAGAAAATGGTTTATCTGGTGCTCTTCCTAATATGATGTGCAATCGACTTCCAGTGCTAAAAGGACTTCACCTCGCTGTAAACCAAATTGGTGGGCATATTCCATCAAACATTTCTTTATGTTCTCAGCTTGGAGTCTTGTCATTGTCGTATAACCGATTTTCCGGAAGTATACCACAAGATATTGGAAATTTAGAGATGCTTCAAGAGTTGTACTTAGGCGGCAACGATTTATCAGGTACTTACTCCTGTAATTTTACCGTTCTTTTTACTGAGTTAGCAATTTGTGTTTTACACGATTTTTATTTTTAATTCCAAAAGTCGGTTTACATGTTTTTGTTTAGTGAGTAAGAAATATGACATGGTACATCCTTTTAAGTGTTAGAACGTTTTTCTGATGTAGGCGAAAATTCATTCAGAGAATTTTTCTGTTTCTTTTTCTAAACTTGTTCCGAAGACCAGCATAGGTTTATCTAATTGAGCACTTCGCCAAGTTCCTCACGTTGTACTGTGTAGAGATAGCAGTATGGTTGTACAGAGCTTTGCCATCATACACACCAAACTTCTCCCTTAGGCTTAGTTAAGAGTATTGAGGTGCTTAAGGTATACTGAAAAGTAAAAAAGTAAAAAACACTAGAAATTTATTGCAAGGGTGTTGAGATACTTATAATATACTCTTACAAGTTATAATGAGGTTAAATTCCTTCCTTGATGCCTAGTTAAGACAGCAGAAAGTCATGGAACTCATCATTCCATTTCTGTTAGAGCACAGAACCAACAAAGTACAAGATACCATCAAAGTGGGGAAAATCCTTTCGGGTATCAAATGATACTTTCTTTCCACAACTTGGTACTGTGTTTACAAATTTTCACTTTTTGATATCAGTCTTGAGTGAAAAATAGAAGTTTTAGGTACTTTGGTCATATTTCATCTCAAAACACAGTACCAGGTTTGGATTATATTTTAACTAAAGGTTGGTTTGAAGTTTAAAGGTTGCTTTAGAGTTTAAAGGTTGGTTTACAAATTTTTGTCCAAATCAAACAAGTATTTGGTATTTTAAAGTTTTTAATGAGCTTTTGGCATATGGAAAGTTTAAATATAAGTTCTAAAAAGCGCTGTTTCAAATCGAGGATCATTTTTGGTATTTCTCACTCAGCAAATTTTTCCATAGACCATCATGTTTTCTTATGTATAACTTTCTTCATTCCCTCATTTAAGTACTCCAATATACTGTAAAAAGCAAGCCCGAGCCATCATGACGGACTTCTTCTCAGAGGTCACTATCGTCTGTATTCTGTAAATTCACCTCTGATCTCAATAAAGTGATCACTCCCGAACTCCTTTAGAATCAACGTTGCCTCCATTTTGACTTTTCAATACCCAAAGTCATTCCGTATGTTAAGTTTGAATGTATAATCACATGAAATTTATGTTTTGAAAGTTGACATTGTGATTAAGCTACTTGTCTCAATCATTTCAACAGCTGCTTCTGCTGTCCAATATTGAATATTATAAGTCAAACTTCACGATGGTCCCCAGTTGTAGAAAACACCAATGACTTATGGTTCCCTTCAACTTTTTGACAAATTTTTGTCCTCTAAGTTCATATGCCAAAACACCTTAACTATTAAACAGTAGTAAAATTAATCAAAATTTGCTTTTTCTATATTATTAAGATGTTCATGACTTATCTTACAAAATACTGTAGTTTACTGTCTAATTATGCTATTGAATTCAATTATTACAGGTTCAATTCCACCCGAGAGTGGCAAATTACAAAACCTTCAAATCTTATCTTTGGAGGACAACATGTTAACAGGATCCATACCTTCAACCTTGTTCAAGAATATGTCATTTCTTCAAATTCTGTCATTGCATAGAAACAAACTCAGTGGATCCTTAACAGACCGGTTTGGGAACCTAACAAGGCTCACACAACTTTATCTATCATACAACGATTTCTCCGGTACGAACCCTTTAAAGAAACTTCTATTGATTTTGATTAAGCTATAGAAAGTAAACCAAGTAAAATAAATGAGTATTTCCTTGCATTTGGCCTCTGCAGGTGTGTTGCCATCTGAACTTCATAAACTTACAGAACTAGAGGTTTTATCGCTGGGATCCAATAAATTGATAAGTCCCATACCGCCAGGCATATTCAACTTCACATCACTGAGAGAACTCAAACTCTTGAATAATAACTTCTCAGATGAACTTCCAGCAGATTTTGGTGCTTTCCTGCCAAAGCTTGAGATACTCCAACTAGCCAACAATAGTTTCCGCGGCGTTGTACCCAAAACTATATCAAATTCTTCTCTTCTCCAAGTTGTAGACCTTGTGATTAATAAATTTACTGGTTCAATCCCCAACTCTCTGGGGGATCTAAAGTTCCTTCAAATTTTGGGGTTGGATAGCAACAACTTCACAAGTGAATCTCCATGGACTGAATTGCCCTTCATGGAATCCCTAAAAAGATGTGAGAACTTGAGGGTGTTGAGAATCAGTCATACCCCACTTGAAGGTACTCTTCCTGTAAATTATGGTAATCTTTCTTCCCTGGAAATATTCACAGCATCAAACAGCAAAATTAAGGGCTACATCCCCGACGGAATTGGAAATTTGAGTACATTGACCGATTTACGCCTTGATGGAAATGAGTTGAGTGGGGGTATTCCTGGTGGCCTTGAGAAGTTGTCGAACCTCCAAATACTGCATCTTGGAAATAACAGATTGACAGGATACATTCCGAACGAGCTTTGCAAATTGCAAAGCATCGGAAGATTGTCCTTGAGCAGAAATTATCTGAGGGGTTCCATTCCGGAGTGCTTGGGTAAAGTAGTGTCTCTGAGATACATATATCTAAATTCGAACAACCTGTCTTCTGGAATACCATCAAGTATTTGGAACTTGCAAAATCTGTTAGAATTTGACATCTCCTCAAATTCTATCTCTGGTTCCTTGTCTCCCCAAATTGGTAATCTAAGGGTTGCTACATTAATTAATGTGTCAATGAATCTGCTGTCCAATGACATTCCCAACACCTTTGGCAGTTTACAGAGAGTTCTAACTCTTTCTCTGGCACATAATAGGTTTCAAGGTCCCATACCTGATACCATTGGCAGCATGTTGAGTTTGGAATCTCTAGATTTGTCACAGAATATGCTTTCTGGACCAATTCCCAAGTCCTTAGAGCAATTAACTAGTCTCAAGTTCTTCAATGTTTCTTTCAATGGATTATCAGGGAAGATTCCTACAAATGGTCCTTTCAGTGATTTCTCAAGCCAGTCCTTTGCATCGAATCCAGAACTCTGTGGTCTTCCAAGATTT
The DNA here is from genome assembly GCA_030278955.1 of Hygrophila difformis. Classification (NCBI taxonomy): domain Eukaryota; kingdom Viridiplantae; phylum Streptophyta; class Magnoliopsida; order Lamiales; family Acanthaceae; genus Hygrophila; species Hygrophila difformis. The sequence continues at coordinate 58,470,582 of JAOANR010000006.1, read as the reverse complement.
CAGGTTTCACCCTGCAAGGAATCACAAGGAGGGTCAAAGAAAGAAAAAATATATCGAATAGTCTTCATAGTCCTAGGAATTGGAGCACTCATGCTAGCAGGCATTTTTGTTGTCTTTCGAATGGTTGCATATTACAAGAGAAAAAAATCTTCAGCTCTACCATCCATACCTTATATTCTTGGCAAGAAAAAGCTGCAGAGAAAATCTTACTTTGAGCTTCAGAAGGCAACTAATGGATTCAGTGAAAGTAATTTACTAGGAAGGGGAAGTTTTGGTTCAGTTTACAAAGGATTCTTTGAATATGGAACTGTCTTGGCTATAAAAGTTTTGAATATGCAACTTGAAGGAGCATCAAAAACTTTTCACGCTGAATGTGATGCATTACGAAATCTCCGCCACAGAAACCTCCTTAAAGTAGTTGGTAGTTGCTCAAATGTTGATTTCAAGGCCATAATACTGGAGTACATGCCCAATGGAGATTTGGAAAAATGGTTGTACTCAGACGATCATTTTTTGGATTTGATGCAGAGATTGAATATCATGATAGACGTGGCTAACGCACTAGAATATCTTCACCACGGTTACTCAACACCCGTGGTTCATTGTGATTTGAAGCCCAACAATGTACTCATGGATGAATATATGGTTGCCCATGTGAGTGATTTTGGTCTCACAAAATTTTTGAGTGGTGAAGACTGCATCACTCATACGAGGACTCTTGCAACGCTTGGCTACACGGCTCCAGGTAACGGAGATTTACCTTTTGTCCTTGTTATATGGAAATCGTAATGCCCTTTAAAGCTTCTAACTGCTGATTGCAAAATTGTTTTAGAATACGGGTTGGAAGGCAGAGTCTCCACCAAAAGCGACGTGTATAGTTATGGCATCCTTTTATTGGAGACGTTCACAAGAAAACGACCCGCGGATGAAATGTTTTCAGATGATTTTAATCTCAAGAATTGGGTAAAGGATTCACTTCCGAATGAAATAAACCAGGTTGTTGATGCAAGCTTGATAAGCCCAGAGGAAATAAATTTCAACCAAACACTGTACTGTGCATCATCTGTCATGGAATTGGCCTTGAGATGCTGTGCAGATTCTCCAAAACAGAGGATAACTATGAAAGTTGTTGCTGCAGAACTAAAACAAATTAAAGCCACTTGTATTTTGCCCTGTCCCGAGACCCCAAGCACATGGTAAGAAAAATTAAAACCTTGCATACAAACACACACAGATATCTTGTTATGACTTCATTTGTTGTTCTCGATCAATATTATCACTGAGTTTTTTCCCGTTTCTTTTACAGATGATTGAGTGGCGTAGATATCAGTTAGAATTGTTACAAAGTTCTTCAATGGAGCCAAGTTGTTACTGGTGACTGCTCTTGGTTAGGAAGCTATCGTATTTTTATGTATATAAACAGACGTGCGCGCAATCCAGACTAACTCTTGAAAGAACACTATTTGGTAGTTTACCGCAAGTCTTGCACTCAAATAACGGCCGTAGAGATATACTTCTATATAGTTGGAGTTGAGCACAATAGAGTTAGTACGCAGCCGCTTCATGTACCTGCACGTGCAAATGTCTACTCTATGAAAAGTTGTGATAGCTACATCAAAATGATGAACTCTAAAAAATGATATTTTATAATATCCATCAATTTCACATATACATCAATTCACATATACATCAATTTTGGTTGCTCTCGCATCATTTTTGGTTGCTATCTCATCATGACAATAGGTAGGTATTGTTGGCAGCACCAAAACCACACCTATTTGTGCAATATTTGTACAGACGACGCTCCTATTTGTAAACAACTGTCATGTAATATGTCTAGTGTTTTGTTTTTAATTAATTGAAGATCGTGTTATCTTATACTAACTCTTTTTTTTTTTTTTGTAAGAAGATGGACAGTTTTGATGCAGCAATACAGAAACGTCGAGTCGAGTTTGGAACTCTTTCCGCAAGATGTTTATGCCCCGGTAGTGCTCCGGCAGTGGCAGAACGTCCCCAAAGGTGAAACGACGAACGTCTCGACGTGGCAGCACCGCGAACGTCGACGACCGGCGAATAGAGCAGAGAGCTGAGGGAGTCGGGAGGAGAGAGTATGTGTATGCAGAAAAGAGTGGAGAAGATGTGTGTACTCCTAAGCCTGACCCTGCTGCCATTTATAGGCGTTGGACGAGACGAAACCGCCGACGAGTATTGATGGGGCGGTTTCAACTCGAATTCAAATGGTTTTCAACAGTTGTTTCAGCTGAAAAGGTATTCAACAACTGTTGAAATCAAAGTGGGCTTCAACTTGGCATGGGCCCGACAAATAAACTTTGTCTAAAAATTTAGACAGGCCCAAAGCCGAATTACCAAGATCCAAGATCCAAGATCCAAGATCCAAGTCCAAGTTCACGGGCACGGGCACGGGCGCGGGCGCGGGCGACGGCGACGGCGACGGCGACGGCGCGGCTCGGCTCGGCTCGGGACGGGACGGGACGGGCGCGCGCGTGTGGGCTTCCCCCGCACTTGACCAACCTGCATTAGTTTAATTGATTCTAATACGCAGAACAATATAAACTAATTCAACTCCCACTGCTTAAGCAATGTGGGACGCGCTACCTTTACCCACTCTTTAACAACCATTTAAACACAAGCGTTTCAACTAGCCGCATTCAATGACCCACTTCGACCACTTATTTCTCACTCACCCGACAACGGTTTTGAGAAAATAAATGCACTACGACAATATACGCGAAATGTAGAATTCGTATACGCTATTTAATTAATCCAAATTAAATATTGTCTTTACGCAAAAAGGAGCTCAAAACCCCCTTTTTCCAACAATCCCCCACATGAGTGAAAATAACAGCAGTAGTGAATGCAATGCAGATGCAAATGCCCCGACTCCTTCTTTAAAGAAAGGTTACTGCACGGGTCTAAGTAGTTTTTGGCTTTGAACTTAAACCATATCAATATTATCGAGTTTACAGGCGGAGTAGTGATTTTACTCTAGAACTATCCCCCACATCGTATACTAGACCAATAATAAAGAATCAGTAACTTTTCAGGCTCTTTGCCCGTTCTCACGTTTGGTTCCATTCCAGGCCATGGAAACCCCCTTTGGATTCATAAGTCTTTACTGAAGCGGCCACACTTCTACTTATATAGGTGATTCGATCAAGTATCCTGCCATACTTATATGAACACACAGTTCCAGAATCATTAAGAGTCATTAAACTCAACCTCTACCACAGACAGGCATCAAACACTTCATCATTGCTTCTGAGGGAAAGGATTAAGATTATTCTTCAAAAGTGTTTTCACATTTGAAATCATACATCTTAGTTGTCCCTTTGAACCAAGTTTGTGGGATCTCCACGCGTCACGGTATGATGTCGACGACGGATATGTCTCGACTTACCATTATACATCTCATTTTGTGCCCTGCCAATAGCTGCTTGACTATCACAGTGTATCATTACTGTTGGCACATGTTTCTTCCAACATGGAATTTCCTCGAGGAAATTTCGAAGCCATTCGGCTTCTTCACCAGCTTTATCTAAAGCTATGAATTCAGATTCCATGGTGGATCGGGCTATACACGTTTGTTTTTGTGACTTCCAAGACACAACCCCTCCCGCAATCATGAATACATAACCACTTGTGGATAATGAATCACATTTCTCTGATATCCAATCGGCATCAGAGTACCCTTCAAGAACATGAGGATATCTCGTGTAATGTAACCCCTACTCTTGAGTATATCTCAGATATCTCAAGACTCTCATAATAGCCTTCCAATGCTCACGACTTGGATTGCTAGTATATCTACTCAGTTTGTTAACTGAATATGCAAGATCCGGGCGAGTACAATTAGTCAAGTACATTAGACTACCAATGATTCTTGCATACTCTTCTTGAGCAACAGGTTCACCCCTGTTTACTTTCAACTTTTCACTGGGATCCATAGGCGTCTTTGCCGGACGACTATCATAAGTGTTGAATTTACTTAACACTTTCTCAATGTAATGAGACTGAGAAAGAACAATCCCTTCGGGATGCCTTATGATTTTTATCCCTAATATGACATCGGCTACACCCATGTCTTTCATGTCAAAATTCCTTTTTAACATGTTCTTGGTCTGATTAATCATATTCAAGTCACTGCCCATGATCAACATGTCATCTACATACAAGCAAACTATAACAAATTTGTTTGTTATTCCCTTGTAGTAAACGCATTTATCACATTCATTGTACTTGAACCCGTTTGACAACATCACATTATCAAACTTCAAGTGCCCCTGCTTAGGCGCTTGCTTCAGACCATACAGAGATTTAACCAGTTTGCAGACTTTATGCTCTTGTCCTTGAACAACAAAGCCTTCTGGTAGATTCATATAAATCTCTTCATCTAGATCACCATTTAAGAACGCAGTCTTAACATCCATTTGATGTATCTCAAGATTGTAAAGTGCAACAATCGAGAGAAACACTCGAATGGAGGTGACTCTAGACACCGGAGAATAAGTATCAAAATAATTATCTCATTCCTTTTGTCTAAAGCCCTGAACTACAAGGCGAGCCTTGTATTTATCGATCGATCCATCGGCTTTATACTTTCTTTTAAGGACCCAACGGCATCCTAAGGGTTTACAACCTTTCGGTAGATCAGTAAGAACCCAAGTGCGATTCTGCATAATGGATTGTAACTCACTGTTTATGGCTTCTTGCCATAACGCAGCATTTGGTCAAGCCAGAGCTTCACTCACAGTTCTTGGCTCGTTATCTAACATAAAAGTGATGAAATCTGGACCAAAAGTTTTAGCCACTTTGGCCCTATGGCTACGACGAAGTTCAACTGGTTCAGGAGAAAAACTTCCCTTGTCAGTTTGTTTCGGCTGATCAGAGCTCGTAGCTTCATCAAACGTTCTTTTATTTGAACATTCCACTTTATCCTTGTAAGGATATATGTCTTCAAAAAACACGGCGTTTCTTGATTCAAATATCGTTCCTTCACTCATACCAGATATTTCTGACTTATGTACCAGGAAACGATACGCGCTACTGTTAAGGGCATACCCTATAAAGATACAATCAACTGTTTTGGGGCCGATTGTAACTTGTTTAGGAGGTGGCACCTCAACTTTAGCCAAGCACCCCCACACTTTGAGGTATTTGAAAGAAGGTTTTCTACCTTTCCATAACTCGTAAGGTGTTACTTCCTTACCTTTGTGAGGTATTTTATTTAAAATATAATTAGCTATTAAAACAGCTTCCCCCCACAAGTTCTGGGGTAACCCTGAATTGATCAACAAGGTTTTCATCATATCCTTTAGCGTACGGTTCTTACGTTCCGCAACACCATTGGACTGCGGTGAATATGGTGCTGTAGTTTGATGAATTATTCCGGACTCGGCACACAATTCAGCAAACGGAGCAACGTATTCTCCTCCTCGATCACTCAGAATAGCTTTAATACGGCTATTCAATTGAGTTTCAGCCTCAAGCTTGAAGTTTTTAAATGCTTCCATAGCTTCATCTTTGCTTCTCAACAGATAAAGATAGCAATAACGAGTGCTATCATCAATAAAAGTAATAAAATACTTTTTACCACCCCGAGTTTGCAATGATCTAAAATCACATACATCAGTATGAATTAAATCCAGGGGTTTAGTATTTCTTTCAACACTTGCAAATGGAAGTTTTGTCATTTTCGCTTCAACACAAATTTCATATTTGTTTTTATCGTTGAATTCCATTTCTTTAAGTAAATTTAAATTTACCAATCTCTTTATAGCATTTTTATTTGCATGTCCAAGTCTACAATGCCATAAATTAAAACACTCAAGCAAGTAAGAAGAACCTTCAATTTTATTACCAGAAGCTTGCTCAAAAACTTGGCGTTTAGCCAATACATTAAACTTGAAAAGACCATTGGTGAGATAGCCTCTACCAAGGAATTTTCCAAACTTAGTCATGATAAACTTATCATACTCAAAAACAAGTTTAAAACCACTACTAACTAGCAGCGAACCAGAAACCAAATTCTTCCGGATATCAGGGACATGCATCACATCCTTCAGAGTTAAGTTTTTGCCACTAGTCAGCCTCAGTACCACATTCCCAACGCCAACCACATCAGATGATGCTTGGTTTCCCATATGCAGCTTTCTGCCTCTAACAGTCCGGTATGAAGTAAAGAACTCCCTGTTGGCAGCCACATGACACGAAGCCCCGGTATCAACAAACCAACCTTTGGCATCATCAACATGTAAAGCTTCAGACACCACTGCACAAAGGTTGTCTTCCCAACCTTCAGGTTCAGCCTGTACCACGTGAGCGGCAGGCTTGGCAGGCTTCTTCTTCTTCGACTTCGGGCACTGATGTGCAAAATGCCCAACCTTGCCACAGTTGTAGCAATTCCCAGAGAACTTCTTCCTCTTTTGGCCATCGGCAACCGCTTTGCCTTTACCCGCAGCGGGCGGCTGCTTGCGTTTACCGGCCGTTTCAGTCAAGTTGGCCTTAGCCTCCACAGAATGGCTCCTTAACACGGCCTTGCGGTTATGCTCCTCGATTCTGATCCGTGTAACAAGATCTTCAAGGGACATTTCCTTTTGCTTGTGTATCAAGTAGTTTTTGAAGTCTTTCCACGAAGGAGGCAACTTCTCGATCACAACCGCAGCGTTAAACGCATCGGGCAATTGCATTCCCTCAGCGTGAACGCCATGTATCAGTAATTGAAACTCTTGAACTTGTTCAACCACTGAACGCCCGTCAACCATCTGAAAACCCAGATATTTGGAAACGGCATGCTTTTTAGTACCAGCATCCTCCGTTTTGTACTTCCGTTCCAACTGAATCCACAGTTTCTTTGCACCTTTTACAGAAGAGTACACAGCGTACAAAGGATCCGTGAGAGCACTCAGAATGAAGTTCTTACACATGAAATCACCATGAACCCATTGTTCTTTGGCGAAGAGCTTCTGAGGATCGGTCTCCATCTCAGATAGGGACGGCCGGCTGCTCCTTAGAAACCCGGCCAAACCAAGAGTGGTCAGATAGAACAACATCTTCTGCTGCCACGTCTTGAAATCACGCCTGTCAAACTTTGACGGCTTCTCGGCCACTCCAAATGACCTTGGCAACGCCATAGGGACGGAACCCGTTGACGACCCAACGCCCGGCACGAAGGCCGGCTCCGACTGAACATAAGTTGGCAAACTAGTGTTCAGCGGCCCACCGCCCGGTTGCAAACCGGTGTTCATATTATTAAGTCCTGCGGGTGTAATCTCGACTGTTTGTCCAGAAAAAGGTAAAAACGCCCCAACCAAAACATTGGGCTGGAACGAAACAGTTCCAAAAGAATGTCCAAAGATGAACTGCCCAGAATTGGGCAAAACAAACCCGCCAGTATTAGGCGTCGGCGACGGGGGCAGGAAGGTCGTCGCTGGATCAAGGAAATATTGATCGATAGAGGCGTTTGGGTCTGCCGTCGGCAGTGGCAACGGCAGCGGCAGCGTCACGGGTGGAGGAACGACAGTAGGCGTGGTCAGCATTGACGGCACCGCTGCGGTTGGGGTAACGACAGCGGACGCCTGGACAGACCCAGGCATGGGAACGGAGGCGGCGGCGGCAGCGGCGGATGAGACGTCAGCGGAGGCGGTGGCGGCAGCAGTGAAACCGTCCATCTTAAACGTCTTGCGCTTGTAAGAAGATGGACAGTTTTGATGCAGCAATACAGAAACGTCGAGTCGAGTTTGGAACTCTTCCCGCAAGACGTTTATGCCCCGGTAGTGCTCCGACAGTGGCAGAACGTCCCCAAAGGTGAAACGACGAACGTCTCGAATTCAAATGGTTTTCAACAGTTGTTTCATCGGAAAAGGTATTCAACTGTTGAAATTAAAGTGGGCTTCAACTTGGCATGGGCCCGACAAATAAACTTTGTCTAAAAAATTAGACAGGCCCAAAGCCCACCCAAAGCCCAATTACCAAGATCCAAGGGCAAGGGCGTGGGCGACGGCGCGGCTCGGCTCGGGACGGGACGGGCGCGCGCGTGTGGGCTTCCTCCGCACTTGACCAACCTGCATTAGTTTAATTGATTCTAACACGCAGAACAATATAAACTAATTTAACTCCCACTGCTTAAGCAATGTGGGACGCGCTACCTTTACCCACTCTTTAACAACCATTTAAATACAAGCGTTTCAACTAGCCGCATTCAATGACCCACTTCGACCACTTATTTCTCACTCACCCGACAACGGTTTTGAGAAAATAAATGCACTACGACAATCTACGCGAAATGTAGAATTCGTATACGCTATTTAATTAATCCAAATTAAATATTGTCTTTACGCAAAAAGGAGCTCAAAACCCCCTTTTTCCAACATTTTTTGCATAAGAGCCTACACAAAGCTAGGAAAATTATAACTCTCTTATTTGGATTCTGATAAATCAAAATTTTATTTTCCGCATTTTTTTGTTTTTATTTAAATTAACTAATATGGGTTCAATAATAGCATGTTGAGCACAATTCCACATACCAAAATATATTAATATAGATAGATAATAACATAGTTGTTAAGATCCCGATTCCGATCTTAAAATCTGACGATTTTACGATCATACCTCTAAAACGATCCCGATCTTTGTAGGATCTTAAAATTAGTAAGATCTGGATAAGATCTCGATCCTAATAGTAGAATATTAGGATCTTATGGTAATACTCCCTTAAACGCTTCTACGATTTTACGATCATACCGCTTAAATGCATAAGATTTTAGTATGATTTTATTATCTAATTAATTTTTTTCTTTAATTTTAAACTTAAGTATACTCCTGATGTCTAATGTGTAAAAAAAAAACATAATATGCATATATGTGGAAATTTTTTATGTTTAATTGTGATGTTTTTGTATTGTATTAACTTGCAAGATTCATAAACACACAAATTAATGCTTTTACTTATTAGTATGCATAATAATTGAGTTTATCCATTTTTGCAACTTCATAAGATCTTAGATCCTGATTCAATCCCATGATTCCGATCTTATAAAGAGAAACATGTCCCATATAGGATCCGATCTTAACAACCTTGGATAATATAGCATTTTTGTTTGCAAATCTAGTGCCAAACCGCCTGGTTTTAAATTTTTTAAAAATATCCCTTCAATTCGTTGTACACAAGGACCTATAAAAAATACAGACACGAGGATAATTGTATATTTTTAAATGAAAATAAAATTAAGAAATTTCTCAATTTTGTCATGAATTACAGGAATTTTTGGCCTCAATGTAAATTAAAAATACAATAATGAGGTTGAATTAGTAAAAACATGTTTTTTTCAGCAAAAAAACAAGTTTGTCAAAAAAAAATGCATAAATGTTGTGATAGTATAACAACTATAGCCTATTACTGTATAAAGGTAGTAATAACGAAGAAACGTAATAATAACAAAGAACTATAATGAAAGGGAGACGAGAGAGATTTTGAAACTGAAGAGAGAATAGAGAGGATTTGAATATGATTTCATTGATTCAGTAATGTACGTATTTATAGAGGTTACAAACCATCTATAAAGGATATATTTAGATAGACAAGTACAAATTTACTTCCTCATCAACAAGATAGGATTAGCCAAATAGAAAATCAAATACAACTACTCTTCGTCATCTTTATACTTCACGACTAAGTCATCCACATTCAATGAATCTGTAACACTCCCTCTTGGATGACTTCAATACAAAGAATATGTCTCGTTAAAACCTTACTTGGAAAAAACCCTATGGGAAAAAATCCAAGTTAGGAAAAAGAGTACATGATTCTTGTATGTTTACTTCTCCCTCTGATCAAAGCATCAGTTGAGATTCTTTAGTTGGCGCATCCCAATACTTTTCACCAACTTCTCGAATGTTGCTGTTGGTAGTGTCTTGGTAAACAAATCTGCAAGATTATCAGCTGAACGGATTTGTTGCACATTTATTTCACCATTTTTCTGCAAATCATGAGTAAAAAATAATTTTGATGAAATATGTTTTGTTTTATCTCCTTTTATATAACCCCCTTTCAGTTGCGCTATACAAGCCGCATTATCTTTATTATAAAATAATTGGAGGATTTTTATTTTCGGACGATAAACCACAATTCATTTCTATATAGTTAGTAATGGATCTAATCCAAACGCACTCTCAACTAGCTTCATGCATTGCTATGATTTCAGCATGATTTGATGAGGTGGCTGTCAATGTTTGTTTCGTGGATCTCCACGATATTGCAGTACCTCTGTGACTTAGCTTTATGTGGGTCTGATAAGTACCCAGCATCGGCATAGCCGATTTAATTCATGTCGAGAATCGTATGAATAAAATAGACCCATGTCAATCGTCCCTTGGAGATAGCGGAATAAATGTTTTATTCATTTCCAATGTCGTTCAGTAGGAGATGAACTAAATCTCACTAATAAATTACTGCAAATGATATATCCGGTCTAGTGCAGTTTGCGAGATACATTAGTGCTCCAATGGCACTTAAGTATGGGACCTGTGGCCCAAGTATTTCTTCATCATCCTCTTTTGGTCTAAATGGATCTCTTTTAGAATCAAGTGACCTTACGACCATTGAATTATTTAATTGTCCATTATTTCCAATCCATTTCCGTGTCTGAGATGGACGTTTTGGTCGTATTCCCATCTTATTTCAATAAGAAAGCAGTTGAATTCGACAGATTAATGCAAGTTTGTAAGAAAAATAAGCTGGCGATGAAAGACACAAAAATATGCAATTTTAACTGTATTTGTGTTAGAAAAATCAAAAAACATGAAAAAAAAGGAAAAAGAAAAGAAAAAGGAATGACAAGATGGGCAAAAGAATAAAATAGCCCACAAAAATAAAAAAGATGGGAAAAAGAATGAAAATCCCACAAACTGAAATTTTGGTTAAGTGTTGAATATCAATTCGGTCTATACGCAATTCGACCTAAACCGAATTGCTCATTAGACCGAATTGTTGAGAAGAAGAAGAAAAAGAAACAAGTGTTGAAGAAGAGAAGCAGAACAACCAATTCGGTCGGTGGCAATTCGGTCTAAACCGAATTGACCCCTAGACCGAATTGCACAATGAGAGGAAGAAGACCCTGAGCAGAAAAGAAAAGAAGGAATTCGATCTATGCAATTCGGTCTAGACCGAATTAATTGCATAGATCGAATTGCCTCAAAGCAAGGAAGCCAAGCAGGAGCCATCATCAGTCTACAAGGCCAATTCGGTCTACCCATAGACCGAATTGATAAAAGAGTACCATATTCCATGCTCAAGATCAAGAAGAAAGACCTCATTGCACCAATTCTGTCTAAACCGAACCGCTTGAGGAGACCGAATCACATTCAAAATTTCAGCTTTGAGCACGTGAGAAATGCATGGCACTGTGGATGGGCCCTGATGGGCCTAGGGTTTCGAGAAGAAGTATAAAAGCTGACCTTCCTCAACACAAGAAGAATTCGGACTTACACTTGGACACTTTGCTGGGAGACAAAAAAGAAGGAGCAGAAGGTTCTCTCCACCCCTTAAAGGTTAGGTAGGTAGTTTAGTTTAGTTAGTTTATTTTTCAAGCTTGTAGTGTAGTTTTGATGCTTTTGATCTTAGTTTATTTTTATAGAAGCTTGTTACCACCTTTAGTGTAGCCATTACCATAAACCTTAAATGCTTTGTAGTTAAAATAAACCCTACCTTCAAGTTAATGATGGTTTTAGGGTTATTTATTTGCTTTCAAGTGTCAATACAAGAAAAGATCCAGAAATGAGTTTTTATTTCAAGTGTTTGGCACTTATTTAATTCTTTCCTTAGCAATAAATGGTAGAATTTTGTTTGTTTCAACTAGGTTACATTTATTATGTTCTAGTTGACTTACATTCTCAATAAATGCATGTTTAGTGGGTTTTTAGCTTGTTCTTATACCTTAGTGCTTCAAATGAGTGTTATTAGGTTTTAGATGATTTTAGGGCTGTTAGAATCTATTTTTAATATCTTTTGCTGTTGTTTTTCTTCTCTTTATTTAGATTAATGTTGCCTTAGATAATGTAAGTGTTCTTACTTTTATGCATGTTGTTCTTATTTTTCTTAGATGTTTAGGTTCTTTGATCTGTGATTGCTTGTTTGTAGAATTAAGGATTATTTCATGCCAAATGCCTGTTAGACACGTATCCTAGTATGCCTATTTTCATTAAATTGCTCACTAGTGTGGCTGTGAGGTGACATTGATGTGAAATGAAGGATTAGGTAATTCTCATCCATCATAGACCACACAGTGTAAACCGAACTTGTACTTGTGAGCACAAAAATATCTTTTATGTGGAAAAAGACATGCAATTCGATTTGAGGCAGTTCGATCTAAACCGAATTGCCCATGAGAATGGAATTGCATGGCAAAAATATTTGTTGAAAGCCTTATTTAAAAAATCTATATGCAATTCGGTCTAAACCGAATTGGCCATGAGACCGAATTACATAGCAAAAATTGTTCTCATATGGTGCACAAGCAATTCGGTCTGTGCGAATGCGGTTTAGACCGAATTACTCCCATAGACCGAATTGACATTATTCACCATATTGTATGCATTCCATCCCTTCATGCCTTAGTTTATTTTATGTCTCTTGCCAATTCGAATTGCCAAACTCCGTCTATACCGAATTCACAAGGCAATTCGAATTACCCTCATTTTGGGGTAAATGCCTTAGCCAAATTTGAGTGAAGTAATGGCTTTATCAATTCGAGTTGTCCAATTCGGTTTAGACCGAATTGCTTCGATAATTCGAATTAGATGATGTTTCATGACTTTACAAGGATTACTGGGTACGGTGTTACTTCATACCTCATGCACCCTCAATTCGGTCTAATTTGCATTTTGCCTAGTAGACCGAATTGCTTTCTTCCTTCTATTTTAAAACCTCAAAACATCTTATCTTCCTGAGTTGTGTAAGTTGCATGGGTGCATTGGGCTTAGGCCCATTACATCCACCTTATCCATTACGCATCTCAATTCATTAGTGTCTAAATTATTGTGTGATTAACACTCACACAGTAACAAAAAGATTCTCTTATTTTATTTTTGGTCTTTTCCGTGTTGTGTGAAACAACTAGTAAGGAATATATCAGACTAAAGTTGGCGGGTATTCCCACACGGATAAACTAGCTCGTAGTCTGAATATTAATTATTAGTTGTCATTTTGCATGGTCCGGATAGTGGTCGGTGGAAGCCTTGGCGGTTCGTCCATCCGGGATTATATGTTGCTCAGCTGACTCCTATCCGGATACAGTTTCCTTTTCTTTATCTTAATTTCAAACCTGAATTTTGAGCTGTAATATTATCCAATAATGTCGATCAACACTTTTTGAATAATACTACAGTGAGAAAATATGTAGGTTTTCTCTCATTTCACAGACATCAGGAGTCTTGATGATAGCGATCACTGTCGTTTAAGGTCTTCGGCTGTCTAAAATCATCTCACCTTAATAATTAGGGAACTGGACCACAGATAACTGCACTCCAATTACCTAATTATTTTGTCATCTCTTTAGCCGAAATTCTTCTTATCTTCGGCTAACCCATTTTTGTGTATCAAATTCTGTCTAACCCCGCCATATATCTTGGGGTATTCTATTTTACTTCTCTTATATATATATGCATGATATTATTATGTAGATGTTGTGGTCATTATTATTTTGGGGCTCCTTCCACTTGGACATAGAAGTCTTGATCTAAACCAGATGTTGCATAATAAATTTCCACAAAAATTCCTTTATAAAATCCGGATCTGAGTAAGGGATAAATTCGACTGTTATGACTGACTCATATTCTACTGGGGGTTGATTTTGAGAACTTAGAAGCAGAGTCAACGATTAGGTCTCTTCTAGGCTGAAAGGATCTATGTTTTAATTGAGAGTTTAATACCTGTTTAGGGAATGATTTTCAAACATCTATTTGTTTCTCAAAATTACTGTGTGTTGGAAATCTTTTATTAAGTATTGCATCGAATCAGTGTTCACTTGGATTTGGATAAGATGTGATAAATAATATTAGAGGAACAAGATATAGGCCTTGGTTAATTTCTAAGGTAGGGATGAGTATTCTTTCAACTACTATTTTCTCCCGCCAAAGCCTAAAATCGAGTCTTGAGTGAGTACATTCGGAATAAACCTTCATAGGTCTGTTCCACTCATGTTTGTATCTCATAACTACCCGGATATTATAAGCCCTTTGGCTTACTGATATTTGGGAGGTTCTAAATCTGCATCTGGTCACCAAGACCAGGGGCTCTTTTATACTAACGGAATGAGATGATCTTTTAAGACTTCCGAGTGATAGGTTTTTAAAATGCTTTCTTTACTGCTTTCTTTACCGCTTACTTTTAAAATGCTTTCATAGAGGTCACTCGGAAGAATTGGAGGTTGGCCGCCGGTTGTAAGGTTTAAGAGTTGTGGATTAGTTCGGGATTAGATTTAGACTTTGGGTGTGACAAGGGGGATGATGGGAGTACTTGGCATATCAACTAATGATATGTTAGGTGTTGCTTGTCCACCAAATATGACCAACACACTCTTGCAAGGCATTGCAAGGGGAGTTATTAATATGTGGTATCTTAGAAATTGAAGTCTTAAGAGCATGCAAATTCTGACTGTAAGTACCTGTCTGTTAAAGGGAACATAGTCTAGAAAGCATGAGAGTTAGCTAACTGATGAATTATCCCAACCAAAGATCTGTGTAACTAAAATATAAGTGTAATTGTGTTTCATCTGAATCTTGTCCAATTTTTATTATTTCCTTCCTGTCCCTTCTGTCACATTTTAAATTTGCTTTCATAGAATAATTTTACCTGCTTTCTTAGCATAATTCTTACTGCTTTCTTAGAATAGATTTAATCGCCTTGTAGACTAAATTTACCATGCTTTGTAGAATAATCTTTAATTGCTTTCTTAGTATAGTTTAATTTATTGCCGAGTAGTTGTTAAAAACCACTGCAAAACTTGAATCGAGTAACCGAGTGAAAAATCTTAGTACACGGCGTGGGCCCTGCTTCAATCGCACATCCTCCAGTGAACGATCCGGTCTTACTATAAATTACTGCAATTTTTGACACCATGCGCTTTCGGGGGCACAGTTTCTTAACACGAGTAATAAAAACGTGACAACCTATAAATATATCCCTAATCCCAAATCCATCTTCATAAATTGGTTTCATTAAATAAAAATTGAAAACCAGGATTATTATTTTTCAGAAAATACACATATAGTGGGAACTTGTCAAAAGTTTCATGGCAAGGATCTTCATGGCAGGAAATTGTCAAAAGTTTCATGCCGGGGAGTTCCACAGCGCCGTTTGAAATCAAAGTTTCACACATGAGTAATAAAAAGTGAAATATATCCTTAAACCCCTTCCCATAAATCATAACTGTTTTCTTTTAATAAATTCAACTTGATATTTTATAAAATACTCGTGTAGGAAATTGTCAAAAGTTTCATGGCGCCGTTGCCGGGGAGGATGCAGCGTCGTTTATTAAGAGAATTACACTCCTGATTTACTCATAGATAGTTTTTGTATATATTCTTGAACCATTACTAACCTGGGGGTTGTGCAGGTGCTATCAAATCTTGATACAAACTGCTTATGCAAAGGAGAAAGGCCACATTGCCTGAGCTACCGTTCGATCTAGAAATAGAAAGGACAGCTCGCCAACTGAGGGCGCAAGCCAGACGAAGGAAAGAGCAGGAAGCCCGGACTCGTACCTCACCTGAAACCTCAAGCAGTGAAATATCTGATATGGCAGAGAACCAGGACATTCCCCCGATCTTACCAATAGACCAACCACCCAATAGCCCTGGTAATGGAGCTGATGGGGGTATGGTAGAACACCCGAATCGTGCCAACGAGGAGGAAAATCTACCTAATCCAAATCAGCAACAGTATCAGCAATTCCACCAACAACCGCCACCCCCTAACCAATATCACCAACAAAACCAAAATATACCAAACCAGCAATACCAGAATCAAGCCTTCAATCAAGACCAGTTCCAAAACAACCCTCATGATCCTGATAATCTGTTCCAACAGAATCCCAACTACCACTAGCAGTATCAAAACCAAGCAGAGCAAGGAAATCAACAACAGCAAGCAGCAGCCGATTTATGCAGCCCATCGTGGAGCCTTATCTGGATAGGCCTGGGAGAGCACAATTTCCTGCACGCAATTTTGAGCTCAAACCGGCACTCATTAATTTGGTGCAAAACAATCAATTTTGCGGTGCAAATCATGAGGATCCCCATGATCATCTCCAAACCTTCCTGGAGCTCTGCGACACAATCAAAAATCCGGGAGTCTCGCCTGATGCTATAAGACTAATGTTGTTTCCTTTTTCTCTGTTTAGTGGTGCCAGGGATTGGTATAAATCATTGCCCATAAATCAGAGGAGCACCTGGGCAGATTTTGTGAAGAGTTTTCTGTTGAAGTATTTTCCTGAATCTAAAATAGACGAAGGACGAGAGAAAATTAGAGAGTTCAAGATGAAACCGGATGAGTCATTGTATGATGCAAAGGAGAGGTTCTCCAGCCTCTTGAGGCGATGCCCCCAACACGGATATCAACCATGGGAGCAACTGAGGAAATTCTATGGAGGGCTCACTCATCCATGGAGAATGATGTTGGACGCTGCAGACGGAAGACATTTGCTCCATTTGCCCATGGATCAAGCCTGGGAAAAGATTGAGACAATGTCTGTCAATAGATCTGTATTGAACAGCAATGACAAAAAAGTGGACCCTCCTAGAAAAGTTTTTGCTGTGAGTGAGGGAAAAACAGATTTCGAAAAATTGCAGGAACAGGTAGCTGCGATACAGCTAGGACAGGAGAAAGGAAAGAGAGCAGGTACTTCTCAGGCAGGAGCCTCATCTAGCCAAGTGCAAGCACAGCAATCGGGAGCAATTTGTGGGCTATGTCAAGGACCACATCCAACTGACACATGCCAACAACTAGCTACCGAAAGCTGCAATTACGCAGGGAACTACCAAAACCGCCACCCCAACCTCTCCTATTCCAACAACAATGCACTCAATGCGCATTTGTTGACACAGCCAAATCAGCCTAACCAGTTTGCAAACCAAAACCTTCAGCAGAACTTCAGACCTCAGAACCAAGGATTCGTTCAGCAGAGAGTGCAGAACATCCAGAATCAGAATCAGAACTTTCAACCCCATATCCAACAGAGGCCCAACCAAAACCAAGGCCAGAATTTTCAAAACTTCCAAGCCCAACCTGATCAGAATCAGCAATACAACCAAAAGCCACCATCTCGCCTGGAGAATTTGATGACTGAGTTTATTTCCAATCAAAGGGAGATAAACCAGCAGTTGCAGTCATCAATCAAAAATGTGGAGATGCAGGTCACCCAGTTGGCTAAGGAATTGCAGAACAGGGGGAAGGGAACACTGCCGAGCAGCACTGAAGCCAACCCGCAATGCAAAGCAATCACATTGCGGGGAGGCAAGACTCTGAAAGGAAACATTTGATCTGCGAAGAAGAAAGCGATGAAAGTAAAGGTTTCATTGGAGGTGGAAAAGGAAAAGGAAAAGGTTGAAGGAGATGAAAGTGTTGAGTTGGTAAAAGATAAATCTGATACAGCAAATCCGCAGGCTGAAGCTGCAACTGAAGCTGAAAAGGGTATGGGTGAAGGTACAGCTTCATTCTCTTTACCACCAAAAATTGATAATAATAAGTACATGCCAAGGGTGCCATACCCCGCACGTCTTAAAAATAAGGAACATGACCTTAAATTTAAGAAACTTCTAGAACGGTTAAAATCTGTAGAGATAACCATTCCTCTCGTTGAAATGATTTCAGAAATGCCCACCAATGCTAAGTTCTTAAAAGAATTGATTTCAGGGAAAAGGCAGGTAGAGCAGGAGGAGGTGATCATTCTCAACAGCACATGCAGTGCCATAGTTCAGAGGAAACTGCCCGAAAAGAAAGAGGACCCTGGATGTTGCACGCTACCAGTACAGATTGGAAAGGCCAAAGTGAGCATGGGGTTATGTGATTTAGGATCCAGCATCAACGCGATGCCTCTAGCCATGGCAATTCGCCTAAGGCTCGGAGAGATTGAACCGGTCAAGATGAAACTGCAACTGGCAGACAGATCAATCACTATGCCCGTAGGAATCCTCAAGGATGTGGTAGTCAAAACTGGCCAAGTTCTTTTCCCTGTTGACTTCATCATCCTTGACATTGAAGAGGACTCTGAAATACCACTTATCCTGGGACGCCCGTTTCTTGCCACTGGCGGTGCACTAATTGATGCCACATCTGGAAGAGTCACATTGAGGGTCGACAATAGAGAAATCTCCTTTGACATGGAGCAGCTGCAGAAATTCCCGAATAAGGGATCTTGTTCCATGTTTGATGTAATAGAAAGTAGGAGTAAGGATGAGAGCATAGACTCTATGACTGTGATGACGGACGAAGTTTCAAAACAGGTACTGACGCCTGAAGGTGCCGAGCAAGAAAGAAGCTGCAACGCTGTCCACTTCGAAGATCCTATCACTGGGGATCTTGAAGAATTCGACGGTGTTGAATTCACTCCGAAGGAGGAGGAGAGCATCACGGAAGAGGAAGTGGACCCTGTACTGACACAGGGTCCTGAAGGTAAATCTGATCTTTCACCCCCAACCATTTCTCACAAATTACTGTCTTCCGTTGAATGTCCGCCAGAGCTTGAACTGAAAATACTTCCGGATCATCTTAAGTACGTTTTTCTTGCTGAATATAAAAGATTACCGGTAATTGTGTCAGCCAAGCTGACACAAGAACAAGAAAAAGATCTGGTAGACATTCTAAATAAATATGTACATGCAATTGGGTGGACCATTTCTGATATAAAAGGAATAAGCCCCTCTGTTTGCATGCACAGAATTTTAATGGAAGAGGAGTACAAGCCCTCTAGGCAACCACAAAGGCGTCTGAACCCCCACATGCAAGAAGTGGTAAGGAAAGAAGTTATCAAGCTCTTAGATGCTGGTATCATCTATCCTATATCTGATAGCAAATGGGTTAGCCCAGTGCAGGTAGTACCCAAGCGTGGGGGGATGTGCATAACGACTAATGAGCAAGGAGAAGAAGTGGCGACACGTCCAGTAACCGGTTGGAGAGTTTGCATCGACTACCGGAAGCTTAAAACCGCTACGCGGAAGGATCATTTTCCCTTGCCGTTCATTGATCAGATGCTGGAGAGGTTGGCCGGGAGGGAGTATTAATGCTTTTTGGATGGGTACTCTGGTTACAATCAAATTGTAATAGCTAGTGAAGATCATGATAAGACACTTTCACGTGCCCGTATGGAACTTTTGCGTACAGGCGCATGCCTTTTGGACTTTGCAATGCGCCTGCCACTTTTCAGTGATGCATGATGTTTATCTTCTCAGAATTTATCGAAAAATGCATTGAAGTTTTCATGGATGACTCCTCTGTGTATGGAGATACTTTTGATGAATGTTTGACAAATCTTGCAAAAATTTTAAAAAGATGTGAGGACACTAACCTAGTTTTGAACTGGGAGAAGTGCCATTTCATGGTCACCGAAGGAATAGTGTTGGGTCACCGCATCTCGCGCGCAGGCATCGAAGTCGATAGGGCCAAAGTCTCAGTCATATCCAACCTTCCATTGCCAAACTCAATAAAAGCAGTTAGGAGTTTCTTAGGGCATGCCGGTTTTTACCGGAGATTCATTAAAGATTTTTCTAAAATTGCCAAGCCGCTCACTAATTTGCTTTGTAAAGAAAATTCTTTCTTAATAAATGAAGCGTGTGTTCAAGCCTTTGACACGCTCAAGAAGATGTTGATTTCTGCTCCAATAGTGCAACAACCCGATTGGTCAATACCTTTCGAGGTAATGTGCGATGCAAGTGATCTCGCCTTGGGTGCAGTTCTTGGGCAACATAAGGAAGGGAGGCACTGCGTGATTCATTACGCAAGTCATGCCCTAACTGAAGCCCAAGTCAATTACACCACCACGGAGAAAGAGATGTATGCTGTGGTTTTCGCGTTTGATAAATTCAGACAATACCTCATTGGTACGAAAACCATAGTATACACCGATCACGCTGCACTGAGATACTTGTTCAGCAAACAAGATGCCAAACCTCGATTAATCAGGTGGGTACTTTTGTTACAGGAATTTGATATCATAATAAAAGATAGAAAAGGCAGAGACAATGGCGCTGTTGACCATTTGTCTCGAATAGAAAATGATAAAAATGAGATAGTCGTCAATGAGAATTTTCCGGATGAGCAACTGTTTGCCTTGCACCTTCATGATCAAGCTTGTCCATGGTTTTCCGACATTGCTAACTTTTTAGCTTGTGGAATAACCCCACCATTCCAGAACAAGAAACAGAAAGCAAGGTTCAACCAAGATGTAGTTGGCTACTTCTGGGAAGATCCTTACCTCTTTAAGCATTGTGCAGATTCGATTATTAGACGATGTGTAACTGAGCACGAGGCTTATCAAATCGATAAAAAATGTCATGAGTCGGAATATGGAGGTCATCATGGCCCCACTCGAACAGCTCACAAGGTGCTCGAGTGTGGTTTCTATTGGCCTACCATTTACGAGGATTGCAGGGCGTTTGTTAAGGCTTGCGACAGATGCCAAAGATTAGGGAATATCTCCAAGAGGGATGAAATGCCTCAAAAAGGAATTCTCATCCTTGAGATTTTCGATGTATGGGGTATTGACTTCATGGGACTATTCCCGACATCTGATGGGAATCACTACATCTTGGTAGCTGTCGATTACGTGTCCAAGTGGGTCGAGGCGGTTGCACTGCCAACCAACGATGGTCACCAAGTCATCAAATTTTTGAAAAATAATATTTTCAATAGATTTGGTGTACCTAGGGTAATCATATCTGATGGAGGAACCCACTTTGTTAACAAAGCTTTTGCAAATCTCATGAGCAGAAGTGGGATTCTCCACAAGATCGGCACGCCTTATCATCCCCAAACCAGTGGCCAAGTCGAGGTATCAAACCGCGAAATCAAACACATACTCGAGGCCACTGTGGAGATAACCCGCAAAGACTGGTCACATAAACTCAATGATGCTCTATGGGCATACCGAACTGCATTCAAGACTCCCATCGGGATGTCTCCATACAGGCTTGTCTTTGGGAAAGCTTGTCATTTGCCCGTAGAACTAGAGCATAAGGCTTACTGGGCCGAAAAAACGCTTAATTTTGACCCACGAGTTGCTCAGAGTAAACGCAAGTTGGACCTCAATGAAATTGAGGAAATACGAGCGCAAGCTTATGAAAGCTCGAGGATTTACAAAGAGCGGACCCAGAAGTTACACGATCGTCGTATAAAGTCTAAACACTTCTATGTTGTCCAAAATGTCTTGTTATTCAATTCTAGGTTGAAGCTATTCCCCGGAAAGCTTAGATCCAGATGGGAAGGGCCATACGAAGTGATGCACGTGTTTGAAAGTGGAGCTGTCAGGATTCGAACTAACAAGGGAGAGCTGGTGGTGAATAGACAAAGACTGAAGGAGTACCCAGGACAGTTCGACCCTGAAAAAGAAGTTCAAACGACATCAGAGCCGGCCTATGCTCAATAAATATATATATATATATATATCTATTTAATTATTTATTACATATTTATTTTTCTCGAGCGATAAGTATCCAAAAATCAACTAAACATTTAGAGTACTAAGACTCTAAATGTGAGGATGTTGATATTCGAAGAAAATTTAATGATTTTCTTATGTTTGTCTTGCAGGAATTCATGGAACCAACAAAAAGAAAGATAAAGCTCCAAAAACCAGGTTCTCAGTTGAATTAATACTAAATTTAATGGAGAGTAATCTCGGAATTTAGAGAAATCTAAAATCCGGAATAAATCCATAAAATGAGGGTGTTAATCCAACCTAAATTATGCAAGCAAATTATTATCATAGAGTAATATTCCTGTTTAAATATGTGTTTTCAGTATGCTGATTTTTAAGAAAATCCATAATTTCAGAAAATGGTAAAATTGAAAATTTTCAAAATTTTTCTAAGTGTTGAATGCGATCTATTTTGTATCTCAAATCAATTCGGTCTAAATCGAATTGTTTGAAACAGATTGCATCGGAGGTGTGCCTTGGAAATTTTAACCAATGCGATCTCCAAGCCAATTCGGTCTAGACCGAATTGGCCTAAGAGACCGAATTTACTTCCCAAGACGCATGCTCCATCCTTGCGTAAATTTGGCCAAGTAAGTAATTCGGTCTATATCAATTCGGTTTACACCGAATTGACTTTGAATAGACCGAATTAATCTACAAAAGGCATTTTGATTCCTTACTTTTATTCTAGCAAGTGAGCAATTCGATCTATAAGGCAATTCGGTCTAGACCGAACTGCCCATATAGCCCGAATTGTCTCACAAGAGCACATCCCTTTTTATTTATTTTTTATTTTTTTATTTTTATTTTCCAAGGTACCCAAATTCGGTCTTCTTGCTGTAATTCGGTCTCTAGACCAATTCGGTCTAGACCAAATTGACTTCAAAAGTCCACATTACAGTAAGTGTTTGCTTGTTTTTTCCTCTCAATTTGGTCTCCATGCCAATTCGGTCTAGACCGAATTGGCCTAAGAGACCGAATCTCTCATAGACACTTGAAGACCACATCAATTCGGTCTAGACCGACTTGATGATTCGGTCTCCCATAGACCGAATTGCTCCCCTGTCCCAAACCTTATATATTCCCTTTTCCCCCTCTTTTCCCCCACTTTCACCCTCCACACTTAGAACAATCCCCAGAACCCCCTCTCGCGAACTTCGTCTTCCTCGCGAAACCAGAGCTCGTATCCAAGCTTTACCCCGTTGGAATCCGTCCAAAGCTTTCGAAATGGCGTCTTCTTCGTCTAATCCTACTGAGAGTGTCGGGGACATCATCCTACTGGATCCAGCTCTAGAACAAGACAGGCTTGAACTACTAGACCTACCAATGGAACTTCTCGGAGAAATCCTCTCCCGCATAGGAGATGATAACATCAAGAAGGTGTTCGCTGTCAAAAAGGTGTGCAAGAGGTTCAAGGCAGCTAGTGATCTCCCCATTGTGTACAAGAGATGCGAACTAGAGACCACAATCGTTAAGATGTGGGAGATAGGAGTCGAGGCGGAGAAGGAGGAACTCATGCAGAAGTGTGTCGACGCGGGCAACTACTACCTCCAGTTCGTGCCAGCCCTACAAGCATTCGGAGCAGGCAATGAGGAAAGGGCCTGTGAATTGCTGAAGCCAGGGATTGATGACAATCACAAGGCATCAATCTTTGTCAGGGGATTCATGCTACTTAGCAAGCTGGACAAAGAACAGGTCGATCAGGGAATATCAATGATCAACAAGATGGTGACGGATGAATCAGTCATGGCATACGTGGGCAACAACGTCTTTGCATGGTTGATGGAAAGCCTGGAGACTCTGATAATGGCCGAAATTGACCATTATTTTCAATCTATTTCCGTGTCTAAACATGGGCATTTGATCGCATTTCGGTCTCATTTATATAAGAAAGCAGTTGAATTTAACAGATTTATGCAAGTTTGTATAAATAATAAGCTGGTATTGAAAAACACAAAAATAGTATTATTTTTATTAATTTGTGTTAAAAAATCCAAAAATATGATAAAAATATTAAAAATCCTACACGTGATTAATTTTGGTTCGGTGTTGTCTATTCAGTGGAACACGGGTTCATTAAATGGAACACAAACCAAATAATCAAGTGGAATAAAATATACATATTTATATTATTTTATATTTTGATGTATATATTTTTAATTTTTATGTTTATTTATTTTTATTTCTGTTTACTGCTATAATTAAATTAATTGGTCCATTAATCACTCTTAATTTTAAATTGCAGGGGATTTAATTTAATTTGGTCCAAAGTATTAATCCAAATTGATCCAACCCAACAAATCCAGTGGCCCAACTCCAAGCCCAACCACATTTTCAGTCCAAAATCCCATGAATCCAGCCCACACTTCAAGCCTGTAACACCCGAGGAAAAACAAATTCAAATTGTTTTGAACTACGTCATGACTTGATCCCTTCACAGGGTACGTAGGCAGCTTAGAACTAATTTCTAAGTTCAGTCACGAGATAAATCACAAAATACATCACGAATTAGATCACAAGGACGATAGGAGATGTTGGAACCAATTTAGACTAGGCTAAGTAGGACCCGGAAATGTTGCGAACGATAAGCCGGACTCGTAACAAGTTTAAGGAAAAGATTCCGAACCGGAGACGACCCAGGGAATCGAGCTAACACGTAGAAAACCGATAGGGGAAAGCGAGGGAAGACCCGACGAAACACGCGGACCGCCGAACCGGCCGGTCCGGCCGGCCCGCGCTGCCCGCGCGCCGCCGCGCGGCCACCGCGCGGCCAAGGGTGCAGGAGGTGTAAACTTTCCTTCCATGGCGATTTTCTTGCCAAAAATCCGACCTCCATCAATGGCAAGTCGATCACAACAATGGGGAAGGGCATAAGATCAGATTTGGGGCGCCCCTCCCCCTAACTCTCAGAAAACCTAACCCTAAACACCTCCAATACTCCTCTCCAAGTCGAAACCTCTCCGAGCTCACTTTCCGGCAAGTATTCCGGCGACGGCAAGGCGAAAGGAACCAAGCCCTGCCCTCTAGACTCTTGGTAAGCTATTGTACAAAGTTTCAATTCGTCCATAGATCTCAGAAACTCATATCCTAACCCTTTTTCCTTACTACGATTTTCCGTCGGAAAACGAACAAAAAGCGATCGGGGAAGTTGGCCGTTCGTCGTGACCCTAGGACGTCCGGAAACCCAATCCAGCGACCCTATCATCATCCTAAGTAAGTTAAAACCTTACTCACAAATTTTCGTGGTTGTTTGTTGTTTAAATCTTGAGATATAGGCTTGTAACAAAAATCGGTTTTCAAAAACCCTTATTTTCGTCCAATTTTAAGGACTCGCCAAAAACTCGACCTTCGGGAATTCAAACCGAAAACCTTTCAACATAAAAGTTGTTCCTAACACCTTTATCTATCTTGTGTCCAAATTTCAGCCGTTGACATTAAGTTTGCTATCCCAATTTTCGCCGTGAACTTTCTGTATCGAACCGAACAATTTAATTCTGTGACAGATTCCTTCATTCAACTTGATGCATGTTTTTCACCCATTTTTCGAATGATTTAACTTTGCATTTCTAAACAAAAGTTGTAGATAATTGTGTCTAGATTATGCATATAAAATTTCACGGATTTTGGTGTTCATTTGATATGTCAAACGGCCGAGTTTTTAAAACTGTTTTGAAATCGTTTTAAGGGCCATGAGTATGCAGTGAGTTGCACTCGATTTTTGAGTACCAAGAATTCATTATTTCCAAATTCTTAAAACATGAAAGTTGTTCCTTAATGTGTCGTGTAGTTACTGTAAAAATTTCACATCAATTGGTTTTGAAATGAATTTTTAATCGGCGTTGCACGAACCTGTGACGAAAACAGTTTTCAAGACATAAATTATTCTTTGCAATAAACTCAAATTTCAACTCACTTCGGAACCTTATTTCCAAAAACTTAAAACATGAAAGTTGTTCGTGTGTGTGTTTTTGAATTACTGGCAAAGTTTCAGAATTTTTGGAGAAAAGACGAATTTTAAATTAAGAAAGGCGTAAACTGCCTCGAATAGGATTTTTCGAACTTGAGAAAACTCGAACTATGAAAACGCGATATCGACCATTGGATAACTTTGAAATACGAACTTTCGAAAAATCCCGTTCACTAGGCTGAGCCGATCTTCATACTATCATTATCTTTGAGACTGCCTCGTTAGTGGTCTCCTTACTATCTGAGATTGCCTCGTTAGTGATCTCGCGCGCTGTATTTGTGGATCGCCTCGTTAGTGGTCCTACTATCTTTGAGACTGCCTCGTTAGTGGTCTC
Source organism: Hygrophila difformis (assembly GCA_030278955.1). Lineage (NCBI taxonomy): Eukaryota > Viridiplantae > Streptophyta > Magnoliopsida > Lamiales > Acanthaceae > Hygrophila > Hygrophila difformis. Next base: position 58,444,577 of record JAOANR010000006.1, on the reverse strand, counting down.
CCATTGTTTGGACTGCCTCGTTAGTGGTCCTATGTTGAGATTGCCTCGTTAGTGATCTCCCGGTATGGTGTCCTCTTCTTAGTTTACGGGATGAAAAGTAAAAGACTCGTGTGAGTGTTTCATTATGCTTAAATCGTATCTATCATGTCTTTAATTATGTATTTAAAATTTATGCATCTTAAATTATGCTTTAAATTACGCTTTTAAAATTAAGTTCTTTAATCATATTTTTCCGCTGTTGATAAATCATGTTTTTTTTTAAATTCTCGTACGGTAAGCGAAATCTTTAGTTTAAACACTTGTAACCCCTTTTATTTGTAGTTAGGGATTAACTTACTCAGTATATTTTTATACTGACAACCGTTGTCATTTCCTTTTTTTACAGAGTACGTCGAGTGACGCATTGCATATGCACTTGGGGGAAATCATAATGGACATTTTAAATTTCTGCATCGTACTGTTTTTACCGGGTCTGTTAAACCCGAGGATTTGGCCATGTTGGCCGTGATTTTACTTTCCGCTGCACTTACTTTATTTATTTTCCGCACGTGATAATTTCTAATATCGTACTAAGTATTATAAATTTTCCGGACTAAATCTTGAAATGTTTTAAGTCTTTTTCATACCCACAAGCCTTGCATTTCCTTCGCGAGCTCGGGAAGCCGTGTCTTGCTAGGGAGATGCGGCGGTGACATCCCGGCCTGGGTTATCAAATCCGGGGTGTTACAAGTTGGTATCAGAGCCCGGAAAATTTTTAAAGCTACTACTATTATTTTAAACCAATATTTTTAAGCCCAAGTGTTATTTTTTTTAAAAAAAAATTATTTATTTGACTACTAGTATTATTTTTAGCCCAAAAATCTATAATCCTTTTTACATAGCCCAAAATCTTAGCCAAAGAAATATTAAATTTTGGCCCACTATAGAGGCCCAACCTTTAGCAATTTATTTTAAACTAAATTTTTTTCTGGGAAGGGACTTGCACTTGCATGTTGCATATAGATTTAAATTTGTGCATATCTTAACCTTGCCTGAAAAATGTCTAACTCTAACCTCCCTTGTTGACATTAGATGGCCGAGCCCAACGCGAACATGGTCAATTTGATGGTGAAATTAATGAACGCATACCTTGAGGGCCAACAGCACATCAATTACTTCAAAACGCGGGTAGGACAGTTGGAGGGTAACCTGGCCCATTTGGGTCACCTTAGGGAAACAGACCATCATCACATAACCCAGCTGCAGGAGCAAGTCACACACCTCCAAGCGCAAGTGGCCCAGCTCCAAGACAAGGGAGATGATTTGGAGGAGCAGATAGAGACCATAGGCTGGGAACTGACTAACCTAGCCCAGGACGTGGACGGAGCGGTCCTTCAGAACCCGGGGCCTGCTCCCAATGTCGCCATACCCATCGATGTATCGAGCGATGAGGATGATCCCATCAAGGTCGAGCCTGCCCACTCGTTTTAGATCTAGTGATCCAGCTATGCATTATTAGTATACTTTCCCTTCCGTACTATTAGCAGTGCACCTATTTCTATTTCGAATGCTTGTAAACCGAAATTCTTGAGTAATAAAAATACAAGCCTATTTAAATTTATTCCATGCATTTTATTTAGTTCTTTAACTACCATAATCAAAGAGGGGAACCTACAACCCTGAAAAAAAAAAAAAAAAAACCGAACAGATTACAAAAAAAAAAGAAATATATATATATATATATATATATATATATAAATATATATATAATAATAATAATAATAATAGAAATAATAATAATAAAGATAATAATAAAATATATACAAATACGTAAATATGTACATATAAGAATAAATAAATAAATTCCAACAACCTTTACAAGAAAACCCTGATAAATTGATACCTATTAAAAGACTAATCTTCGCTCAATAAAAATTTTCCCCTTAAGAGCAACTATATACACTCCACACATAAACTCTAATCCCGTGTATCTTATCACGCTAATTTAACCAAGCGATTTAGTCAAGCAACGGCGTAGGTATTATTGGGCAATCCACATACATGCAGACACGATAGGAAGGTAATAGTAAATCCAGAACATCTCAAACCATAAAATGGACAGAACAATTAAACCATGGTTCTGAAAAAGCAGCACACAACCAACACATGTCAAACACCTAATTAAGCAATAACATAACGAAAATATAAATCACAAACACCAGGCAACATCAACGTCCCCATAAGGAGGAACCTAAACAAAGTACGCCTAAACGCAAAACCTAAACGAAGACACGAAACCAAAGGGAGACATCACTGATCGGGAGGCGGGAACTGTCGGCGCATGAAGTCGTCCATCTGCCGCATATAGGCGTACATGTCGGACATGGTGGCCTGCTGCTGAGCCTGCCTCGTAGCAAACGAGTCCATGCGGGTCTGATAGAGGTCCAACCTAGCGTCGAGGGCGTCATAACGAGCCTGCCCAACTGCAAACCCGGCGTCCATACTGACCCGCATCTCCTGCATCATCTGCAGCATCTGAATCATCTCCTGCCCCTGAGGTGCCACGGCAGGAGGTGCCCCAGCAGGAGGCGGAACTACTGGAGGAGGGGGTGGCTGCTCCGGTGGTACAACGAGGATCAGGCCGCCGTCATCAGGCTGCGGGCGAAGTACAGCACGGGGAGCCCCACGACGTAAGGCGCTACGCCGCTCAGCATAAGACGGGATACGGTAGCAACGGCCAGGCGCTAGGTCGTACGGGTCTGTCTCCGGGGTAGTGCGAATCCCCTGTGCCGCGCACAACCCACAGATGAGGTGAACATGGGTAATCACCCTACTCCCTCGTCCTCTGCGCATACCCCGCAAGTTGTCCTCGATGCAAGCCCCTACATTCACCCTACCGTCCCGCGCGATGAAGCAAATGGTCTCGTAGACGTGATCCAAGACATTGTGGCTCCGGGACATCGGCCGGACACGACCGAACCACAGCTGAGCAAGCTCTCGCCAAGGGGAGTCCATCAACGTCAAACGAAGCTCATGACTGTGCTCGAACTGAGGAGGCACTAGGGTGCATAAGGTGTTCCACGCAGGAGCAAGAACGCGCCCCTTAGGCTGGGGCCGGAATACGCCATCGTCGGGCAAGCCAAAATAGACATTGATCGCCCGAGCACTGAAGTCGAGATAGCGACCACGGACCCATACCCGGGATAGATCGTCACCCTCCCCGAGACCGCCAATGTTGGCAATAACCTCCATAGCCAAATAACCGGAGGCGACGCCCTCGGGGTGACGTGCCAGACCAGTCCACTGTAAATACTCCAAGACCGCACTGACCCTGTCATCGCCCATATGAAGAGGATAAATGCCTCTCTCAGGGACGTAAGCCCTGTTTCGACGAAGCTCGTCGAAATAAAAGTCCTGGGCAGCCTTCGTCTTAAACCGGAACCTGTCGTGCCGGTGAGGACGCACCTCGTCCGGGAGGCCCCTGAGACGCGGGCCCCGCTGCGCCTCATCCTCCTCTGACTCGCTCTCGTCGAAATCCGGCATCGCCGGAGCAGCATGACTGGGGCCAGCCTCATCAGCAACTCGTCTCCTAGTCCTCGGAGGACACATGAGAGACGCCAAAACGACCCACAAAAAGAGCAACATCCTGCAAGTTACCAAACACCGATTATAAGGCTAAGTCCCACACAGAAGTCAAGCGAAAATACGAAAAGGGCATTAATATACATTTCCAACGCGAATGTACCGTAAGAACAACAAATCCTACCGTTTACTAAGACCAACCAGGAGGTAACCTAGACAAAGGATATGCTCAAACTAGTGCCTAAACCCTTTGTGGCATTTCGTCGAACACGTTATGTGCGCAATAAACCAAAACCCAAGTTACTAACAACACACGGAAATCACCCACGGAATGAAACAATCATTCTAATAACAATACGGCAAATCCTACAGCACCAAACAACGGGGGAACGAACTAATGATCACACCCCAATAGCAACCAAGCATCAATAACTTCATAGCCTTTCTAAGGATTCGAATTCAACAAGAATTTGCCAAAAACATAAACACATTATAACATAAACATAGGCAAGGCAACAAGAGTAACAACAATTGCCACATACACTTGCTAAATTGCACAAATCAAGCCTAAAAATCATAAACCCCCAATTTTTGTACACAAACCCTAATTTCCTAAATCTCTTCACAAATCAAATCATCCAAAACATAAAAGTCGAAATTAGTAAGTGGGTTTAGTAGAGTCGTACCTGGATGAGTGAAATTGAAGTCGAAATCGAGCAAACAGGAAGGCAACTCGCCGGATTTAGAGAGAATTGGGGGTGTGTTCTCGAATGGGAAATGGGGGAAGTGGCTCGCGCGGAGCGCGAGCCCTATTTTCTCGAACAGAGGGTGCCGCGCGCCAACGCGCGGCCACCGCGCGGGACCCGGGTGGAGTTTTATCTTTCCTGTTCTGCTCAATCTCTTTCGCTATACGCTCCTCACTGAGCCCGGGCATACATTGACAGAGAAATACGTCGACATGGAGCATCACCTGGCATTATTCCGGGCAAGGACAGCGGAATTACCTCACGCCCTCCTTTCGCAGGACTACTGGAAACCCTCGGGACGTAAATACCTAGGGACCTTGAGAAATTCCGTAGGGAAATGAGAACGGCGTGTTAACTAACGTCCCCACCACCGTTTGCTCGTAACCACAATGTGTTCCACGACCCCCAACTAAAGAAGTATGTGCCCGACCCGTCGCATGTACTCCAACCGGACATAATCGAATTGGATGATGACTTGACCGATGAGGAAACCCCGGTGCAAATACTCGACTACAAGGAAAGAGTGACAAGGAATAAAACTGTAAAAACGGTCAAGGTCATGTGGTCCGACCACGAGACGGAAACGGCGACCTGGGAATTGGAAGCCGACATGAGGCAACGTTACCCTACCCTCTTCCAAGACGACCCGACCACAGTTATGGGGACATAACTGTATTCTTAAGGGGGGGAGGATGTAACACCCGAGGAAAAACAAATTCAAATTGTTTTGAACTACGTCATGACTTGATCCCTTCACAGGGTACGTAGGCAGCTTAGAACTAATTTCTAAGTTCAGTCACGAGATAAATCACAAAATACATCACGAATTAGATCACAAGGACGATAGGAGATGTTGGAACCAATTTAGACTAGGCTAGGTAGGACCCGGAAATGTTGCGAGCGATAAGCCGGACTCGTAACAAGTTTAAGGAAAAGATTCCGAACCGGAGACGACCCAGGGAATCGAGCTAACACGTAGAAAACCGATAGGGGAAAGCGAGGGAAGACCCGACGAAACACGCGGACCGCCGAACCGGCCGGTCCGGCCGGCCCGCGCTGCCCGCGCGCCGCCGCGCGGCCACCGCGCGGCCAAGGGTGCAGGAGGTGTAAACTTTCCTTCCATGGCGATTTTCTTGCCAAAAATCCGACCTCCATCAATGGCAAGTCGATCACAACAATGGGGAAGGGCATAAGATCAGATTTGGGGCGCCCCTCCCCCTAACTCTCAGAAAACCTAACCCTAAACACCTCCAATACTCCTCTCCAAGTCGAAACCTCTCCGAGCTCACTTTCCGGCAAGTATTCCGGCGACGGCAAGGCGAAAGGAACCAAGCCCTGCCCTCTAGACTCTTGGTGAGCTATTGTACAAAGTTTTAATTCGTCCATAGATCTCAGAAACTCATATCCTAACCCTTTTTCCTTACTACGATTTTCCGTCGGAAAACGAACAAAACGCGATCGGAGAAGTTGGCCGTTCGTCGTGACCCTAGGACGTCCGGAAACCCAATCCAGCGACCCTATCATCATCCTAAGTAAGTTAAAACCTTACTCACAAATTTTCGTGGTTGTTTGTTGTTTAATCTTGAGATATAGGCTTGTAACAAAAATCGGTTTTCAAAAACCCTATTTTCGTCCAATTTTAAGGACTCGCCAAAAACTCGACCTTCGGGAATTCAAACCGAAAACCTTTCAACATAAAAGTTGTTCCTAACACCTTTATCTATCTTGTGTCCAAATTTCAGCCGTTGACATTATGTTTGCTATCCCAATTTTCGCCGTGAACTTTCTGTATCGAACCGAACAATTTAATTCTGTGACAGATTCCTTCATTCAACTTGATGCATGTTTTTCACCCATTTTTCCAATGATTTAACTTTGCATTTCTAAACAAAAGTCGTAGATAATTGTGTCTAGATTATGCATATAAAATTTCACGGATTTTGGTGTTCATTTGATATGTCAAACGGCCGTGTTTTTAAAACTGTTTTGAAATCGTTTTAAGGGCCATGAGTATGCAGTGAGTTGCACTCGATTTTTGAGTACCAAGAATTCATTATTTCCAAATTCTTAAAACATGAAAGTTGTTCCTTAATGTGTCGTGTAGTTACTGTAAAAATTTCACATCGATTGGTTTTGAAATGAATTTTTAATCGGCGTTGCACGAACCTGTGACGAAAACAGTTTTCAAGACATAAATTATTCTTTGCAATAAACTCAAATTTCAACTCACTTCGGAACCTTATTTCCAAAAACTTAAAACATGAAAGTTGTTCGTGTGTGTATTTTTGAATTACTGGCAAAGTTTCAGAATTTTTGGAGAAAAGACGAATTTTAAATTAAGAAAGGCGTAAACTGCCTCGAATAGGATTTTTCGAACTTGAGAAAACTCGAACTATGAAAACGCGATATCGACCATTGGATAACTTTGAAATACGAACTTTCGAAAAATCCCGTTCACTAGGCTGAGCCGATCTTCATACTATCATTATCTTTGAGACTGCCTCGTTAGTGGTCTCCTTACTATCTGAGATTGCCTCGTTAGTGATCTCGCGCGCTGTATTTGTGGATCGCCTCGTTAGTGGTCCTACTATCTTTTTGGATCGCCTCGTTAGTGGTCCTACTATCTTTGAGACTGCCTCGTTAGTGGTCTCCCATTGTTTGGACTGCCTCGTTAGTGGTCCTATGTTGAGATTGCCTCGTTAGTGATCTCCCGGTATGGTGTCCTCTTCTTAGTTTACGGGATGAAAAGTAAAAGACTCGTGTGAGTGTTTCATTATGCTTAAATCGTATCTATCATGTCTTTAATTATGTATTTAAAATTTATGCATCTTAAATTATGCTTTAAATTACGCTTTTAAAATTAAGTTCTTTAATCATATTTTTCCGCTGTTGATAAATCATGTTTTTTTTTAAATTCTCGTACGGTAAGCGAAATCTTTAGTTTAAACACTTGTAACCCCTTTTATTTGTAGTTAGGGATTAACTTACTCAGTATATTTTTATACTGACAACCGTTGTCATTTCCTTTTTTTACAGAGTACGTCGAGTGACGCATTGCATATGCACTTGGGGGAAATCATAATGGACATTTTAAATTTCTGCATCGTACGGTTTTTACCGGGTCTGTTAAACCCGAGGATTTGGCCATGTTGGCCGTGATTTTACTTTCCGCTGCACTTACTTTATTTATTTTCCGCACGTGATAATTTCTACTATCGTACTAAGTATTATAAATTTTCCGGACTAAATCTTGAAATGTTTTAAGTCTTTTTCATACCCACAAGCCTTGCATTTCCTTAGCGAGCTCGGGAAGCCGTGTCTTGCTAGGGAGATGCGGCGGTGACATCCCGGCCTGGGTTATCAAATCCGGGGTGTTACAAAGCCCAATACCACCCCAACCCTAATCTTAACCCTAAATCTAAACCCTGCCGCCGCCGCCGGCCACCCCTTCCGGCGAGATTCCGACCACCTCATCTCCCCCACCTTTTCCGGTCACCCTCCTCTGCCATAGTCTTCTTCTCCATCGCCCCGGCGAATTCCCCAGTTTCCGGCCACCATCATCATTCCGGCGAGCACTCCGACGGTGCTAGCAGCCTGTCACCGCCACCATCCTCACCTCCAGACCAGCCCCGCCATCGCCTCAGTCCGTCCACCACTCCCGCAACCACCATATCACCGCCGGCCACCACCAACGAAGCAGCAGCCACATCCCCGACGACTCCGGCGAGCTCCCGCGAGCTCTCCCATCTCCAATCACCACCTTCTCCGGCCACTGCCCTCCTCCAGATCTACATCCTCCAAGCCGCAGTCGCCGCCGCTTCCCCTGTCCGGCGAGCCCACTCCGGCCACCACCAACTCCTCTTTTCCTCCTTTCAATATCCAAGCTCCACATAGCAACAAGGAAATTCGAGAATGGGGAACGAGACCCAGCAGACAGAGAAAGAAGAATAAGAGAGAAGAAAGAAGAAGAAGAAGAAAAGAAAACTAGAAACAAGAAGAGAAAGAAAAGAGAAGCTGCGAAAGAAAGAAGAAGAAGGAGGAAAGAGAAACGAAATTGAGAGAGAAAATAATGGAGGAAAGAAGAATAAGGAAAGAGAAAGAGAAAGAAAATGGAAAGAGGAAGAGAAATAAAATTTATCCGGACCTCGGGACCCCAGTCCCTAGACTAAAGCCAGTCGTGAGACATGGTCTAAGGACTGGGAAGTGTTTAAGGACTGGGGTGTTTAGGGACACAAGAGATAATGAGCAAAAAAAAAAAATCCAGTCCGGAACCTCTAGTCCCAAGACTCCAGTCGCTAGACGTGGCCTCGCGACTGGAAAAATGACCTCGCGACTATGAGAGAGGCTCAAGACAGAGACCCCTGTCGCTAGACAGATGCCTAGCGACTGGGAAATGGTTAGCGCCACAGGGAGCTATCGCGACACGGAGAGAGAAGAGTCTCCTGCTCAGTCACGTGACACCCATCCCCAATGCAAATTTGATTTCCCCACATGTCAAAAAGCTTGGAAAGACCCAGGACCTCAGCTCCCGTAGCACAAAAGATTTTTGTCTTCTCCCCCGGACCTCGAGCTCCTGTCCCCTCATGCGCGTCATCCTAGAGCTAAAAATTGTGTCTTGAACCAAAATCATTCCGCGACACAGCATAATTGTTTAGCGACTGGGTGGGCCTTGAATGGGCCTATGGCTTAATTCTTTTCATCTATAAATATCTCCTCCCACTCCCTTGAACAGTAACCTAGCTACACTTTAGTTTTTTTTCTTGTTCTTGGAGGCACCACTGTGCTCTCCAAAAAAGATTAGTTTAGAATAGATAGCTTATTTTATTTTTATGCAATGTAGAAGTAGATTTTAGCTTAACTTCAATTTATGCTTTGTAATAAATTAGTGTAGCTAGTGTTCATAATTTTAGTTTATTATATTAGTATTTTGGGTTTTGAACATTCAATTTAATGGGTGTTGTTAAACCACTACTTTGGTTTATGGAAAGAGAAGAAAATGTTCCACCAAAACCTTGTTATGGATCACTTCCATGACATTAATTGCTTTATTTTGCATTTTGGTCACTTGGCCATTTTTATTATTTTTAGTTAGATTTAATGTTTTATTTAGATTTAATAAATGCACAAACATTTGATACTTATCCCTTGATAGATTTAGTGTAGGTTATAGTTTAATTTTAGTTTGTTAGTGTGGTTTGCTCTTAATTTATGCTACTAGTACTAGTCTTTGTTTTTTTTGTTTATTTTATAAATTCTGTTCTTATTTCTCTCCTTTAGTTGTTAGGTAGTGTTTTTATGTTTAGTTTTATTTTTATTTTTAATACATTAGATCTAGAGAGGGATGATATTTGAGTGTTTGTGCATATTAAAAAAATTGCATTTCCTATATTGTATTGCATCACGTTGTAACCCCACGGGTTGCAACGTAATATTCCCGTTGTGATCCCACGGATCACAACGCACTTTTATGCAATGCTGCCAAAATCTTATAAAATTTTTAAAATCCCTCGGTCGCGAGGCAATCCTAACCCACAGTTCGCGACACTCTTTGATTAGCGACCGAGGACCCAAATACTTGCAATTTCATTCTGGAAGGGCTCTGTCGCGAAACCCCTGTCGCGAACCCACGGTTCGCGACACACTCATTGTTCCGCGACCAAAAATTATGCCCTTGTTGAATTCGCAAAACCTTGTGTCGCTAAACCCGTGTCGCGAGACCACGTCTCGCGACACAGAAGCCCGAAATTTCCAAAATTTCAATTTCTTTTATTTCCCACCTCTCCTGTCGTGATCCTCTTGTCGTGAACCCACGGTTCACGACACAATTTCTGTCTCATGACATGCGTGGCACTCTCTTGCCAAATTTTTATTCTCCATCTCTTTCCATTAATTAATTGAACCTTTGTATTAATATTTTGATGTTGAAATCCAATGATCTCAACCCATGATTAATTTAATATAAAGAACTTTGTTCAATTTCCATTAAAATATTTTTCTACAAAAATTAAACTCTAATGATCTAAGTATATAATCCGGACTGTTATTAATTAATTAATTATGGAATGAGAGATTGTTTAGACCATAAAGAGTAATTATGGAATCATTTCCATACCCTTGCATGAGAAACCAATGTCTCTCATACAAGATGACCCAAAAAAATATTTTCTTTTATTTATTTTGTCTTTTCCGTATTGTGTGAAACAACTAGTAAGAGATATAACAGACTAATGTTGGCGGGTATTCCCACACGGATAAACTAGCTCGTGGTCTGTATATTAATTACTAGATGTTATTTTGCATGGTCCGGGCAGTGGTCAGTGGAAGCCTTGGCGGTTCGTCCATCCGGGATTATAATAGCTGCTCAGCTGACTCCTATCCGGATACAGTTTTCTTTTCTTTATTTTAATTTCAAACCTGAATCTGGAGCTGTAGTAATGTTAGATGATATATGCCAATATTATCTAATAATTACTACAGTAATAGAACATGTGGGTTTTTATCCAAATTCACAGATAGTGGAGTCCAAGATGACGGCGGCAACTGTCATTTAGGGCATTCCACTGTCTAAAAATCATCTCACCTTAATAATTAGGGAACTGGACCACAGATAACTGCAATCCAATTAACCCTAATTATTTTGTCCTCTCTTTAGCCAAAATTCTTCTCATCTCCGACTATTTCATCTTTGTGTTCCAACTTCTGTCTAAACCCACCTTATATTTTGGGTTATTTAATTTTACACTTCTTTATAAAATTATGCATGATACTATTATGTAAATATTGTGGTCATAATTATTTTGGGATCCTTCCCTTGGACATAGAAGTCGTGATTTAAATCAGATGTCTCATGATAAATTTCCAACAAAAATTCATTTATAAAATCCGGGTCTAAGTAAGGGATAAATTCCTCAGTTATGACTAATTCATATCCGACTGGGGGTTGATTTTGGGAAATTAGAAGCAGAGTCAGCGATTAGGTCTCACCTAGACTGAAAGGATCTGTGTTTTAATTGAGAGTCTAGTACCTGTTTAGGGAATGGTTTTCAAATCAATTATTTTCCAAATTTGCTGTGTGTTGGGAATCTGATATTAAATGTTGCACTGAGATGGGGTCCACTTGGACTCAAATACGGTGCGATAGTTAATACTAGAGGAACAACATTCGGGCCTTGGTTATTTTCTGAGATAGGGTTGAGTACTCTTTCAACTGCTGTCCTCTTCTGCCAAAGCCTATTTTTGAGTCTTGAGTGAGTGCATCCGGAACGAACTAATTCACTAGTTCGTTTCCTTAGTTTGTATCTCATAACCACCCGGAAGGAAGTGAACACTGCGAGCGGTTCACCGAGAGCCGGGAATTCTTGATCCATATCCGGTCATTCTGACTGGGGGCTTTCTTTTACTACCAGGGTCAAACTTTCAAAAACCTCCGAGTGATAGGATTTTAAATGCTTTCTTTATCGCTTTCTTTTAAATGCATTCGTTAGAGGTCACTCGGTTGTATTGAGAGTTGTGTAACTGCTACTAGGACTGATAGTTAAGGGATAGTTCAGGCTCGATTAAAATCTTTGGATGTGACATGGGGGAATGATAGGAGTACTTGGCACGTCAACTAATGATTTGCCAGGTGTTGCTTGTCCACCACAGATAAATGACACGCTCTGACGGGAGCAGTTGTAAGTCTGTGGTATCTTAGAATTTGTTGTCTTGAGGATTATCCCAAGCTGCGATTTGTGTCTTAAAAATGGAAGTTTAATTGTGTTACATCTGAATCTTGTCCAATCTTTATTTCTTTTCTTCCTGTCCCTTCTGTCATATTTTAAATCTGCTTTCTTAGAATAATCTTAACCGCTTTCTTAGAATAATTTTATTGCTTTCTTAGATTAAATTTAATTCGCTTTCTAGAATAATTTTATCTGCTTTATTTTAATTGCTTTCATAGCTTAGTTTAAAATTCCGTCAAGTAGTTGATAATCAAACACAAACTTGAATCGAGTAACCGAGTGGAAAATCTTATAAAACGACGTGGGCCCTGCTTCTATCGCACATCCTCCAGTGAACGATCCGGTACTTACTATAAATACTGCAATTTTTGACTCCGTGCTCTTTCGGGGGCACAGTTTCTTAACACGAGTAAATAAAAACGTGACAACCTATAATATATCCCTAATCCCAACTCCATCTTCATAATTGGTTTCATTAAATAAAATTGAAAACCGAGTTTATTGTTTTTCAGAAAATACTCCTATAGTGGGAAATTGTCAAAAGTTTCATGGCCGGGGATTTTCATCGCGCCATTTGAAATCAAAGTTTCCCACATGATTAATAAAAAGTGAAATATATCCTTAAACCCCTTCCCATAAATCATAACTCTTTTCATTTAATAAATTCGAACTTGATATTTTGTAAAATACTCGTGTTAATGAAACTTGTCAAAAGTTTCAGACTCCTGATCTGTTCATTTTCCAAGGACCCAGGGTCTACTGCCAGAAAGTGCTGGAGAATCAGGATGACGAGGGTGATTACTGCTTGCCCTGCAGCCTGACAAACTTTGTCCACTGGAGCAGGATTTTCTTCCAAGGATAAGGGAAGAAGGATGTGGAAGATAGACTCAGCTGTAAAGAGTCACTTTTGAAGTAAATTAAACTGAAACTTCATTTAGGAGATCTTTTGAAATGCTCCTTGTGAAAACCTTATCCATGTGTATAGCATCTCCTGTAACTAATGTATTAATGGGTTTCTGTAAGTAAGGTCGTAGCTTTAAGACGAACCTTGAAACCACTTGATGTGGTTGTTGGAAGCTGTAATTTTGTAACTAATGTATTTATTGCTTTTCACCAAGAGAATGTCGTCCTGAATTCTCAAAAATATTTTGAAAAAGATGTGTGGCAGTCCAAGATGAATAAGTGACTGTCACGCCAAAAACAAAGCTGTAACATGCTTGCATGTTCACAGTATCTTTTTCCCGCTTTCAATTAAATAACCGGCATAAAACGAGCATAAATCTGTCACCTAAATTCACATGTTGAATTTAGGCTAAGGATGAAATTTTCAAACTATTAAATTGGGATAAAACAATTAAAAATATGCATGATATAAATTCTTGAGGTTTTGAGCTATAAAAATCCAATGATATGATCACTTGGAAGAAAAACAAAATTTTCATGTTGAGAATTTGATTGAATAAAATGCAAGAATTTTTCAAAGGCTAAATTTAAGAATAAATGTATGACATGATCAAACCATACCATGTGAGATTTGAGCCGAGTCATTTTTACTCATTATTTCTTTGTTGTGTGAAAATCAATTCGATTAAAGGATACTAGAACTTGCAATTGGGATTGATTCAAGACCATGCCATATTCCCGAAATCGAGCATATGATTGAGGCACTTAGAAAAACCCAAATTTCTGGCCTTCGTTTGAAATCCAAACCCAAAAATATTTTCCCTTTAGGATTAACCAATCTAAGCCTTTAAGCCTAATTTTTCTTTGAAACCACTATATTTTCCTAGCCTTATAAAAAGACCAAGAAAATCAAACCCAAGTGTGCACGAACCAATTCCATCAAGGCATTATAGGTTATGATCATCAAAAGCATCAATCGGTATCCATAAACCGATCAGCAAAAATCGGTATCCATAAACCGATCATAAAAAAAAGGTTGAAATTCATTCAACAAATATAAATTGCAACTGACAAAGCAAATTAGACAAAGTCTAATGTCATGCAATAGAAAAGAAAAACAAAAGAAAGAAAGAATTGTTGATGTCATAGTCCTTAAATAAAAACATGCCAAGTTAAGGCGGAATGGGATCATGCCACTTTTAGCCCAATAATATCCCCTCCATACCTAATGTTACAACCGTATGCCCCGTTATAACCCTAAATAAGATCTCGAGATCTCGATTTGAGGAAATGAGTAGGTGGCGAGTTGGTCTAATTGCAAGCTTATGGGAGAATTTATTTGAACATTGATTATGAGCATATTGTCTAAAAGCCAACTTTGAGAGTGGGTGAACTTTCCGATTCTACTATATGTGAGGCTCTGCTTTAATTGATTGATGCTCATGTCATGCTTGAATTCAAGAATTAAACCAATGAAATATTCTATACATATATTCAAGAAGAATTAACAATAACGATTGATTTGTATACCTACTCAAGTGAGAAGTATCATTTCATTAAACACTGCAATCAAGAGAGTTTAACACTTGTAATTTTGATTGTATTATCCCAATATAACAAGAATGAAATTTTTGAAGCCGCGCAAATGGATTGAATTGCAGAGTCCATGCTCTTAGGAGCACTGACTCTGATTGCTCGGGGACGATCAGTATTAAATGTGAGGATATTGATAATGGCCAAATCTGTCCATTATTTCCAATCCATTTACGTGTTTGAGACGGACGTTTTGGTCGTATTCCCATCTTATTTCAATAAGAAAGCAGTTGAATTCGACAGATTAATGCAAGTTTGTAAAAAAAATAAGCTGGCGATGAAAGACACAAAAATATGCAATTTTAATTGTATTTGTGTTAGAAAAATCCAAAAACATGAAAAAAAAAGGAAAAAGAAAAGAAAAAGGAATGACAAGATGGGCAAAAGAATAAAATAGCCCACAAAAATCAAAAAGATGGGAAAAAGAATGAAAATCCCACAAACTGAAATTTTGGTTAAGTGTTGAAGATCAATTCGGTCTATACGCAATTCGACCTAAACCGAATTGCTCATTAGACTGAATTGTTGAGAAGAAGAAGAAGAAAAAGAAACAAGTGTTGAAGAAGAGAAGCAGAACAACCAATTCGGTCTGTGGCAATTCGGTCTAAACCGAATTGACCCCTAGACCAAATTGCACTATGAGAAGAAGAAGACCCTGAGCAGAAAAGAAAAGAAGGAATTCGATCAATGCAATTCGGTCTAGACCGAATTGATTGCATAGATCGAATTGCCTCAAAGCAAGGAAGCCAAGCAGGAGCCATCATCAGTCTACAAGTCTAATTCGGTCTACCCATAGACCGAATTGATAAAAGAGTACCACATTCCATGCTCAAGATCAAGAAGAAAGACCTCATTGCACCAATTCGGTCTAAACCGAACCGCTTGAGGAGACCGAATCACATTCAAAATTTCAGCTTTAAGCACGTGAGAAATGCATGGCACTGTGGATGGGCCCTGATGGGCCTAGGTTCCGAGAAGAAGTATAAAAGCTGACCTTCCTCAACACAAGAAGAATTCGGACTTACACTTGGACACTTTGCTGGGAGACAAAAAAGAAGGAGCAGAAGGTTCTCTCCACCCCTTAGGGGTCAGGTAGGTAGTTTAGTTTAGTTAGTTTATTTTTCAAGCTTGTAGTGTAGTTTTGATGCTTTTGATCTTAGTTTATTTTTATAGAAGCTTGTTACCACCTTTAGTGTAGCCATTATCATAAACCTTAAATGCTTTGTAGTTAAAATAAACCTACCTTCAAGTTAATGATGGTTCTAGGGTTATTTATTTGCTTTCAAGTGTCAATACAAGTAAAGATCCAGAAATGGGTTTTTATTTCAAGTGTTTGACACTTATTTAATGCTTTCCTTAGCAATAAATGGTAGAATGTTTGTTTGTTTCAACTAGGTTACATTTATTATGTTCTAGTTGACTTACATTCTCAATAAATGCATGTTTAGTGGGTTTTTGACTTGTTCTTATACCTTAGTGCTTCAAATGAGTGTTCTTAGGTTTTAGATGATTTTAGGGCTGTTAGAATCTATTTTTAATATCTTTTGCTGCTATTTTTCTTCTCTTTATTTAGCTTAATGTTGCCTTAGATAATGTAAGTGTTCTTAGTTTTATGCATGTTGTTCTTATTTTTCTTAGATGTTTAGGTTCTTTGATCTGTGATTGCTTGTTTGTAGAATTAAGGATTATTTCATGCCAAATGCCTGTTAGACACGTATCCTAGTATGCCTATTTTCATTAAATTGCTCACTAGTGTGGCTGTGAGGTGACATTGATGTGAAATGAAGGATTAGGTAATTCTCATCCATCATAGACCACACAGTGTAAACCGAACCTGTATTGTGAGCACAAAAATATCTTTTATGTGGAAAAAGACATGCAATTCGATTTGAGGCAGTTCGATCTAAACCGAATTGCCCATGAGAATGGAATTGCATGGAAAAAATATTTGTTGAAAGCCTTATTTTAAAAATCTATATGCAATTCGGTCTAGGCAATTCGGTCTAAACCGAATTGGCCATGAGACCGAATTACATAGCAAAAATTGTTCTCATATGGTGCACAAGCAATTCGGTCTGTGCGAATGCTGTTTAGACCGAATTACTCCCATAGACCGAATTGACATTATTCACCATATTGTATGCATTCCATCCCTTCATGCCTTAGTTTATTTTATGTCTCTTGCCAATTCGAATTGCCAAACTCGGTCTATACCGAATTCACTAGGCAATTCGAATTACCCTCATTTTGGGGTAAATGCCTTAGCCAAATTTGAGTGAAGTAATGGCTTTATCAATTCGAGTTGTCCAATTCGGTTTAGACCGAATTGCTTCGATAATTCGAATTAGATGATGTTTCATGACTTTACAAGGATTACTGGGTACGGTGTTACTTCGTACCTCATGCACCCTCAATTCGGTCTAATTTGCATTTTGCCTAGTAGACCGAATTGCTTTCTTCCTTCTATTTTAAAACCTCAAAAACATCTTATCTTCCTGAGTTGTGTAAGTTGCATGGGTGTATTGGGCTTAGGCCCATTACATCCACCTTATCCATTACGGATCTCAATTCATTAGTGTCTAAATTATTGTGTGATTAACACTCACACGGTAACAAAAAGATTCTCTTATTTTATTTTTGGTCTTTTCCGTGTTGTGTGAAATAGCTAGTAAGGAATATATTAGACTAAAGTTGGCGGGTATTCCCACACGGATAAACTAGCTCGTAGTCTGAATATTAATTATTAGTTGTCATTTTGCATGGTCCGGATAGTGGTCGGTGGAAGCCTTGGCGGTTCGTCCATCCGGGATTATATGTTGCTCAGCTGACTCCTATCCGGATACAGTTTCCTTTTCTTTATCTTAATTTCAAACCTGAATTTTGAGCTGTAATATTATCCAATAGTGTCGATCAACACTTTTTGAATAATACTACAGTGAGAAAATATGTAGGTTTTTTTCTCATTTCACAGACAACAGGAGTCTTGATGATAGCGATGACTGTCGTTTAAGGTCTTCGGCTGTCTAAAATCATCTCACCTTAATAATTAGGGAACTGGACCACAGATAAATGCACTCCAATTAACCCTAATTATTTTGTCATCTCTTTAGCCAAAATTCTTCTTATCTCCGGCTAACCCATCTTTGTGTATCAAATTCTGTCTAACCCCACCATATATCTTGGGGTATTCTATTTTACTTCTCTTATACATGTATGCATGATATTATTATGTAGATGTTGTGGTCATTATTATTTTGGGGCTCCTTCCACTTGGACATAGAAGTCTTGATCTAAACCAGATGTTGCATAATAAATTTCTACAAAAATTCCTTTATAAAATCCGGATCTGAGTAAGGGATAAATTCGACTATTATGACTGACTCATATTCTACTGGGGGTTGATTTTGAGAACTTAGAAGCAGAGTCAGCGATTAGGTCTCTTCTAGGCTGAAAGGATCTATGTTTTAATTGAGAGTTTAGTACCTGTTTAGGGAATGATTTTCAAACATCTATTTGTTTCTCAAAATTACTGTGTGTTGGAAATCTTTTATTAAGTATTGCATCGAATCAGTGTTCACTTGGATTCAGATAAGATGTGATAAATAATATTAGAGGAACAACATGTAGGCATTGGTTAATTTCTAAGGTAGGGTTGAGTATTCTTTCAACTACTATTTTCTCCCGCCAAAGCCTAAAATCGAGTCTTGAGTGAGTACATTCGGAATAAACCTTCATATGTCTGTTCCACTCATGTTTGTATCTCAGAACTACCCGGATATTATAAGCCCTGTGGCTTACTGATATTTGGGAGGTTCTAAATCTGCATCTGGTCACCAAGACCAGGGGCTCTTTTATACTAACGGAATGAGATGATCTTTTAAGACTTCCGAGTGATAGGTTTTTAAAATGCTTTCTTTACTGCTTTCTTTACCGCTTACTTTTAAAATGCTTTCATAGAGGTCACTCGGAAGAATTGGAGGTTGTCCGCCGGTTGTAAGGTTTAAGAGTTGTGGATTAGTTCGGGATTAGATTTAGACTTTGGGTGTGACAAGGGGGATGATGGGAGTACTTGGCATATCAACTAATAATATGTTAGGTGTTGCTTGTCCACCACATATGACCAACACACTTTTGCAAGGCATTGCAAGGGGAGTTATTAATATGTGGTATATTAGAAATTAAAGTTTTAAGAGCATGCAAATTCTGACTGTAAGTACCTGTCTGTTAAAGGGAACATAGTCTAGAAAGCATGAGAGTTAGCTAACTGATGAATTATCCCAACCAAAGATCTGTGTAACTAAAATGGAAGTTTAATTGTGTTTCATCTTAATCTTGTCCAATTTTTATTATTTCCTTCCTGTCCCTTCTGTCACATTTTAAATTTGCTTTCATAGAATAATTTTACCTGCTTTCTTAGCATAATTCTTACTGCTTTCTTAGAATAGATTTAATCGCCTTCTAGACTAAATTTACCATGCTTTGTAGAATAATCTTTAATTGCTTTCTTAGTATTGTTTAATTTATTGTCGAGTAGTTGTTAGAAACCACTGCAAAACTTGAATCGAGTAACCGAGTGGAAAATCTTAGTACACGACGTGGGCCCTGCTTCTATCGCACATCTTCCAGTGAACGATCCGGTCTTACTATAAATTACTGCAATTTTTGACACCGTGTGCTTTCGGGGGCACAGTTTCTTAACACGAGTAATAAAAACGTGACAACCTATAAATATATCCCTAATCCCAAATCCATCTTCATAAATTGGTTTCATTAAATAAAAATTAAAAACCGGGATTATTATTTTTCAGAAAATACTCATATAGTGGGAACTTGTCAAAAGTTTCATGGCAAGGATCTTCATGGCAGGAAATTGTCAAAAGTTTTATGCCGGGGAGTTCCACAACGCCGTTTGAAATCAAAGTTTCCCACATGAGTAATAAAAAGTGAAATATATCCTTAAACCCCTTCCCATAAATCATAACTCTTTTCTTTTAATAAATTCAACTTGATATTTTATAAAATACTCGTGTAGGAAATTGTCAAAAGTTTCAATATGCTTTGTCCATATAAAATCTTTTTAAGACCTTTTGGGTATAGGCCTTTTGATGGACAAGAATTCCATTCTCCAAATATTCAATTTGTAAACCAAGACACTTTCTTGTTTTTCCGAAATCTTTGATTTCGAATTCTCTTTTGAGATATTCAACAGCAATTTGAATCTCTTTAGGGGATCCAACTATATTGATATCATCAACATATACTGCAATGATAACAAATCTTGACCCATTTTTCTTTATAAAAATGCATGGGCATATTGGATCGTTTATGTAACCCTTTTGAAGTAAGCATTCGCTTAATCGGTTATACCACATTCTCCCAGATTGTTTAAACCCATATAAGGATCTTTGTAATTTGATGGAATATATCTGTTTTGGGTTTGCTTCATATGCCTGTGGCATTTTGATTCCTTCTGGAACTTTCATATAGATATCAGTATCTAATGCTCCATATAAATAAGCAGTAACGACATCTGTGAGTCGTATTTCAAGTTTTTCATGTACTGCTAAACAGATAAGATATCTGAATGTAATTCCATCCGTTACTGGGGAATAAGTTTCATCATAGTCAAAACCCGGTCTCTGTGAGAACCCTTGGGCGACTAATCTCGCTTTGTATCTTACAACTTCATTTTCATTGTTTCTTTTTCGTACAAAAACCCATCTATATCCAACTGGCTTTATATTTTTAGGTGTTTTGACAATCGGTCCAAACACATTTCTTTTAGCCAGGGAATCAAATTCTGATTGGATTGCATTTTTCCATTTGAGCCAATCATGCCTTTTCCGACATTCATCAACCGAATTTGGTTCAAAATCCTCATCATCATTCATAATTTCAAGTGCTATATTATATGAAAATGCAATATCAATAGATGTTTCTTCTCGATTCCAAACATTTCTATTTGTGACAAAGTTTATAGATATTTCATCATTTTGATGATTTTGCTCTTCAAGAGTCAAGTCCCCGCAGGGCTCAGTTTTGTCACTTTTGATACTATGTATCACATCAACATCATTATTCAATTCTCTTTTCTTCAGGATTTTTATCTTTGGAACCGAGAGGTCTACCACGCTTTAAGCGTGCATCAGACTCATCTTTAGCACTGATAATGTGTTCCTTTGGAATATCAATTTTAACTGGAACATTTGCTGCCGGTATATGAGATTTGGTAACCCTTTTAGAGTCACATAATGCATCGGACAATTCGTTTGCAATTTGTTGCAACTGTACAATTCTTTGTACTTTGATTTTACAGTCTTTGAACGAGGATCAAGGAAATCCAACGGGATTTTTCAATTTATATTCTTTTTCGGTTGATCCTTTTCTCCCCCTAATGTCGGGAAATGTGATTCATCGAAATGACAATCAGCATATCTTGGTTGAAATGAATCCCCTGTTAATGGTTCAAGATAACGTCTTATCGAGGGTGATTCATACCCAACATATATTCCCAATCTTCGCTGGGCTCCCATTTTGGTGCGCTGGGGTAGTGCTATTGGGACATATACTGCGCAACCAAATATTCTCAAATGGGATACATTTGGTTCATGCCCAAATGTTACTTGTAATGGGGAGTATCTATGATAACTTGTCGGTCTTAATCACACCAACATTGCTGCATGCATTATAGCATGTCCCCAAGCTGAAACTGGCAACCCGGATTTCATTAATAATGGTCTAGCGATCAACTGCAATCGTTTAATAAATGATTCAGCTAGTCCATTTTGTATATGCACATGGGCAACAGGATGTTTGATGGCTATGCCTATCAACATACAATATTCATCAAATGTCCGGGATAAATATTCACCAGCATTATCCAGACGGATACTTTTAATTGTATAATCAGGGAACTGTGCTCGTAATCTTATGATTTGAGCTAACAATTTTGCAATCACATGGTTGCGTGAAGACAATAATGTCACGTGAGACCATCTGGTTGAAGCATCAAGCAACATCATAAAGTATCTGAATGGCCCACAAGGTTGATCTATAGGTCCACATATATCACCCTGAATTCTTTCAAGAAAAATAGGGGATTCAGTTCCCACCTTTTCTGGTGAATGTTTTATAATCAGTTTCCCTGGGGAGCAAGCAACACATATATAATAATTGTGATGCTGCATTTTTTGTCCCTTTAATGAATGGCTTTGGGATTTTGTAAGGATTCGCCTTATCATTTGGCTTATAGCCTAGGCGATCATTTGGCTTATAGCCGTTTTCGTCTATCAGGTGATAACTTTTGATCATTTGAGACTTGGGAGATATAAGTGCATTTTTCACAATCAATATTGTCCCCTTAGAGAGCTGAAGGTTAGCTATGCTAGAACCTTATATTTTGTATTTCCACTTATAGTGTTGCCCTTGGGGAGCTGAAGGTTGGCTATGTTATAGCCTTCTATTATATTTGCACTTTCACTTATAGTGTTGATATTTCTATCTCCCAATTTCAGGTAGGAAAAATACCTTTAATCACCTTTGAAAACATATGTAGTACGCGAGATAAAAGTGGTATAACATAATTTAAAGGTCACAATAAAATGATCGTATCATTGTATCGTTGAAGAAATTTGCACATCTTTGGATGGCATAGCATATCAATAATGGCTATTTATAATATTAATAGTGTCGTCAGCATTTTTTTCAACAAGGTATATTTCAACCCATTTGTGTCAATCATTTTGGTAAACTTGTATCAAATATTTGTCTGAACAACCAATTTTAATTTGACTATGTTCTCCTGCCATATTGGTAGCATTTTTCTTCAATTACTTTGCCTTTTCTAGGCTCAATTTTTCGCAATTATATTGCCATTTCAGAATCTGACTATGTTAGTACGCATGCCCAGACTAAAGATCCATGAAATCTGTTGGTATAACCAAACTAAGATTTATGAACCTTGTTATTCATGTCATTCTTCCAATCAACATATATACATGACCAAAACTAAAGATCTATTAAATCTGTTGGTACAACCAAAACTAAGATTTAAAGACCTTGTTGGTATTCATGGTATTTCTTTCAATCGCCATTTTTTCTTTCTGCTATGCAACATCAAATTTAGGGCATGTGATATTGAGAATATCTTCTCTAATATCTTTTTCATTAATATTCTTGTCACATATCACAATTGTGACATTATTTTGAACATGACTGAATTACATTATTTACAGACTTATAGTCTTGCAGTCATAATGTGCCAATATCTAGCACTTGGGATATTGATCAATTTCAAATGGATCATCTTGTTTCCCATAGATCTATGATCTTTTGACCGTCATTTTCTTTCTTTCTTTTCTCCGGTCTTGGCATGTGGCCATATTTTCATTTATAATGGTCTTTTCTAGACCCATTGATTCCAGAGGAATCTCAGTATCCATTCTCCAGGATAAATAATTAATCCCGGATTCTTCAACGGCATAAATTTCTGACCTGACAAGTTAGTCATACTTTATATAGAAAATTGTAGGAATATATTACCTCGATCTCTGATCTTTCCAATGGTAAAATTTCCTGTTTTGTCAGATTAGTCATAATTGTATTGAAAATAATAGGAAACAATTACCCTCGTAATTTTCTTGTAGTTTTGGAAAATTTCGTCAGCACCACGGTATGAATTGGAATTTCAGAAAAACTCGAACGGAACTCCGGTAGGAATGGAAAAATCCAAACAGCACTCGGACAGAACTTCGGTAGGGATGACAAACTCTGACAGCGGTCGTGCTGATAACGTGTTGTGATAGTATAACAACTTGTGTTGTGATAGTATAACAACTAGAGCCTATTAGTGTATAAAGTTAGTAATAACGAAGAAACGTAATAATAACGAAGAACTATAATGAAAGGGAGACGAGAGAGATTTTGAAACTGAAGAGAAAATAGAGAGGATTTGAATATGATTTCATTGATTTAGTAATGTACCTATTTATAAAGGATAGAATTTAGATAGACAAGTACAAATTTACTTCCTCATCAACAAGATAGGATTAGCCAAATAGAAAGTCAAATACAACTTCTCTTCGTAATCTTTATACTTCACGACTAAGTCATCCACATTCAATGAATCTGTAACAATAAAAGTATAAATTACTGATCTATTTTCTTTCTTTCTTTTTTTTTTTTTTTTTGTTGGTAACTAATTAAACTCGATTATGGAAGCTGGAAGGCCACGTATACCTGGATTGACGGTCCACTTTGTCACTCTATTATATATTTTCCACACTAGTAAGTTTATGATATAAAACAAAGAATAATTTTATATATACACAAAACGTACGCTGTGCATATCATCAGCTCTTGCGTACACCATTTGGCAGTTGACTGCAAGTCGTCTAGGACTTGTCTCATTTACTCGATTTCTAATATTCTTGAGGAACTTTATGCAGCTTGCTGTTAATTATGTTGATAAGTTCATTTTTTCTCCACGGAGGAAATTTGTAACGTTTGGATTGGGTGGGGATTATTTGTCGGAAGAGAAGACCTCTTCAACCTAAAGTGCACGGTGCAATAAGATGGCCGCCGCCGGGTCGTTCCTTGTAAGTTGTAACTATATAGGGTTCCTTTGCTGATCTATATATAATGAGCCATCCTCAGCAATGAATTGCACACAGACTGAAATTGATACTTAAGGTGCAGACTTTATCAATAATAGATAGATAGATAGATAGATTTGAGACAATGGGTTTCTGTATGGGTAAACGGCGGGTTTGTACTTTGGAGATGCTGTTCCTTCTAGTAGTAGCTATTACTACATTTTATGTTACAGCTGCGAATAGTGTCATCGTCGAGGAGTCTCCCAGGATTGGTAGTAAGCCTGACACTTTCACGCCCACCCCTGTGTCTCGTAACAGAAAGCTTTTGCAAGAATATCGAATTCCACGAGGATATGGAATGAGTGAACCAAGGGCCATTGGCGGTTCATTTCCAGGCTACCCCTATGGAGGACCCGGCGGTGGCCAAAACTATGGGCGCTGGGGTGGCTACCCCGGCGGCCTTTATGGTGGTGGCCAAAACTATGGGGGCTGGGGCGGCCGCTATATTCCTTAAGCTTGGACAATAATACCCTGATTATCCGCTCTACGACACCAACGCTGAAGCATTATATTGTATCAAATGGTTCGAGTGATGTATTATTTGTCCAAAAGCCTATATAAGCTAAGGGCTCTTGTTAACATAGCAAAAATATATTAAGCCTAATGGAGTTGCTCGTCTAAATAAATTAGCCCAATTGGGTAAAATATATCCGGAAGAGGGAGGCCGCGTAGACAGCCCGGAAGAGGGAGGCCGCGTAGACACAGCCCGGAAGAGGGAGGCCGTCTGTAAGGGTGGAGGCCATGGAGGCCCAAAGAGATGGTGGAGGCCGTCCGTAAGAATGGAGGCCGTCTGTAAGGGTGGAGGCCATGGAGGCCCAAAGAGATGGAGGCCAACCCTAGGATGCAGGCCAACCCTAGGATGGAGGCCAAGAATCAGGATGGAGGCCTTCAGTTAAGGAAACAAATCAGAGAGAACGGTCTAGAATGAAACAAATCAACACGAGAGATTGAGGTGCAACTTGAAGGCTCTCATCACTCACCACTATATATGTGTAACCTAGGCCGACTTGCGGGACATCTCCAATCTTCTCCTCAGAGAGCCAGTTTTTATATTTACTTTCTTTACTGCTTTCCTGCACTTTACAGTTTTCAGTATTTTTCGATCCCTTTACAGCTTTTCTTTCAATTCCTGTAATCTTTCCTCCATTGTTCTTGTAATCCTTCCTCAAAGTTCATTAATAAAAGAGAAATCTTTTATCCCGAATTTCCGCGTTAACAAATTGGCACGCCCAGTGGGACACGAGTGAAAAACCATATCCGCTTAGGGTTTATACGTCCCAAATCTGAAAGGTTAGCAAGCAATTTTACTCAGAAATTTGAAGGAATGTCTCTACATGAAAAGATGCCACTTAGAGCGCCTACCGATGAAGCGGTAGAAAGCACCTCTCAATCGCAACAGGGTATAATGCA
Organism: Hygrophila difformis; assembly: GCA_030278955.1. Lineage (NCBI taxonomy): Eukaryota > Viridiplantae > Streptophyta > Magnoliopsida > Lamiales > Acanthaceae > Hygrophila > Hygrophila difformis. The sequence goes on along the minus strand of JAOANR010000006.1, from coordinate 58,418,990 downwards.
AACCCCTGTACTGTCCGAGCAAGTGCGGCTATCGATGACTGAATCGATGGCCGAGTTCATGCCTTTATTCACAAAGCACTTAGTGGATGTGTTGCGGTCTGCCATGGCCGACCAAGCAGATAGAATTTACAGTTCCTTGCGTACTCAGCAAGATAGAACTGTTCCTGCAAACGACATGAATGTACCGTACAGTCTCTCATGCCCGAGGCCGACAGACGGCCAACAGAGGGTTTGGGGAGCCGCATATGGCCAGTCGCCACTCCCGGAGCCCGGAAGCAGCCCGGCTAGCCTGTTTCCATTTTCACATCAGACGGCTTATTCCTTCACTCCAGCGGCACCTAGCATGCAGACCCTTGGTTATGCGGCACATCCAGTGCCGATCTATGCATCGCCAGGATATTTGATGGCCTCCAGTGCTTCACACGGCTGTCCAACGGCCTCTGATGGATCTGGCATGCCACCATGTCAAGCGGCACTCCCTGTGCCGAACGTTCTCACCACACCTTATGTGTCTAACTACTCACCAATACCGGCACTATCGAACCCTAGTTGGATGCCGCCAACGCAAAGGGGGCAGGCGGCACCACAGCCATATGGAGTGGCTTCAACATCGGCCACATCTGCCACAACCGCCATGCCAGTACTGGCATCCGTACCGAAGCCTAGTTGGATACCGCCAACGCAAGGGGGGCAGGCGCTACAGCCAAATGAAAGGGCTTCAACAACTGCCACACCTCCCACAATCGTCATGCCTCCTGCACAGACACCCATGGTGTCACCCGAGTTGCTTGCAGACCTAATGCAACAACATTTTGGAGTTCAACTAAGGCCGATGGAGCGGCCTACATACAGGAAACCCTACCCTGATTGGGTAGACACCATGCAACCATACCCCATGGGCTTCAAGATGCCCGAGTTCACCACATTCTCAGGGGACGATGGCAAGTCAACTGTGGAGCATGTGGGCAAATTCACCTCCCAGTGTGGTGAAGCGGCGACCGATGATTGGTTGAAGTTGAGACTGTTCAGTTTATCCCTTACTGGACCTGCCTATACGTGGTATGTATCGTTGCGGGCTAACTCAATTCAAAATTGGGACGAACTGGAGCGAGCATTCCATGGCAGATTCTATACACCGTTGACACAAGTGAGTCTCGCAGACCTTACCAATGCCAAGCAATTTGCCGATGAGGCGGCAAGCACATTTATTAACAGACTACAGCGACTTAAGAGCCGATGCACTATGGCAATCCCTAATAGGGAGATAGTCAATATTGCGGTGGCGAATATGTTGCCAAAGTTGAAAGAACGTTTAATTATGCAGGATTCCTCTGATCTTGCCCAGCTGGCCGAGAAAGCGGCCCGCTTGGAAAATTTCCTTGAGGAACAAGATGAGAAGCGTCTACCTACACACGGCACTCGTTTTGAGGAATTAAAGCACAATAAAGAGGTAGATGAACCAAGGGTGTTCGCCAAGGCAATAACCTTGGGTAGTAAAAACCCTGGATAGTGGGCCTGGGGCGCCATCGACAGCGGCCTTGGAGGCCGAGTAGTCGGTGACTGAGAATGGCGCCTGGCTGAGTATGGCGGCCCGACTGAGGATGTCACCCTGACTGATACTCGAATGGCGACCCGGGAAGAAAAGCTGATGGAGGCCTGGAACAGACCAAGGTGGCGGCCAAGGCAACAAGTGGCGGCCTCCTTCAAGCTCTACGATGATGGCGGCCTCAGAGCGAATGGTGGCCTCTTAGGGATGGCGGCCTCAGAGCGAGTGGCGGCCTCCTCCAAATAGACAGGGATGACGGCCTCCGGGAATAGGAATGGCGGCCTCCTACAGAGAACAAGGGATGACGGCCCTCAAGCTCGAACAAGTGGCGGTCGGAGCCCTCTCCAACGGTGGCGGCTTGAAGGCAGAAACGGAGATGGTGGCCTCTCGCGAGATGATGGCAGCGGCCTCGTCGGAAAGGGGATGGCGGCCAAAGAGATGGTTGTGGCGGCCTCAGATCTCTCCAGGGGGTGGCGGCCTCCGAGCTCCCTTGGTAGTGGCGGCTTCAGGTGCAGGGATGGCAACTTCCTCCTCAATAGGAGATGACGGCCTCCACAGGCAGTGATGGCGGCCTCCAGACCGAGAGGAGATGGCGGCTCTCATGCAAGGTGGTGATGGCAGCCAATGAAGATGCTGGTGGCGGCCAAAACAGCTCAATGGCAGCCTCGGTGGTGGCGACCTGCTGGGGCTAAGATGGCGGCCCTCTAGGGCGAGGGTGGCGGCCTCCAGCCTTGGTGGTGGCGGCCTCCAGGCGAAGTCGGCGGCCAGACGACACTCTGTCGACGGCGGCGGCCGGAATCCGAACGAGAAGAAGATGAAGCATGATGGGCCTCCAAACTCGAATTTAAGCGCGCAAAATTGTCTTAAAATGCTAATCAGACAAAATGCGCGAGGGGGGCATCTGTTAACATAGCAAAAATATATTAAGCCTAATGGAGTTGCTCGTCTAAATAAATTAGCCCAATTGGGTAAAATATATCCGGAAGAGGGAGGCCGCGTAGACAGCCCGGAAGAGGGAGGCCGCGTAGACACAGCCCGGAAGAGGGAGGCCGCGTAGACACAGCCCGGAAGAGGGAGGCCGTGTAGACAGCCCGGAAGAGGGAGGCCGCGTAGACACGGCCCGGAAGAGGGAGGCCGCGTAGACACAGTCCGGGAGAGGGAGGCCGCGTAGACACAGCCCGGGAGAGGGAGGCCGCGTAGACACAGCCCGGAAGAGGGAGGCCGTCTGTAAGGGTGGAGGCCATGGAGGCCCAAAGAGATGGTGGAGGCCGTCCGTAAGAATGGAGGCCGTCTGTAAGGGTGGAGGCCATGGAGGCCCAAAGAGATGGAGGCCAACCCTAGGATGGAGGCCAACCCTAGGATGGAGGCCAAGAATCAGGATGGAGGCCTTCAGTTAAGGAAACAAATCAGAGAGAACGGTCTAGAATGAAACAAATCAACACGAGAGATTGAGGTGCAACTTGAAGGCTCTCATCACTCACCACTATATATGTGTAACCTAGGCCGACTTGCGGGACATCTCCAATCTTCTCCTCAGAGAGCCAGTTTTTATATTTACTTTCTTTACTGCTTTCCTGCACTTTACAGTTTTCAGTATTTTTCGATCCCTTTACAGCTTTTCTTTCAATTCCTGTAATCTTTCCTCCATTGTTCTTGTAATCCTTCCTCAAAGTTCATTAATAAAAGAGAAATCTTTTATCCCGAATTTCCGCGTTAACAGCTCTATATATATGGTTATATAAAGTTTGGTAAGTGACAATAATTAAAGACTGAAGGTCAGATACTTGTTTTCTTTGCTTCGGAAAACTTGTATAATTGATAGGACATGGTATCACTGTGTATAACATCATCAGTCTAGTACTATATATAAAGCCAGGGTACGTTACGGTCGTGCAATATCGTTATTAATTTGAACGTTTGATTCTAAAATTGTTAAAGATTGTGTTACCTGAAACTCTATCGATCGGATACCGAGTTTTTATTTTTCGCATAGCAAATAGGCCTATTTTTCGCATAGCAAATAGGCCATATGGCTTCATTGGTCTGTTCCTAGACGTCAGATGAAGACGATGAGAATGACACGTAAGCGAACAATAAATATATAGATTAGCCGCGGATTTAAAATTTTTTTCAGTAGTATCACAAAAGTAATGGAAGCTAAGTTAGACTTAAGGATAGTATTAAAATAGGTCACTGCAAGGGTTTAGTTTGGCCTATTTTTAGAAAAACTAGGTTATAACTGATTATAACCAAAAAAAATAGTGAAAAAACTAGGTTATAACTAATTATAGGAGATTAATATTAAAATTGGTTACTGCAAGGGCTTAGTTTTGATTCGGCCACTCCAAACACCAATTACCAGAATAGGTCACTACAAGGGCGGTGCATTATGAAAATAGGCCAACTGACCTTGTAATTGCCTATTTTTACAATGCAAATATAGTTACTACATGGTCATTTGGCCTATTTTTACAATACACTCTTTATAGTGACATATTTTGGTATTGGTGTTTGTAGTTGCCTAAAATCACAACTAGGCCCTTGTAGTGGCCTATTTTAATAATTATTCATGATTATAGTGGTAGTAACACTACAAAAATTCAGTGGTTGGACAAAGCCAAATCAAGCCAAATTTAAAAATTTATTTAGCTTAAAATAACAATTTTATCAATTTGAGTGATATTGTATGCTACCACACCATCCTTCCAAGATCCACCCATGTATACAAGGAAAAAAGAGAATGTTCAGGGGTGGGTTGAATGAATCCCAACCCCTAAGTTGGGAAGGTAAGGGCCGGTTGATTAATATGAAGTACGTTTTTTTTTTCAAAAAAAAAAAAAAGATAGTAAATGTTATTGTTAATGTTGATTTTAAATTTAAGCCATATGATTTAAATAAAGGTAATGTTATACTCGATCGGTGTTTCTTAGGGTGCGCAGGAAAGAACATAACAGTATTGTGCGGACTTCAGTCTTCACCATTGATTAAGTTGAAATTTCAATGGTCTAGATTAATTGAGAAGTAGTAGATTCACAAGGTATAGATTTTTGTTTACAAATGTAGGTTAATTTAAGCAACACACTTACATTTCATCTACACACTCATATACATTTCAACAACACAACTATACACATTTCAACGCTTCTCAAGGCATAATGTTATTTTTATGCATTTCAGCAACACATTCATACTCCCTCCGTTTCTATGGGTTTGCACCATTGAAGGTTTTTACACTATTCACAATTTAACTTTGTTTCAAATTTTTGTCATAGTTATTGAAGAAAACATAGTCAAGTGAGATCTTGTTAGATTCGTCTAAACTTGTAATTTTAGAATTTCAATTTTTTATAATTTAACTGTATAGAATATAAGTTATTAATCATTAAAAATGTGCATCGGCATACGTGCTTTTTTCCTATGGTGCAAAGCCAAAAAACCAAGTATATCATTTCATCAGTGACATGTTGCTTTGGTTTGACAATTCCACCCACTTTTATCGTTTAGCCATTGGACGGTTTAACGCGTCTTAATGCATTGTAGTCCGACCAATAGTCTGTTATACTCCATTAATTTTCCCACTAATTAGGTACATTTCCGTTTTTGGCATAAAAATTCAAAAATAAAAAACAAATTTTAGATTTCCTATTATAATTAAATCAAAACTCACTGCTATAGCATAAATCAAGAAATTAATTAATTAAAATTTCAAATTACTTAGGTTCGTCCGCTTAGTTAGGCCCTCTTCTCTTCGTTTGAAGTATAAGGTGTTCTGATTTGAATTTTATAAGATCTGGTCTGGTTTGGTCTGAGTGTTTCTGGTCTGATCTTGATTGAATCTGATCTGGTCTAATCTGATCTGATCTGATTGCAATTATATATATATAGTTGGATGGATTTCGTATTACCGGCGAAAATATAAGATTGTTGAGAATGTGAGATTGATATGAGTATTATTTTTTGTTGTTATAGGATTCTTTCATATTTTCAGTTCAAAGTAATTTACAGTAATGGCTTTAAATTTCAATCAAACAAAATTTAAAAATAAATTATTTGCTGCACAATACAAAATATTGAAACGTATTTATTTTTTAAACAAATTAAAAAATCTTTATATATAATTTAATTTATGATAATTAGTAATTTAATTTATCTAAATTCTTATTATTGAAAAAGTGAGAAAAAATATATTGAAAAAATATGTTTAAACAAGTTTAAGATTTTAATTAACTTTTTAAATTAATTAATTTGAAATATATAGTATAATTTATTGTCGATATTCATTGTGATATGGGCCAATCTATCTTCTGCCATCATATTATTCTTTATGTGTTTTAACTATTAAATTTGATTGACGATTCTAAATTATCCGAAAATGTGGGGCAATCGAAGATGTGGGATGTAAAAATACATTGGTGGGGGAGCGTTCCGCCTTAGAGGGAAGGCCCGCGCGAGTAGCGGTGGACGGTCAACCACTCAATTTGGGAGCATCATATATACTGTAGAGTGCCTTTGGGTTCTGCATACTTTTTGGCTTTTATACCTACACGTTTTCCACTCAATAAAAATATAAAGCTGATGAAGACTATTATTATCATCGACTTTTAGTCAAGTTCAATTCCACGAATGGGACATGGAAATATACTGATTTTTCCACAAGCAAAACAATATAATGACCACTTCATATGCTACATCTCAGGACGAGGATATAATTAATGGAGTACTTCAGCCGTAAACAAGATGCAACATCTTATAATTACCTAGTAAAACAACAACAATGACGTTTTAAATGACAAGATCACAATATTTTACCAGATGAGATTAGAAATTAAAAATACAAATAAAAAAAAAGATGTATATATTATAAGTCCTGTTAATTAATAGGAAAAAAAATATCATTTAGTCCCACAAGTTTTTGCAATTTTCAAAACCACCCCACATAATCGAATTAGACGAATCCGTCCCATAACTATCCTAATCATCGCCGAACCCGTCTCATAGCTTCCCTAATGGAGAGATGGGTTCGGCGATGATTAGGGTAGTTATGTGATGGGTTCGGTGATGATTAGCGCAAAACCGGGTTCATGGACGGGTTCGGCTATGATTACGGTAATTATGGGACGGATTCGTCTAATTCGATATTTGTTGGACTGTTTTGGAAATTTTTTAAAATTATGGAACGATATGGGTTTTTTTTCCTAATTAAAAGTGATAATCTACACTACCTTCATTCTTGTGTCCGTGCCCAAAAAAAGAAATGTCTGAAATCACCCCCAGGGAATGAGGGAGTAGTAGAATTTGAACATTTAAGCGGACCATCCCAGGGACTAGGAATTTGTATATATATATCTTGGATTTATCACTAAGTTATAATATGTCATCACTAGCAAAATTGGATAGCACAATGGGTGTAAAACATTTCCTTCCTCTGCTTTCACTGTTTTTAGTACTGCATTGTTTATGTGGTGAGCAAACCAACATCACCACTGACCAGTTTGCTCTTTTGGCCTTGAAAACTCAAATCTCTTCAGATCCATATGGAGTGCTGGAAACCTGGAACGTGACTTCTTCTTCTTCTTCTTCTTCTTCTTCTTCTGTTTGCGATTGGGAAGGTGTCACATGTGGCAAACTCCATCGCAGGGTCACCCATTTGGATATTTCCAACATGGGTTTCACCGGCAGCATTCCCCCTGAGTTTGGAAACCTTTCCTTCCTTACTTCTCTTGATATCCGTTTCAACAAATTTGGCAATATTTTGCCTCTGGATTTGACTCGCCTTCGTAGATTGAGATCCATCCGTCTCGACTCCAACAACTTCACCGGGGAGATTCCTTGGTGGTTTTCATGCTTCCCTAACCTTCGTATTCTGACTCTCAGCAACAACAGCTTTACCGGCTTTGAGTCGTTTCTTCTCTCGTCCGCCACAAATAAATCAAAGCTTTCCACTTTTGATGTGTCGTTCAATCCCTTTTCCGAGGGTGAAATTCCAGAGTCGATAGGGAATCTTGGTAATCTCAAAGAGCTCGTAATGATTGGGAATGGCTTTTCAGGGCTCATACCCTCTTCTCTCATGAACCTATCGAGTTTGGAGGCTTTGTTTCTAAATGAAAACCAGCTTTCGGGTTCTATTCCATGGGGAATCTTAAACACGTCCACATTGGAATATGTGGATTTCAAGAAAAATGGTTTATCTGGTGCTCTTCCTAGTATGGTGTGCAATGGAGTTTCTGTTCTCAAAGGACTTCACCTCTCTGACAATCATCTCGATGGGTATATTCCATCCAATCTTTCTTTATGTCCTCAACTTCAATACTTGGCGTTGTCGTATAACAGATTCATTGGAAGCATACCACAAGATATTGGAAATATAGAGATGCTTCGAGAGTTGTTTTTAGGCGGCAACCAGTTATCAGGTACGAAATCATGTAATTTTACATGTCTTTTTACAGACTTGGTAATTTCCGCTTTAATTTACACGCACGGCTTTTCTTTAGGGAGTAGAAACTGTGATGTTTTTTAAGAAGATATGATATGGTATAGGGCCTGTTTGGGAGTTTAGCAGATAGCAGATTTGACCAGCAGATTTGAGCAGCAGATATGATGAGTAGATTTGACAAACAAATAGTAGTAGCAGATTTCAGTAAAGGTGTTTGGTAGATTAATCAGCGGATAGCATATTTAGTATGTGAAATAACATATAAGGACAAATAGTATGTGAAGAAGAGGAAAATACGATGAGAGAGGAAGAGAAGAGAATAATGGGTATTTTAGTCGCAAATAAATCTACTCCTCGATCTGCCTCGGATTGAAGCAGATTGCATTTTAGCATATTGAAGAGAATCTTGCACATAAATCGTATTCACTAACCAAACAAATCAAAATAGCATACTCACCGGTCAAATCTGCTCAAACGCTATCTGCTTTGCCGTCTACTGGCATCCAAACAGACCCATAGTATAGTATATCCTACTCTAGCTGTTTGAACGATGCCCGACTTTGATATACTTCCTCCGTTTAGAAAAAATAAGCTAAGTTTGTAAAAGTGACACTATTCACACAAACATTTTGTCTTGAAATTTACTTATGTGAGGTATTAATTGTTTAAAATGTGTATTGGACTGCGTGTTATGTGAGTCTGTAGCAAACCAAAAAAAAAAAAAAAACAACAACAACAAAGGAAGTAGTTAATTCCTTCAAGATTTCTCCTAAAACTTCTTTCAAAAACCATGAAATTCTTTCAAGATTTCTTCTAAAAATTGTTCACCGGCATCTCTGTACTTCATACTTACTCCTTTTTTTTAAAGGTTACGTTTTGATTTTTTTTACTGTTCACTGTAGCACTTTGACTTCAATTTTTGTTATAGTTATAGAAGACAAAATATAGTCAAGTGAGATTTTGTTGCATTTGTTTATCTTGTAGTTTTTAAATATCAAATTTTTTGAATTTGAGTTATTAATCATTGAAAATGTGCATTGGCATACGTGCAAATGATAAGTGTAACCTTTAAAAAAAATGGAGGAAGTATTACATAAGAAAAATATTCCCTCTATCCCAACAACTATGTTTTATCTTCACTTCTGACACTATTTATTAAGGGATTCGTTACGGTGCAATCACCAAAACCCGCAGCACATCAAGGCATCAATCCCAACCGTTCGTTTAAGATCCAACGGTCCAAAATGTAAAAGGGTAAAATTGTCAAAAAAAAATTTAATGTCAAGTCGCTGAAAAATACACATAACGTCATCGCTGAATAACACTATGTATGTCGCTGAAATGCACACAACTTGTCGCTAAAATATATTATAGTGCGTCGCTCAAAGAGTTAGGGTTTCAACTTTTACAAAGTCGCTGAAATGCAAAATATCAAGTCGCTGAAAAATACTATAGCTTGTCGCTGAAATATACTATAGTATGTCCCTGAAATATACTATAGCGCGTCGCTGAAATATATTTTTAAACCAAAGAATTACGGTTTCAACTTTTACGAAGTCGCTTAAATACACAATATCAAGTCGCTTAAAAATACTATAGCTTGTCGCTGAAATATACTATAGTGAGTCGCTGAAATATACTATACTCCGTCGCTGAAAATACACGAAAGGCGCGCCGAAAACAATATGCATGTCGCTGAAAACAATATATTAATCAACAAAATCGCTGAAAAGTACATACCTTGTCGCTGAAATGTATTAAAATATATGGAGGAATATGGCATAATTAGCTTTTTACCCTTCAAGTTCATCTCAATTGTTGATTTTAAAAAATAATCAATGGTTGGAAAACGCCGCAGTACATCATGTCAAATCCCATAGTCGCACCCTAACGACACCCATTTATTAATCATATTTGACTTAATGGAGTGTATTCAATCAAGACTCTATAGGAGTTTTTTGAACTTTTAAAGTATGGTACATTTGGTATAGAAAATAAAATTGCAGAGAATTGATAACAGATGATTAATACACCCCCTAAAATTAGCCAGACTCTTCATGGAGTTTATACAAAATCAATAAACTCTCTTGGAGTCTATGGACTTTTTAAATCCGTTGACTTTTTAAAGTTCATAAAAATTTAATAAAGTCTCAATCGAATACCCCCTTTTAATTTTATCGCAATTACAAAAGAAAAAAATATACTCCCTCGGTTCATTTTTAACTCTACCATTTGCATAGTACTTTCATTAAGTAACTTTAGTTCAACTTTTTAGCACGGTTATATAAAATAAAATATAGTCAAATGATATGTTATTGGATTCGTCTAATCGCGTAGTTTTAGAATATCAAATTTTTATAACTTTTACTTGTATATAATTTGATATATTAATGATTAAAATATGCATTGAATTGTATGTTGTGCATAAATGAAGTGGTAAAAAAAAAAATAGAGGGAGTATATATAATTAAGTTCTATGTTGTTAGATTCATCTAATGATATAGTTTTAGAATATGTATATTTTATCTAGTTTTTATGTATACACATTTTTAGATATTAATCATTAAACAAATGCATTGGACACCGTGTTAAAAGGTTTTGTGATAGAAATAATGGGACAAAGTAGTGGAAAAATACCAAAATACTGTCGTAATTTTGTCCATTTTCCAATTATGTGCCATAGTTTTACAGTTTTCTAATTTGGTGTCATAGCTTTGCTAATAGTGTCAAAAGGGTCCCATCTGACCTTTAATCACCTCAATTTGCAGATGCCATGATTAATTAATTAGAGTTTTCTATATTAGTATAAATAATTAATTTCATTGTGCTAAGTAGATGACACGATTGATTGGGTCTGACCTACACAGGAATAAAACACCATTGGTCCCATATGTTTCCCCAGTTTAGATTTCAGTCCATATTAATTTCCCTAACACAATCAATCCATTATTGTTGCTAATTTTTGCATAATCCATGTCAAACCCCTTAATGACGTATTTTTGTTGACGTGACACTGGATTAAGCAAACTTATGGGACCAATGGCGCCGGATTAAGCAAACTTACGCTGCGCCACGTCAGCAAAAATGCGTCATTAAGGGGTTTGGGATGGATTTTGCAAAAATTAGCAAAAATAATGGATTGATTGTGTTAATGAAATTAATATGTGACTGAAATCGAAATTGGGGAAACTTATGGGACCAATGGTGTTTTTTTTTCCGACCTACACATATTATAGGCATTTCATGCCTAATTAATCCTACAAATTATAGTTTTAACGTTTAATTATGACATATATCATGCACTGGAACTAGATATTCAAAAAATGGGTATTGAACTCAATTGTTGCAGGTTCAATTCCAATGGAAACTGGCAAACTACAAAACCTCTGCTCCCTAACTTTGGAAAGAAACAGTTTAACGGGATCCATACCATTAACCTTGTTCAAGAATATGACATTTCTGCAAATTCTGTACTTGCATGAAAACAAACTCAGTGGATCCTTATCAGACCGCTTTGGGAGCCTAACAATGCTCAAAGAACTTTATCTAACAAACAACGATTTCACCGGTATGAAATTGAAATCTTCATAATGAAATTACTTTGTACTATAAGTTATAATGTGAAGTAAGCAAAATAAATGAGTATTTCCTTGTATTTGGCCTTTGCAGGTGTCGTTCCATCTGAACTTCATGAACTAACAGAACTGGAGGTTCTATCCTTGGGCTTCAATAGGTTGACAAGTCCCATACCGCGGTGCATATTCAACTTCACATCGCTTAGAGAACTTGACCTCATGGACAATAACTTCTCAGATAACCTTCCACAAAGTTTTGGAGCTTTCCTGCCAAAGCTGGAGAAACTCCTGCTGGCAAACAACAGTTTCCGCGGTGTTGTGCCCAAATCTATCTCAAATTCTTCTCATCTCCAAGTTGTAGATCTTGTGGTAAATAAGTTTTCAGGTTCAATCCCCAACTCTCTGGGGGATCTAGAGTTCCTTGAAATTTTGGGCTTGGACAACAACACATTCACAAGTGAATCTGCTTGGGCTGAATTGCCCTTCATGGCGTCCCTAAAGAGATGTCAGCACTTGAGAGTGTTGAGATTCAGTTATAATCCACTTGAAGGTACTCTTCCTGTAAATTTTGGTAATCTTTCTTCCCTGGAAACATTCACTGCATCATACAGCAAAATTAAGGGCTACATCCCTGATGGAATTGGATATTTGAGTAGATTGATTGATTTACGCCTTGAAGGAAATGAGTTGAGCGGTGCGATTCCTAGTGGCCTCAAGAAGTTGTCGAACCTCCAAAGACTTCACCTTGGAAGTAATCGACTGACAGGATATATTCCCAGTGAGCTTTGCAAATTAGAGAGCCTCGGAGAATTGTCCTTGAACAGAAATTATCTGAGGGGTTCAATTCCAGAGTGCTTGGGTAATGTAATGTCTCTGCAATACATATATCTCAATTCCAACAACTTGTCTTCTGGAATACCATCAAGTATTTGGAACTTGCAAAATCTCTTAGAATTTGACATCTCCTCAAATTCTATCACTGGTTCCTTGTCTCCCCAAATTGGTAATCTGAGGGTAGCTACATTAATTAATGTGTCAACGAATCTATTATCTAATGACATTCCCAACACTTTTCATAGTTCACAAAGTGTTCTTGCTCTTTCTCTGGCACATAATAGGTTTCAAGGTCCCATACCTGATTCCATTGGCAGCTTGTTGAGTTTGGAATCTCTAGATTTGTCACATAACATGCTTTCTGGACCAATTCCCAATTCCTTAGAGCAATTAACTAGTCTCGAGTTCCTCAATGTTTCTTTCAATGGATTATCAGGGCAGATTCCTACAAATGGTCCTTTCAGTCATTTGTCAAGCCAGTCCTTTGCATCGAATCCAGAACTCTGTGGTCTTCCGAGGTTTCAGGTTTCACCCTGCAAGGAATCACAACAAGGGTCAAAGAAAGGAAAAATATATCGAATAGTCTACATTGCCCTAGGAATTGGGGCACTCATGCTAGCAGGCATTTTTGTGGCCTTTCGAGTGATTCCATATTACAAGAGAAAGAAATCTTCAGCTCTACCATCCATACCTTACATTCTTGGCAAGAAAAAGCTGCAGAGAAAATCTTACTTTGAGGTTCAAAAGGCAACTAATGGATTCAGTGAAAGTAATTTTCTAGGAAGGGGAAGTTTTGGTTCAGTTTACAAAGGAGTCTTTGAATATGGAACTGTTTTGGCTATAAAAGTTTTCAATATGCAACTTGAAGGAGCCTCAAAAACTTTTCACTCTGAATGTGATGCAATGCGAAATCTCCGCCATAGAAATCTCCTTAAAGTAGTTGGTAGTTGCTCAAATGTTGATTTCAAGGCCATAATACTGGAGTACATGCCCAATGGAGATTTGGAAAAATGGTTGTACTCAGACAATCATTTTTTGGATTTGATGCAGAGATTGGATATCATGATAGACGTGGCTAACGCACTAGAATATCTTCACCACGGTTACTCAACACCCGTGGTTCATTGTGATTTGAAGCCCAACAATGTACTCATGGATGAAAATATGGTTGCTCACGTGAGTGACTTTGGTATCGCAAAATTTTTGAGTGAAGAAGAGTGCATAACTCATACGCGGACTCTTGCAACGCTTGGCTACATGGCCCCAGGTAACTAGACTTAAAATTTTTGTCATTGTCATATTGTAACCTTACATTTTGAAGCATCTAACAGTTGATTGCAAATTTGTTCAAGAATATGGGTTGGAAGGCAGAGTCTCCATCAAAGGCGACGTATATAGTTATGGCATCATTCTGTTGGAGACATTCACAAGAAAACGACCCTCTGATGAACTGTTTTCGGGTGATTTTGATCTCAAGAATTGGGTAAGAGATTCACTTCCAAATGCAATAAATCAGGTTGTTGATGCTAGCTTGATAAGCGTAGAGGAAATAAATTTCGACCAAAAATTGTACTGTGCATCATCTGTGATGGAGTTGGCCTTGAGATGCTGTACAGATTCTCCTAAAGAGAGGATGAATATGAAAGATGTTGCAGCAGAACTAAAGAAAATTAAAGCCACGTATATGTTGTAATGTCCAGAGACCCCAAGCATATGGTAAGAAATTAAAACCTTACATACAAACAGAGATCTTATGAAATGTTATTATTATCGCAATTTTCTTCTTTCTTTTTTTACAGATAATTCAGTCCAGCAAAGGTGTAACTGTTAATACTGTGTTATGACAACTTAACCTTGTACTTTTCATTGAGATGTTTCTCAGGTGTTGGCACATCAGGCTGACGACGACAGTTAACTCTGCTGGTAGTAATGACTTTTGTATTCTTTATATAGTGCAGAGTCTGTAATCTAGAATAAGATTTTAGATTGAGCGATTTTACTTGTATTCATTCTGAGAGATTACAGAGAGAAAGTTTTGAGAGAGTCTTGTAAATGTTCTTCAAGATTTTATAGTGTGAGACATTTTTAGAAGAACAAGATTAGATTGAGATTACATTGGAATATCTGGAGATATTGTGATCTTCAATATTCAAGAAAGATCTGGAGGAATTCATGCGATCAAAGAAGAAAGCCAAGGAGAACGACAGACAGCGCTGGTGCCTTTGAAGATTCCATTCTAGGGTGTGTTCCCTACAGGTGTGTTGAGGGGGAGTCTCAACGACGTCTGATCAGCTAGATCGCATCATCTAGTGGTAGAGTTTGGATTCTGGTGTTAGGCTAGTGTAGCGTGTTTGTGTTTTGGTTTTTCTGTCTAGTGAAGGTCGCCTGGATTGGTATCCCCCAGACGTAGGTCGGAAGGACCGAACTGGGTTATCAAATTACTGTGTTCTTTATCGCTTTCGTATATCGTAGTTAGAACATCGTAATAACGACCGTAACAGAATCTTGAATCACTAAGGGACCTACAAATTGGTATCAGAGCAAGTTCTCTAACGTAACTGAGAAAATCCATTCATTCAAGATTCAAGAAACATGAGTCGAGAAGGAGCGTCTAACACTCGTCCACCATTGTTCGACGGAAATGACTATGCCTATTGGAAAGCCAGGATGCGCAATTATCTGCTGGCACAAGGAGATGGTGTTTGGGACTCAGTCTTGGAGCCATGGATTCATCCAACAAGAACTGTTCGATCTGGAGAATGAGAGACAGCCACAACTACAATTCGACCCGCGACAAATGCCGAGCTCACACAGGCCGAGAGGACTGCAAGATCAGCGAATTATACAGCTCTCAACGCGATTAGTGGTGCAATGGACGAAGCGCAATTTAGGATGATCGCCAATTGCACATCTGCTTACGAGGCTTGGAACTTCTTGGAGACTCAACACGAAGGTTCTGAAGATGTCAAGACAACGCGTCTACAACGGATTGAATCGATTTTTGACAGTTTAAGGATGACGAACGATGAGGATATCACTTCATACTTTGGGAGATTTCAAGACATTGTTAACCAAGCAACAGCTCTTGGAATGACCTTTGAATCATCTAAGCTCGTGAGGAAGTTTCTTAGAACTGTGTCTAAGAAGTATTCTGCGAAGGTTGCAGCCCTTGAAGAAGTGGAGAAAATCAAAACCATGTCATTGAGAGAACTAGTCGGCATTCTTCAAACATACGAGATCAATCACTTAGCTGCTGAAAAATCAAGCAAGAACATTGCATTCAAGGCTGAGGAAGAGCCTGCTGAAAGCTTTGAAGAAGAGGTTTCTTTGCTCTCCAAGAGAATCGGTAGAATGCTTCAGAATAAGCATTTCAAGAAATTTCAAAAGAAGAACAGATGTTCTGACAACCCGGTGACAACCGAGAAGCAGAACAGCAAATTTGAGAAGAAAACTGATGGGAAATTCAGGAAACCAAAGAAGGATAGAGATGATGACAGATCTGAGAAATCTTCTGAGATTATATGTTTTGAATGTAATGGGAGAGGCCATGTCAGAAAGGAGTGCCCTACTGCCAAGAAAAGGAGAGGAAAGGCACTTCAAGCTACACTAAGTGATAATGATTCAGAAGATGAACCTGAGGAAGAACAATCCAGTGATGAAGATGATGTAGTTGCCTTTGTTACGAGAGAAGCCAGTCCAGATCCCTTGGAAGGTAATCCTGAGTCAATAAAGTTAATTGCTGATATTTCATCTATTGTTTCAGGTGAATCAGGTAGTCTTTATGCCGAGCTTGTTGAAATCTATGAAGAACTTAAGGAAGAATATGAAGAAGCTGTACAGGAGAATGATCAGTTGTCGAAACAACTCACTGACATCCGTCTGACTCTGGATAAAGCAGAAGCTGAAAAGATTAAGGCAATTGATGATCTAAAAGTTCTTAAGGGAAAGTATGATGAAGTGAAGCTTCAGATTACTACTGTGACTAAAGAGAAGGAATCATTCAGAGAGGAATCTATAAAATTGAAAGTTAGAGTTGCTGACCTAGAGAAGATGACCAAAGGGAAAGGTAAACTTGATGAAGTTTTGTCTATTGGAAAAAGCTATAGAGACATGACTGGTATTGGGTACAAGAATCAAGCATCTACTGGAAAAAGACTATTTGTTAGTGGTGGAAATCTGAATGCTGAAGAAAGTTCACTGACACATCAGAATGTTCCTACATCACCCAAACGACGAAGAGACTGTCTGTATTGCAACTTACCTGGTCACACAGCTGAAACGTGCATGAGGATAGTTCATGATCTTATGAACGGACGTCCAGTAGTTTGGCCTCATGAAGACCTAAAGAAGAAGATTCGAATTCAGATGGAATGGGTGCCAAAGAGGAAGGAAAGTAATTGCTTTGTTGTCCTATCATCGCAGCAACAACCACGTTCCAGAAAGTGGTACTTTGATTCAGGCTGTTCTAGACACATGACAGGTAGTAAGGAGATCCTCAATAACTTTACAGACAAAGACTGTGGAGATGTAGTCTTTGGTGATGGTGCTAGAAGCAAGATCACTGGTTACGGTAATGTAAAGGATGGTGAACTTTCTAAACTTTCTAGAGTTTATCATGTTGAAGGGCTTACTACTAATCTCATTTCAATTAGTCAATTGTGTGATGAAGATTTTTCTTGTTATTTTTAACAAATTTCTTTGTCAAGTATTTGATCACAGGAGAAACAATATCATGACTGGTAAACGTTCTAAGAACAATTGCTATACCTTGGAAGCTAATCTAGATCAGGCACTTGTAAGCATAGATGACCTCACGAATTTATGGCACAAGAAGCTTGGACATCTCAACTATCAATCATTGTACAAGCTAAGTTGTTCAGCCGCTGTCAGAGGTCTGCCTAAACTACACAACAACAAAGATCTTACATGTATGGACTGTTCAAAAGGAAAGCAAACCCGAGCTCAACATAAGAAGACTGATGGAGTCTCTACAGATCATTGCTTAGAACTAATTCATATGGATCTTATAGGTCCAACAGAAACTGAGAGCCTAAATGGCAAAAGGTATGTTTTAGTTTGTGTTGATGATTTTTCGAGATTCACTTGGGTATGTTTTCTCAGGAGCAAAGATGAAGCCTTCCAACACTTTGAAAAGCTAAGCCTGAAGTTGATGAATGAAAAGCAAACTAAAATTCAAAGGATTCGTTCTGATCATGGACGTGAGTTTGAGAATCAGGAGTTTGAACTTTTCTGCAACAACCATGGAATATTTCATGAGTACTCTGCCCCAAAGACACCTCAACAGAATGGAATTGCTGAAAGGAAGAATAGGACACTTCAAGAGATGGCACGTTCAATGTTACATGCTACTGCACTTGGAAAATCATTTTGGGCCGAAGCAATTCATACAGCTTGCCACATCATCAATCGTGTGTTGTTGAGACCTCATACTAACAACACTCCATATCAAATCTGGAATGGTAAAACTCCTACTGTTAAATACTTTCATATTTTTGGATGTAAATGTTTTGTCTACAGGGATAGAGAGCAAATTAAGAAGTTTGACGCTAGAGCTGAAGAAGGATGGTTTTTGGGTTACTCCAATAACTCAAGAGCTTATCGAGTTTATCTGATTCAATCTCGAAAGGTTATTGAAACAGTAAATGTCCTTTTTGAGGATAAATATTGTTTACCTAGAGATTATGATGATGATACAGCCCCAAGCGTTGATACTCCATTAGATATTCCTGATGTTGGTACATCCAGTCAACAACAGTCAGAAGGAATAGTCATTAATGATGATGGAGAAGATGATCATGAAGACAATCCAGAGGATGATGATTCAAGTGCTAAAGCTGATGTTTCTGATAAGAGAAGAGGTCCAAGGACTCTAAAGCATCACTCACAGCAAGACATTATAGGTGATCCAAGTGCTCAACGTCTAACTCGAAGCAAGAAGGTCAATTACAGAGAATTGGCAGGACTAAACTGCTTCATATCTAGAGTGGAACCTAAGAATGTATCCGAAGCCCTACAAGATGAATATTGGATAGCAGCCATGCAGGATGAGTTGATCCAGTTTGAAAGAAATGATGTTTGGGAGTTGGTTGAACAACCAAAGAACATCAATGTTATTGGCACGAAATGGGTCTTTAGGAATAAAACTGATGAGCAAGGCAACATTATAAGGAATAAAGCTCGCCTAGTTGCTCAAGGTTTTACACAGATAGAAGGTCTGGATTATGGTGAAACGTTTGCACCTGTTGCAAGGATGGAAGCTGTTCGAATTTTATTAGCATTTGCATGCTCTATGGATTTCAAGTTGTATCAACTGGACATCAAGACAGCTTTCTTAAATGGGAAGATCAAAGAGGAGATATTTGTGGCACAACCTACTGGTTTTGAAGATCCTACTAAACCGAATCATGTATATCGAGTAAAAGGTGCACTTTATGGACTAAAGCAAGCTCCTAGAGCTTGGTATGATCGATTGTCTTCATTTCTCATTCATAATGGATATAAGAGAGGAGAAGCTGATAAGACGATGTTTGTGAAGCATGAAGACAACCACTTCATAATTGCACACGTATATGTTGATGATATAATTTTTGGATCGACGTCAGAACATCTCAGAAACAACTTTGTTCAAGCTATGCAATCAGAGTTCGAGATGAGCATGATGGGAGAGTTGACTTACTTTTTAGGACTTCAAGTGAAACAAATGAAAGATGGAATGTTTCTTAGTCAAGAAAAGTATGCTCGGAATATGCTAAAGAGATTCAAGTTGGAAGATAGCAAGGTTGCCAGAACTCCACAGGGTCAACAACAGAAATTATCTAAAGAGGATCAAGGAGCTAGTGTAGATCAGAAATTGTATAGAAGTATGATTGGAAGTTTACTCTATTTAACAGCTACTAGACCTGACATTTCTTTTAGCACTGGAGTCTGTGCTAGATTTCAAGCAAATCCTAAGGAAGTGCATTTGAAAGCTGTTAAACGCATCATGAGATATGTGAAAAGAACTATTGGATCAGGGATTTGGTTCTCTAAAAGATCAAGTTTGGATTTGATAGGGTTCACTGACTCGGATTGGGCAGGCTGTTGTGATGACAGAAGGTCAACAACGGGAGGATGTTTCTATCTAGGAAATAATTTAGTATGTTGGTTTTCTAGAAAGCAGAACATAGTTGCACTATCTACAGCGGAAGCAGAGTATATTGCTGCAACATGCTGCTGCTCACAATTGATGTGGATGAAACAAGTCTTATGTGATTATGGGATCAAAAAGGATGATTTCAAGGTGTATTGCGACAATACAAGTGCAATTAACATTTCAAAGAATCCTGTTCTACATAGTCGCAGCAAACATATTGATATAAGGTATCATTTTATAAGAGATTTGGTTGAAGAGGGTGTGTGCAACATTGAGCATATTGGGACGTTGGAACAACGGGCTGACATCCTTACTAAAGCACTCGACGGTGAAAGGTTTGAAACACTTAGATCCACTATGGGCCTTTGCTATTCTAGTTAAATTTGATCAATGTCTATGTTTATTTTACATTTTACATTTGATCTAGTCCATAAGTTTTGTAGGCCCAATTCATTTTGGATAGAGTTTTTGGAGAAACTGTCGTCCTACAGTCATGATGACTGCAAACTGACGCCTCCAGTCACGTCGCACGTCACAGGGAAAACCGTCGTCTCTCTCGCCTCTTCATCTTCATTTTCTCTCTTTAAATCGATAGCTTGTGTTTTCCGTTTCACTACATTTCAGTTTTTCAGTTTGAGTGTTCAAAGAATACATAGCAATGGCGTCTTCTTCCTCCACAAATAACCCTGAAAAAGCTTCCGATCAAGTCCCAACTAGTTCGGAACCACCAATTACTTCTGAAACCCAAAATCCCTCAGAAAATTTCGTTGAGGATCAAAATGCCATGCCTGAAAACCCTACTCAAACTTCCACAGAAGCTACCGAAGGCCAACTTGCAGAATTTGCTGAGAACGCTGAACCTATAATCACTATGTGTAACACCCCGGATTTGATAACCCAGGCCGGGATGTCACCGCCACACCTCCCTAGCAAGACACGGTTTCTCCGAGCTTGCTAAAGAGATGCAAGGCTATGGTTTTTCAAAATTTAAATCATTCAAACAGCCCATTGTAATATAATTTAAAAATAATAATATCAAAATTGCAGCGGAGAATAATATTTAAATACATGTATTGCAGCGGAATTTAAATATAGGGCCGACATGGCCAAACACGGGTTAAACAGGCCCGTTCATGCAAGTCGCAACTAAATGTAGGAATTTAAAATAGAGTTTTTCCCCAAATGATCCCATGTATGCATATGATGATGCATAATCCTCATACTCTGAAAGAAAAAGGGGAAAAATGGTTTGGGTCAGCAAAACGTGCTGAGTAAGTTAACACCTAGCATGATCTAGGGGTTTCAAAGCCTTTAATTAAATTTAATAAAAACATATGCATACGAGACATGATTTAAATTTTAATTCATCTACTAATAATAATTTAATTACATAATTTAAAAGACAAGGAATTCCACACGTTCATAATTTAGCACACATGAAAAAAAAAAGGGTTTAACACACGTTCATAATTTAACACACATAATTTAAATAATTAAATTTTTCTCCTAAGCATGCATACAAAAATATTTCATTTACAAATTTTACCAATTTAAAGGAAATAATATTTAAATTGTGTATTTGACATGCCTTTAATCCACAATAACCATTTAGTCATGATATGAAATTTAAAGACACAATTTAAATGCATAATTTAAGGACATGCATAAATAAATAAATACTTTAAAAATATTAAATCTTTTATTTCCCCGTTACGTAACCATTTCTCAATGTTTTGTATAGCCGGTGATCCGGCGGCCGCAGCCGTTTCGTAAGTATCTCGTATAGCCGGTGATCCGGCGGCCGCAGCCGTTTCGTAAGTATCTCGTATAGCCGGTGATCCGGCGGCCGCAGCCGTTTCGTAAGTATCTCGTATAGCCGGTGATCCGGCGGCCGCAGCCGTTTCGTAAGTATCTCATATAGCCGGTGATCCGGCGGCCAGCAGCCGTATCTGCCATACCCAGTAACACTCCGGAGCCTCGGGAAATCCATACGGACAAACCCGAGAGAGTAGGCAATGTATCTCCCGCCGATTGGCGTAATATCTCATCTAATTTCTCTCGTCCATTATAGGCCCGAAGAGAAAGGCTAGAGGGGCACCCTGCAGAGCACTCACCCTCCACCAAGTATCTCATGTATCGTTTAGTTTTAATGTATCGGGGTTTTACAAAAGTATAGATGTATTGCATTTCAAGTGTTTGATCGTTCGTTTCGAAATTTCAAAATCCTTCGATTTAAAAGTATCTTGGCGTCACAGTTTACGCCTTTTCAATTTAAAAATTCGGTTTAAGTCCGAAAAATCTGAAAATTTCACAGTTTATGCAAAACACCCTAACGAACAACTTTCGTGTTTTAACTTTTTCAAAATAAGTTGAGGAAACATGTCAAAAATCGATTTTATTATGCAAACAGGAATCTGTCTCGAAACAGATTTGTCACAGTTCAGAAAATTGGCTTTTTGACATATCAAATGGACTCCAAAAATTCTGAAATTTTAACCACATATACTAGACATGACTATCTACAACTTTCATTTAGATTGTAAAGATTAAGTCGGACTACAAACTATAGAAACAAACTCACTAAGTTCGATCATGTTCATAGGCAGATTCCAAACACGTTTTGTCAAAACAGTTTCTTTTCGATGCGATTTAAAATAGCAAACGTTAACGAAAATGTCTGAAATTTTTACACAACCTAGATTTATGTGTTAGGATTAAAAGTCTAGTTTTGCATTTTTGGGTTTGAACTCTCGAAATAGGGGTTTTGGTCCGATTTCAAATCTGTCACAGTTTCACGTTCGACTCTCAAGGCAGGTTCTTTCTCGGCCATTTTCAGATATCAAACTTCAATGAAAAATTACGAAAATTTTACACAAACTAGATCTATGTCTTAGGAGAGTTTTTCATGTTTTAAGTTTTTCCGTTTGAGCAGGTTTATGTGTTCGAAAAATTCTCACAAAATTGTTGCGCCGAGGGTTTTTCGTGTTGACAGATTTTAGAGTTATTAAATCCATACGTTTGGTTGCATTTTAAGTCACCCAAAATCAAGTAAGTATTAACTTACAAAATATGAGATCTAAACAGTCTCGGGGTCGTCCGGATCCTATGATTCGTCACGAACGGATCTCCTCAACACGAATCTTCCTCCTTTGGCCACGAATCGGAATCGAAAGTAAAAATCTAATGTTAGATCGAATTTCCGGGTTTGAAAAACTTAAACGAAATCCTAGGAATGACTTACCACAATCTGGAATCCTAAAGATCTTCTTCTCCACGCTTCCCCCGTCGATTTTCGTCGCCGGAAAGTGATCGGAAGGCACGAACTCGGTGATTTCGGGTCTTGGGAGAAGTGAAGAGAGTTTTAGAGAATATGGGACTGCCTCTAGGGTTGTTTAGGTCGAAATTAGAGTGTAGGATCAGATATAATTCGTCCAATATCCCTTCCACCGAATTGTGATTGAGTTTCCATAGTCGGAGGTCGAAAATAAGGCAAGAAATCGCCAAAACGTGCAAGTGTAGCAGCTGCTGTCTTGGTGGCGCGGGGTTGGCGCGGTTTTTAGCCAAAAACCGCCCGGAGGGCGCGCGGCCTGGTCTGGGCCGTGCGTCCGGACTGGGCCGTGCGATCCCGTCGGGCCTTTTCTCCTCTCTTTCGGACTTCTGTCCTCCTACGTTTTCGGGCTCGATTTTTCGGGTCATTCTCGGATCATAAATTCTTATCTTAAATTTATCTCGACTCAAATGAATTTCATGTTTGAAATCTTAAGTTCGTCGGTCTCGGGTTCGTCGGCTTCCAATTCGTCGTCTTTTGACTCCCGTGCAATAACTTGTGTGATTAAATTTCTTTCGACTTCACAGGTTCTTGGAATTAGAATTATTTTCCTTCTTGAATTTAATTCCAATTATTTTGACTCAATTCATGGAATGTCTTCGGGCTTCCTTTCCCTCTTTTATTCCTTTTTGAATTTTGAGCCTATCGGCGTTTCATTTCCGAGCAATAATTTATTGTGATAAATTATTTTCTTCTTCTCGGAGATATTTCGACATTGATCGGAACAATTTTATTCCTTTGGACGTTGATAAAAATCTGGGGTATTACAGTCTACCCCCCTTAAGGATCAACTTCGTCCTCGAAGTTGTGTTTCGGCTTTTCTCGCGCTAAGAGTTAGGGTCCTTTTGTTTATTTTATTATTTTGCGATATTGTGTTATTGAATTATTGTTCGATTGTTGGTTGTTTGTTGTTTGATTATTGTTTGACTGAACCCAGAATTGAAATTTCCGAGTTGCCTACGTACCCTGTGAAGGGATCAAGCCATGACGTAGTTCAAAACAATTTCAATTTGTTTATTTGGGATACGACTATTCGGGTTTCAAAAATAAATGCTTATGCATTCTTACGGGGTATTACATCCTTCCCCCCTTAAGATTACAGTTATGTCCCCATAACTGCCTACATATTATTCTCCAGAAGGTTCGGATTTTGGTCTTGTTTCTGAGGGGATCGATGCCCTTGGTTTTTGCCATTTCGATCGTCTGGGTTCTGTGGTTGCTTAGGACGAGTGGTCACATCCTCTCTCTTGTTGATGTTCTCTATCCGTGTCCGACAGTCACGCAGCCGGTGACCATGTCGACCACATCGGAAGCATGCTCCCGGCTTAGGGCATCTTCTCGCATAATGTGGGTTACCACATTTTGGGCATGGTGGCGTATAGTCACCATGGTTGTAAACTATCCCTCTGTTTCTTCCACCGTTGCCTTGAGGTGGTCTATTCGGGCCTCCCCAAATATGGTTCCTTCCTAAGTAGTTATCGGTTCTGTGGTCGCGTTTCCTCTTGTCTTGCCCTTGGTTGATTAGTGCATTCCCCAAGGCAACCACAGCTTCCTCTATAGTTCTCAAGCGGTCACTTAAGTTCTTGGGTACAGAGGTCACTTGTCCCCCTTGATTGGGTGCACTAACATCTTGTACGAGTACGTTGGGTTGTCGCTCTTCGTTGGTGTTGGGTGGGATGGGTGGATTGCTAGGTGTTCCTCTTGGTGCCATTCTATCACAACGCACAGGGATTAAATTTCAAATGATTTAATAGTTTTGCGAAATTAAATTAAATGGTGTTAGTAGGAGTTGTTTAGGGTGTATTATAATGTAGCGTTTCAAGTTATTTATAAAAATATGCGGTGTTTAGATTTTAAATTTTATTTTTTTTTATTTTATTTTATTTTATTTTATTTTACTTTTTTATTTTTATTTTTATTTTTATTTTTTTTTTTAAATTTGGGTTTAATGGAAACCAGGTTTTACGAATTGGTTTGGTTGTTTTGATATTTTAAAAGCATATAAATACTTGTATTTTAATATTTGATTCGATCGTTGGAGCCCACAACAAGATATTTGGGGCATTAGGAATATTTCAAATAATTAAAACTTGCATTTTTATTTCTTGACAAAAGAAATTTTTTTTTGGCACAAGGACAGGAATGCCAAAGGCCGAGATTTGATATGAGCACGCTAAGCAAGGATGATTGAGATCTAAGACTAAGGCCAGATTAGTATCTAGTTAGCTTCTAAGTTGACGTCATGTCAAGTTTTAAAATGGGGCTGTTACTTAACACATATAAGAGTTAGCGCAATGTTCAGGCGGGTATGTATGCGAATACATGTATGCTTTATGCAATGCTGCCCCAACCCCGAAAAATATTTTCGTGACTTTAAAAACTTGTTGGAAAAATTTCTATGCATACGTAAATATTTTCCATGGGTTTAAAATAAATTTTGTTCCATGGAAATAAAACTTAAAATTTAAAAATAATGATGATGGTACTTAAAGATTTAAAAATAATACTAATATTTGTTTAAAAATCCTTGGGCCTCTATATTGGCCAAAAATAATAATAATAATTTAAAAATACTTCCGGGCTCTGATACCACTTTGTAACACCCCGGATTTGATAACTCAGGCCGGGATGTCACCGCCACACCTCCCTAGCAAGACACGGTTTCTCCGAGCTTGCTAAAGAGATGCAAGGCTATGGTTTTTCAAAATTTAAATCATTCAAACAGCCCATTGTAATATAATTTAAAAATAATAATATCAAAATTGCAGCGGAGAATAATATTTAAATACATGTATTGCAGCGGAATTTAAATATAGGGCCGACATGGCCAAACACGGGTTAAACAGGCCCGTTCATGCAAGTCGCAACTAAATGTAGGAATTTAAAATAGAGTTTTTCCCCAAATGATCCCATGTATGCATATGATGATGCATAATCCTCATACTCTGAAAGAAAAAGGGGAAAAATGGTTTGGGTCAGCAAAACGTGCTGAGTAAGTTAACACCTAGCATGATCTAGGGGTTTCAAAGCCTTTAATTAAATTTAATAAAAACATATGCATACGAGACATGATTTAAATTTTAATTCATCTACTAATAATAATTTAATTACATAATTTAAAAGACAAGGAATTCCACACGTTCATAATTTAGCACACATGAAAAAAAAAGGGTTTAACACACGTTCATAATTTAACACACATAATTTAAATAATTAAATTTTTCTCCTAAGCATGCATACAAAAATATTTCATTTACAAATTTTACCAATTTAAAGGAAATAATATTTAAATTGTGTATTTGACATGCCTTTAATCCACAATAACCATTTAGTCATGATATGAAATTTAAAGACACAATTTAAATGCATAATTTAAGGACATGCATAAATAAATAAATACTTTAAAAATATTAAATCTTTTATTTCCCCGTTACGTAACCATTTCTCAATGTTTTGTATAGCCGGTGATCCGGCGGCCGCAGCCGTTTCGTAAGTATCTCGTATAGCCGGTGATCCGGCGGCCGCAGCCGTTTCGTAAGTATCTCGTATAGCCGGTGATCCGGCGGCCGCAGCCGTTTCGTAAGTATCTCGTATAGCCGGTGATCCGGCGGCAGCAGCCGTTTCGTAAGTATCTCATATAGCCGGTGATCCGGCGGCCAGCAGCCGTATCTGCCATACCCAGTAACACTCCGGAGCCTCGGGAAATCCATACGGACAAACCCGAGAGAGTAGGCAATGTATCTCCCGCCGATTGGCGTAATATCTCATCTAATTTCTCTCGTCCATTATAGGCCCGAAGAGAAAGGCTAGAGGGGCACCCTGCAGAGCACTCACCCTCCACCAAGTATCTCATGTATCGTTTAGTTTTAATGTATCGGGGTTTTACAAAAGTATAGATGTATTGCATTTCAAGTGTTTCATCGTTCGTTTCGAAATTTCAAAATCCTTCGATTTAAAAGTATCTTGGCGTCACAGTTTACGCCTTTTCAATTTAAAAATTCGGTTTAAGTCCGAAAAATCTGAAAATTTCACAGTTTATGCAAAACACCCTAATGAACAACTTTCGTGTTTTAACTTTTTCAAAATAAGTTGAGGAAACATGTCAAAAATCGATTTTATTATGCAAACAGGAATCTGTCTCGAAACAGATTTGTCACAGTTCAGAAAATTGGCTTTTTGACATATCAAATGGACTCCAAAAATTCTGAAATTTTAACCACATATACTAGACATGACTATCTACAACTTTCATTTAGATTGTAAAGATTAAGTCGGACTACAAACTATAGAAACAAACTCACTAAGTTCGATCATGTTCATAGGCAGATTCCAAACACGTTTTGTCAAAACAGTTTCTTTTCGATGCGATTTAAAATAGCAAACGTTAACGAAAATGTCTGAAATTTTTACACAACCTAGATTTATGTGTTAGGATTAAAAGTCTAGTTTTGAGTTTTTGGGTTTGAACTCTCGAAATAGGGGTTTTGGTCCCATTTCAAATCTGTCACAGTTTCACGTTCGACTCTCAAGGCAGGTTCTTTCTCGGCCATTTTCAGATATCAAACCTCAATGAAAAATTATGAAAATTTTACACAAACTAGATCTATGTCTTAGGAGAGTTTTTCATGTTTTAAGTTTTTCCGTTTGAGCAGGTTTATGTGTTCGAAAAATTCTCACAAAATTGTTGCGCCGAGGGTTTTTCGTGTTGACAGATTTTAGAGTTATTAAATCCATACGTTTGGTTGCATTTTAAGTCACCCAAAACCAAGTAAGTATTAACTTACAAAATATGAGATCTAAACAGTCTCGGGGTCGTCCGGATCCTATGATTCGTCACGAACGGATCTCCTCAACACGAATCTTCCTCCTTTGGCCACGAATCGGAATCGAAAGTAAAAATCTAATGTTAGATCGAATTTCCGGGTTTGAAAAACTTAAACGAAATCCTAGGAATGACTTACCACAATCTGGAATCCTAAAGATCTTCTTCTCCACGCTTCCCCCGTCGATTTTCGTCGCCGGAAAGTGATCGGAAGGCACGAACTCGGTGATTTCGGGTCTTGGGAGAAGTGAAGAGAGTTTTAGAGAATATGGGACTGCCTCTAGGGTTGTTTAGGTCGAAATTAGAGTGTAGGATCAGATATAATTCGTCCAATATCCCTTCCACCGAATTGTGATTGAGTTTCCATAGTCGGAGGTCGAAAATAAGGCAAGAAATCGCCAAAACGTGCAAGTGTAGCAGCTGCTGTCTTGGTGGCGCGGTTTTTAGCCAAAAACCGCCCGGAGGGCGCGCGGCCTGGTCTGGGCCGTGCGTCCGGACTGGGCCGTGCGATCCCGTCGGGCCTTTTCTCCTCTCTTTCGGACTTCTGCCCTCCTACGTTTTCGGGCTCGATTTTTCGGGTCATTCTCGGATCATAAATTCTTATCTTAAATTTATCTCGACTCAAATGAATTTCATGTTTGAAATCTTAAGTTCGTCGGTCTCGGGTTCGTCGGCTTCCAATTCGTCGTCTTTTGACTCCCGTGCAATAACTTGTGTGATTAAATTTCTTTCGACTTCACAGGTTCTTGGAATTAGAATTATTTTCCTTCTTGAATTTAATTCCAATTATTTTGACTCAATTCATGGAATGTCTTCGGGCTTCCTTTCCCTCTTTTATTCCTTTTTGAATTTTGAGCCTATCGGCGTTTCATTTCCGAGCAATAATTTATTGTGATAAATTATTTTCTTCTTCTCGGAGATATTTCGACATTGATCGGAACAATTTTATTCCTTTGGACGTTGATAAAAATCTGGGGTATTACACTATGTATCCTACCCCTCCTCCTAGTCCAGTGCAAAATCCTCCTCAAGATCCTACTCCAAACCCTACTGAGAAATCCACTGAAAACCCCACTGAAAATATTCCAAACCCTGCCAATGCTGAAGCCGAACATGTCCAGGTAGAAGAAGAAGACCATATTCTGCCCCATGATGAACCAGAGGTTCCAGAACAAGCTGATGTTGGAACAGAGGTCCGACGACCAACTACTAGGTCTTCTCAAAGAAAGAAGCGGAGCACCTCTACTAGTGATGTTGGTACACCTGCGAAACGACCAAGGACCCAGAGGACTCCAGAGAAAACAAAGCGAGATTTACAGTCACAACGAGCATTCAACATGACATACTTCACCAAGGAAATGATGTTATTCGGAACCAAAGACCTGGTTAACAGAAAGTTCATCCCAGAGGAGACTTTTGTCCACTCTTTATACACGGACCTAGGGTTCGTTGAATTTCTTGAAGAAAGACATTTACTGAAATGGTCAAGGGTGTTTAAAGCTTACTCTCCAACACTGGTCAGAGAGTTCTACGCCAATTTACATCCTGATGTTCTCAACAAAAAGTCTCCGTGGTTCGGTAAGATATACATTAGAGGCAAGTTTATTGATTTAACTCCTGGTGTTATCAATGCGTTGTTAGAACTTGCACCAAACGACGATCTCGGTGATCCAATGGAGTATTTGCCTCACTCGCCTGCCGACATAGCCTACACCATTTCAAATGAGAAGGCTTTCGACTTTGGCCGGAAGAAGTGCAGTGTTTCTGACATGACCATGAAATTTCACTGTTTGTTCTATTTGTGTCGTGCAAACATCCTGCCAACATCGAACGCCTCACAGCCTTCACTGGAAATGGGTAAACTTTTGTTTTGTATTGATTCTGGAATAGAACTTATGAATTTTGGTCTTCTGGTTTTGAAGCGTATGCTAGGTTTTACTCGTGATCTAATCACAAAGACTGCTAGTCTACCATACCCTGGCCTTATCACATTGTTGTTGCATCACAATGGCATTAAGACCAAGAAGGATGACCTGATCAAGATAAATGCACATTCCCCTTCCCAAGAGCTTTGTGACAAGCATAATGACTTCAAGGAAGGACCACCACCGTCTGGCACTGATCTCATTTTGCAGATCAAATCTGAGTTGCTTGCCCTTAGTGACAAGCAGACTAAGATCAGTCAGGAAGCCATTGCCACCAAGCGCAAGATTGCACAGATTATAAGTATGCTTCCAGGTTCTCTGTCTCCAACCCGCAAGGCCTCTTCAAGCGGAGCTCGTTCTGAAGAGCAGAATCCATTTGCTGATGAGGAAGAGGATTCTTCAGATGGAGTTGTTTGATCCATCAAGGGGGAGAAACTGGTGTGGTGGTGTCTATTTTGGTGGAGGGTCATCTTGATGTGGTATGGTTGTTGGTACATTTGGGTAACACTTTTCTGACTCTGACTAAACTTTTTGATGTTTTTGGTGATTGTCTGCTGATGGATGTTTAAACTTTGTGCTGATGACACTGTTTTGATGATTGTGTTTGTTTGTTTTTGGATGAACTGTGATGGACTTTTGATGATGGACTATTGACTCTCTATTACTGTCGTTTTGTTTGAAACTTTACCTTGTTGATATTTTGTTATATTGGTTGATGTGCTTATCTATCATAATCTGAATTGATTATTGCTTGCATTTCTGATAGACACCTTGTTTGATGGATCAACATCTCCATGAAATGTGGGGGAGATTGTTAATACTGTGTTATGACAACTTAACCTTGTACTTTTCATTGAGATGTTTCTCAGGTGTTGGCACATCAGGCTGACGACGACAGTTAACTCTGCTGGTAGTTATGACTTTTGTATTCTTTATATAGTGCAGAGTCTGTAATCTAGAATAAGATTTTAGATTGAGCGATTTTACTTGTATTCATTCTGAGAGATTACAGAGAGAAAGTTTTGAGAGAGTCTTGTAAATGTTCTTCAAGATTTTATAGTGTGAGACATTTTTAGAAGAACAAGATTAGATTGAGATTACATTGGAATATCTGGAGATATTGTGATCTTCAATATTCAAGAAAGATCTGGAGGAATTCATGCGATCAAAGAAGAAAGCCAAGGAGAACGACAGACAGCGCTGGTGCCTTTGAAGATTCCATTCTAGGGTGTGTTCCCTACAGGTGTGTTGAGGGGGAGTCTCAACGACGTCTGATCAGCTAGATCGCATCATCTAGTGGTAGAGTTTGGATTCTGGTGTTAGGCTAGTGTAGCGTGTTTGTGTTTTGGTTTTTCTGTCTAGTGAAGGTCGCCTGGATTGGTATCCCCCAGACGTAGGTCGGAAGGACCGAACTGGGTTATCAAATTACTGTGTTCTTTATCGCTTTCGTATATCGTAGTTAGAACATCGTAATAACGACTGTAACAGAATCTTGAATCACTAAGGGACCTACAGTAACTGTGAGTGCTCTAACTTAGGAAGATATGCGCTAGCTTGTGAATATATGAGCATGAAATATGTACAATAAAGTTGATAAGGAAAGGAAATTTAGTTATTGCATTCGGGCAACCAAAAGAAACATTGCTTAATTAGCTGTACTTCATGAATTTGTAAGTGATATTGATGGTAAGAATGGATTGGATGGATCAAATGTTTGGAAGTAGTTAGGGTACTGTCGCCAATTTGGTAGTACATAAAGGTACACTATCACAATCGTTCATTTTAATCCAATGGTTATAACGTAAAAAGTGTATAATTCTCATATAATCATATATTTAGTATGTTATTAATCTAATATTTGGTAATCATATCAAATATTTGGTAATCTATATCCACGATCAACAAATAATTATGTGATGCTATCAAAAATATTTTCAGCGACCCAACATTGAAGAATTCAGCGACACTACATTGAGGAATTCAGCGACACCACCTCGTAGAATTCAGCGATGTTACCAAAACAATTCAGTGATGCTACCAAAATATATTTCAACGACCCTACATAAATGAATTCAGTGACTACTCCAAGAAGAATTCAGCAATGCTACCATATACAATTCAGCTATGTTACCAAAAATAATTCAGTGATGTTACCAAAACATATTTCAACGACCCTACCTAAAGGCATTCAGTGACTACAATAAGAAGAATTAAACGACACAACCAAAAAGAATTCAACGATGCTACCGTATACAATTCAGCGATACTGCCAAAAATAATCAGTGACGTTTTCATGAACAACAAGGCGATGCTACCCGGAACAATTCAACGAAACTACCAAGAACAATTCAGCGACCTTTAAATGAACAATTCAACGACGTTTTCTTCAATAATTCAACGACTCAAAATAGGAACATTTGAGGTACGTTTTGATGACCATATATGTATATTATATAGCAGCATAAATAAGCAAATTGAAGGTAATATAAGATTGATTAGTCGTATTGAAATGCATAGAAAACATGTAGAGTTGGATAGCATAGGGAATTGACGCTTAATTGTTTGTTAACAAAACTAAATATAGCAAACTTATTATTCTAACCTTAAGGTTTATCTCAACCATTAATTTATAAATTGAATCAATGGTTGCAATGTACCACAGTACATGAAGTGAAAATGCTCAGTCGCACCCTAACGGAATTGCAAATGTTTAAAGTGTACTACTATATACTCCCTCCTTCTCATTTCAAATGTCTCATTTTCTATTTTCGTCTGTCCCACTACAACTGTCATATTTCCTTACTTAGAAAATTTTTACTCCTTCAAATAAATATTATTTCAACTATTTACTCCACTTTAACACCATAACTCACTCTACCTAAAATACCGTGTCCAAAATAAATTAGACATCTCAAATGGGACGGATGGAGTATTATGGAAGTAATACGGAGATAGTGTCATCTTGTGTATAAGATGAGATCTTTGGTAAAGTGATGACAACGCTATAATGGGATGAAACTTTGGTCAAATTTCCTTTTTAGGTTGTTGTCCAACTTATTTTGTCCACTTTCATTTTTTATTAAATTTATTACGTGCTTATTAAATTTTTTTTTGTTGAACAGGTTATCAAATGGGTGGTGGGAGCCCATTCCATACAAATTATTACGTGCTTATTAGATTTCCCAATTAAAAAATAATAATAATTTTAGCTGGCTAAATCATATTGTTACTCTGATGCCAACATTAGTAATATTTTTTTTTTACCTAATCACCATTCCCCGTTACCTAAATTTAAGTGTTCAAATCAAAGTGACTGTAATAACTAAATCAATGGGTAGTTAGGGGTGGGTTTATCGAAAAATTTTCGTTATACCGTATATCGTATCGAGCCGTATCGAAACTTTCGGTATGTCAAAGATCGATGTACTGGTATGAAATATTTCCTTACCGTTGTCATACCGATATTTTGATAAGTTCGGTATATACCGACATACCGAACCTTCAATACATACTGGTATAGCGGTATATACCGACATACCGAACCATCGGTACATACCGACACACTAATATATAGGTTAAATATGTAAAATTATTAAATTATATATTTTTCGGTAATTCGGTATATACTGATATACCAAACCTTTGGTATATACCAATATACCCGTATCGCGGTATATATTGACATACTGAAAATTCGGTACATAGCGATAACTAATACCGCAGTACATACTGAAGTTTGGTGCAATAACGGTATACCGCGGTATCAAAAAATTTATACCGTTATCCTATCAAAATCTTACAGTACAATATCATATTGTACCTAAAATTACGGTATACCGAGTTTACCGAAAATTTTGATATTCTCGCTATTTTTCAGTACGGTTTGCGGTATATTCAATATTTTTCCCCAACTTTATGGGTGGTTTCAAGAAAAATCTATGTAATAGGGAAGATACGGGAGGGAAAAATTTACACAATAGTGGATGCGTTAATGGGTGGTTTCAGGCAAAAAACTATGTATAATAGGGAAGATGCTGGTGGGAAAATTTTACATAATAGTGGAGATTCGGGACATCTATCCCCGTACCTCTCGCATGCTAAGCGAGCGCTCTACCATCTGAGCTACATTCCCAATTCAATAGAGTTAACAATTAAATTCGGCTTTTCATTGAATTAACTTAACCATAATGACCAAAATAGCTAAATCAATGGACATTTTTCTTAACGGTGGGTAAATTACTTATTTGCATGTCTTGTTTCATCATTTTTCTTCATTTGATCAAAAGAAGTTGAACACTCACAGAGTTTAATCCTAAAAAAATTTCAAAAATGGATTTGATGATTTTTTAATATTCATTTGAAAATTTCATTTCTGCGTTCAAGCTGATGAGATTTTTTGGGATGTGAAGCATTTAAATAAGATTTCAATCAAGCTGGTTGAGATCAAGAAGCATGAAACACATTTGAAAGTTATTACTTCTCTCTTTGGCAATAACCTCAATAGTATAACGAGTTTTTCAGCAATAATTATGGTAAAAAATATTGCGGAATAGCATGAGAGATCAACGTACTATTGAAATTGAGTTACTTTCTTAGATTAATATTGATGGTATTATACAATGATACTACATTACCCTTTTTCAGATGTTCACAATATTTATTATATTTAAATTAATTATATTAATTACAAAAAAAAAATTCATCTACCGTATTTTCTTGGATCCGCCACTGACGGACTGACGGTCATCATCCCATAATAGTTTTTTACCTTAATAGATATCTCTGTTGGAAAAAAGGGGTTTTGAGCTCCATTTTCTGTAATGACGATATTTAATGTGATTAATTAAATAGCGTATACGAATTCTACATTTCGCGTAGATTGTCGTAGTGTATCTATTTTCTCAAAACCCTTGTTGGGTGAGTGAGAAATAGTGGGTCATTGAATGCGGCTAGTTGAAACGCTTGCGTTTGAATGGTTGTTAAAAAGTGGTTAGAGGTGGCGCATCCCACATTGCTTAAACAGTGGGAGTTGAATTGGTTTATATTGTTCTGCATGTTAGAATCAAATAAACTAATACTGGTTGGTCAAGTGCGGGGGAAGCCCACACGCGCGCGCCCGTCCCTTCCCGTCCCGAGCCGAGCCACGCCGCGCCGTCGCCGTCGCCCGCGCCCGTGGACGTGGACGTGGACGTGGACTTGGACTTGGACTTGGACTCGGATCTTGGTAATTGGTAATTGGGCTATGGGTGGGCTTTGGGCCTGTCTATCTTTTTAGACAAAATTTATTTGTCGAGCCCATGCCAAGCCCAGTCCTTGAAGCCCACTTTGATTTCAACAGTTGTTGAAAACCATTTGAATCCTCAGCTGAAACTGCCCCATCAATACTCATCAAAACCGTCGTCGGTTTCGTCTCCTCCAACTCCTATAAATAGCAGCGTCAGGCATTAGGTTTCATACACCTTTCTGCATATCCTCTCCTCCCGACTCCCTAAGTTCTTTGCCTTGCTCGCTGGTCGTCGACGTTTGCGGTGCTGCTACGTCGAGACGTTCGTCGTTTTACCTTTGGGTACGTTCTGCCGTTGTCGGAGCAATACCGGGGTATAAATGTCTTGCGGGAAGAGATCCAATCTCGACTCAACGTTCTTGTATTGCTGAAACCGTTCATTTTCGTAACAGCGCAAGACGTTTATAATGGACAGTTCCACTGACGTTTCAACCGCCGCTACCGCCACCGCCTCCGTTTCCATGCCTAGGTCTGTCCAGGCGTCCACTGTTGTTACACCAACCGCAACGGTGCCGTCAACGCTGACCGCACCTGCTATTGTTCCTCCACCCGCAACGCTGCATCCGATGCCGCTGCTGACGGCAGACCCCGTCGCCGATCAATACTTGCTTGATCCAACGACGGCCTTTCTGCCCCTGTCGCTGACGCCTAACACTAGCGGATATGCTTTTGCCAATTCTGGGTAGTTTATATCTGGACATTCGTTTGGAACTGTTTCGTTCCAGCCCAACGTTTCGGTTGGGGCTTCTTTACCTTTTTCTGGACAAACGGTCAGGGTTAAACCCGCAGGACTTAATGTAATACCCGTAAATTTTAGAATATAAAAATAGGAATTAATCCAATAGGAGAGAAGGTTTTGTTTCCGAGAACCCGTAGACGCAGAAATGCACGGAAGTCAAGGACGACGAATTAGAACCCGACAGACCAAAACCGACGGTCTTAGGATTTCAAGCACGTAATCAAATTGAGACGGAATAAATTTATGATGAGAAGCATAATCCGGAAATGACCCGGAAAAATCGAGCGCGAAAACGGGGAAGGATAGAAGTCCGAAAGAGAGGAGAAAAGACCCGACGGATCGGATCGCACGGACCCGCCCGGACCGCAGTCCAGGCGAGTCTCGCGCGCTGGCCGGGCGGGGTTTGGCAAAAAGGCGCGCCAACCCCGCGTGGCCTACAGGTTTTGGCAACTCGCGCGTTTTCAGCGATTTCTTACCATAATTCGACCTCCCGACTTTGGAAGGCGAATTTTGGACGGGGGAAGGGAATAAGGGCGACCTAGGGCTGCCTCCCTTGCCCATTCTTCAGTCACCAAGTCCCCAAGTCACTCTCAAACCCTCCCAAGCCAAAAAGCTCTCCCGACGAACTTCCGACGGACTTCCGACGACTTTCCGACCACCACCGACGGCCGTAGGAACGAATAGATAAAGGATCACAGTCCTTAGATCATTGGTAAGTCGTTCATATATTTCTAGTTAAGTTTTTGAACCCAAAAACTCGATCTAACATTGGATTTCTTCGTCCGGTTCGAAATCGTGGCTAAAGTCGGAAGCTTGACGTTGAGGGGATCCGTTCGTAGGATTTTGGACGAGCCAGAGACTTTAGGACGACCCAAAACTCTCTATCACTGTAAGTTGAGCCTTCCATATCAATACGGGTGATTTCGGGGCGTCCGGTATAGGCGTAATGTAACGAAACGTAAAAATCGAACTTAAAAACCCCATCTTGCGCAGTTTCTGTAATCGGCCTAAAACCCATATTTCGAGAATTCAATCCGAAAAACTCAAAACTAGACTTTCAATCCTAACACATAAATCTAGGTTGTGTAAAAATTTCAGCCATTTTCGTTAACGTTTGCTATTTTAAATCGCATCGAAAAGAGACTGCTTTGACAAAACGTGTGGAAATCTGTCTAGGAATATGTTCGAACTTAGTGAATTTATTTCTATAATTTCTAGTCCGATTTGATCTTTACAATCTAAATGAAAGTTGTAGATAATCATGTCTAGTATGTGCATATTAAATTTCAGAATTTTTGGAGTCCATTTGATATGTTAAAAAGTCGAGATTTTGAACTGTGTCAAACCTGAGTTCGGACAGTTTTCTGATTGCATGATAAAATCGATTTTTGACATGTTTCCTCAACTTATTTCGAAAAAGTTAAAACACGAAAGTTGTTCGTTAGGGTGTTTTGCATAAAGTGTGAAGATTTCAGAATTTTCGGGCTTGAAACGGATTTTTAAATGAGAAAGGCGCAAACTGTGACGCCAAGATACGTTTAAATCGAAGAGTTTTGAAATTTCGAAACAAACGGTCAAAGATTTGAAACACGATACATCTACACTTTTGAAAAACCCCGATACATTAAATCTAAACGATACATGAGATACTTGGTGGAGGGTGAGTGCTCTGCAGGGTGCCCCTCTAGCCTTTTCTCTTCGGGCCTATAATGGACGAGAGAATTTGATGAAATATTACGCCAGTTGGCGGGAGATACATGGCCTACTCTCTCGGGTTGTCCGTATGGATTTCTCGAGGCTCCGGAGTGTTACTGGGTATGGCAGATACGGCTGCGGCCGCCGGATCACCGGCTATACAAGATACTTACGACACGGCTGCGGCCGCCGGATCACCGGCTATACAAAACACTGAGAAATGGTTACGTAACGGGGGAAATAAAAGATTTAATATTTTTAAGTATTTATTTATTTTTGCATGTCTTAAATTATGCATTTAAATTATGTCTTTAAATTTCATGGCATGACTAAATTATTATTGTGGATTAGATGCATGTTTAAATACACAATTAAAATTATTATTTCCTTTAAATTTCGTGGATGCATGATAGGAGTGAAATTTTAAATTATCTTAATTAAATCCCTTTATTGCTATGTTAGGATCGACTTACTCAGTATTTTATATACTGATAAAACTGTTGTTTTCTCTTTTCTTTCAGAGTACGGAGATAATGCATAGCATGTGCATTGGGGGATGGATTTATTAAACATTGTTTATTTGCTTTTTACAATACTTGCATAACGGGCATGTAAATCCCGAGTTTTGGCCATGTCGGCCCATTTTACATTTTTCCGCTGCGATACATTATTACTACTATGTGTGTGGATGATACTTATTATTTTTACATAGATTCCGGACTTGTTTTTAAATCTTTTCGCAATACCTATAGCCTTGCATCTCTTTAGCAAGCTCGGATAATCCGTGTCTTGCTAGAGAGATGTGGCGGTGACATCCCGGCCTGGGTTATCAAATCCGGGGTGTTACAAGTTGGTATCAGAGCCCGGAATATTTTTAAGCTACTATTATTATTATTTTGAACTAAGTATTATTTTTAAATTTATTATTATTATTATTTTCAAGACTACTAGTATTATTATTTTAGCCCAAGATTTGAGCCCAAAAATTTTCTTACCCAAGTGATATAATATTTTGAGCCCAAAAGGGGGTTAAATTATTTTGACCCAATATTTATAATTATTTATTTTAAGCCCAACCATTTCGACCCAATATCCATGTTTTTACTTTTTAAAGTCCAAACTATTATTTTGGCCCGATATAGGCCCAACTCTTTTTCCACCCATGATTAAATACACTGAGATTAATTTTTTTGGGGGGATTGCATGTGCATAATCATATAGATTTAAATTCCCGCATGTCATGATTTATATCCGAAACATACTCTAACTCTAACCTCCTTGTTGACACTAGATGGCCGAACCCAACATGAACATGGTCAACTTGATGGTGAAACTGACTAACGCATATTTAGAGTCCCAACAACATGTCAACTATTTCAAGACTCGAGTAGGACAACTAGAGGGCCAAGTGGCCCATCTGGGGCATCTTAGGGAGACCGATCATCATAACATAACCCAGCTGCAAAATCAAGTCGCCGAACTCCAAGCCCAAATGGCCCAACTCCAAGACAAGGGTGATGACTTGGAGGAACAAATAGGAAACGTAGCCTGGGAGTTGACTACCTTGGCCAATGAGATTGACGGGGGGGTCCTTCAGAACCCGGGACCTCACCCTAATGCCGCAGCACCGATTGACGTATCCAGCGACGAGGACGATCCCATCGAGGATGTACCTGCCTAGTCACCCTATACTTAGGAGTCCATACTGATGCACTACTACCTATATTCTTTTTTTTAGTACCAGCACTACTATTTCTTTCCTGTTACGAATGCTTGTAATCAGCTGAAAAATTTTCTCTTGAGTAATAAATTTACAAGCATTTATTTTATACGAAGTACAAGTATATTTAAAGTATTCCTTACATTTTAATTAAATTATTCCTCTTCGAATACCTTGTTAAAACCCGATCAACAAACGAACAAATTAATAATAATCAATGACCTATAGATAACAACTAAACAAAAATACAAGTAGTAAATATATATGAATATACTTTGTATGGAGATAACGGACAACGGTATCTCCAACCCTAAACCCTAAACCCTAAACCCTGAACCCTAGGGTCTGAAAAAAAAAAAAAAAAAAACCTGAACAGGTTACTGTTCACGAAAAAAAAAAAAAAAAAAAAAAAATAATAAACAAAACAAAAACAAAGCAGTAAGTAGAACCAACCCCGAATAACAACAAACAATACGCTAAACTCCAACAACCTATACTAACAGGTTCCAACAGACTGATACCTGTTAATATCGTCATTTATTTAGTCAAATTATTTCCTAAAGTATTACATAACACTTCAACAAAAGAATCTAAACTCTCTTGTTCTTGCAACAGCATGGCACCGAGAGGAAGAGCACGCGCTCAGCCCACTACTCCAAACACCAACGAAACCCCTATGCAACCAGAAATGCCCATACCCGGCGAAGGGGTACACGCTCAAGAGGAGCCGGCAAACCCCATGCCAAACAACATGGACGCGCGCGCGCCTACGGACTCTAGAAGAGGTTCTCATCGCGATAGGGAACGCGCATGTGAACCAAGGCCAGGCCGCTGCGGTACCTCCACCCGAGGCCCGCATTAACTACCTAGCTATGGTGAACTCGTATCGTCCGCCGAACTACGCCGGAGAAGAGGACCCGGCCAAACTTGAAGAATGGATCCGAACATTCGACAAGCTACTAAACGCGGTGAAGTGCCCAATTGGCGAGAAGGTGCCTGTGGCATCGTACTATCTCGGAGGGGAGGCGGATGACTGGTGGCGTGCCATGCAAGAAAAGCTAGCCGAGGACGAGGAACCCTATTCTTGGGAAGAATTCATGAGTCTGATCAGGAATCGCTTTTATCCCATGAGCACAAAGTCCGCCATGTACGAGGAGTTCTTATCTCTGAAGCAAGGAGGGCAAACAGTCCAGGAATATTACACCCGTTTCAAGGAGTTGGTGCGTTTCGCACCGAGACTCGTGCCGACAGACGTGGAGAAGGCACAGAAATTTGAAATGGGGCTAAACTTGGCTATACGAGAGGTGATCACTGGCGTCCCATACCCAGACCTACAATCGGTGTACGATCGTGCGGTAGCTGTTGCAAGGGTGCAACAACTAAAAAGGAAAGTGAGTGGAGAACCCAGCCGAGGATCTCAGGGTCAGGATAAGAGAGGTAGAGACAACCATTCCGGAAACAATGATGTAGGGAACAACTTTCGGGGAGATCTGAACAGACCCCCTCAAAACAACAACAGAGGATATGACGATAGAACCCTTTTCCGGGGTAACCCAGTACCACCTTGCCCGAGATGCGGCAGGCCTCATTTGGCCAGAGGGTGCCCCCAACAGGGCGCCTGCTACAGGTGTGGTCGCAACGGCCACATGGCGAATGAGTGCCGCACTCGACTGGAAAACATCACCAAGAGAGGATTTAGGCACGGGGCCAACTCAGCCTCGCAACCAGGATGGACGGAATGGAAACAACCAGGGGTATAGACCCCCTCAGAACCAGAATCTCAATCAGAATCAACGTCCCCCACAGAATCCAAATCAGCAACAGAATCAGAACCCGAACCGGGATCAGCAAGGCAACCCGGGACGTCCAATGGGGCGATTGAATGTCATCAATGAGGCAGATGTGCCTATGCAAGGGGACGTAATGGGAGGTACGTTCCATGTCTTAAGTACACCCCTTAGAGTTCTATTTGATTCAGGAGCTAGTTGTTCGATAATATCATCTAGAGTCTTACCTGAACTAGATCTACCTAAGTGCGAACTGATTAACTTAGGGATTCAACTTCCATCGGGAGAGGTAGTATTATGCTCTAAGCGATATAACGGAATTCCGATAGTTATAAAGAACGTAGAGTTTTTCGCGAACCTAGTTGAATTCGAACTGCAGGATTTTGACGTCATACTAGGAATGGATTGGCTAACCCAATATAAAGCCGTGATCGATTGCCAAAAACAAAAGATCACGTTGTCAAAGAGTCGGGGAAGGAGAGTCATCTTTTACTCCCAACCCCCTAAGAAGTCTACCAAGATAGTTAATGCCATGAAGCTATTTAGCTTAATGCGTAAGGGTTACGCGTTATATGCATGCTACATTCATAACCTTGAGGCCGAAGAGGTCAAGGTGGATAACATTCCGGTGGTGAGAGAATACCCGGATGTATTCCCGGAAGACGTTCCCGGCATGCCGCCTGAGAGAGATCTGGAATTCACTATAGATCTTATTCCGGGAACGGAGCCTGTCTCAAAGGCTCCTTACCGCATGGCGCCGCTGGAAATGAAGGAACTAAAAGAACAACTCGAGGAGTTGCTAGAAAAGGGCTACATAAGGCCGAGCACGTCCCCATGGGGAGCCCCGGTCTTATTCGTGAAGAAGAAAGATGGAGGTCTACGACTATGCATCGATTATAGAGGACTTAACCAAGTCACGGTCAAGAACAAGTACCCGTTGCCAAGAATCGAGGATTTGTTCGACCAACTGAAGGGAGCCTCAGTATTTTCAAAGATCGACCTACGATCCGTATATCACCAGTTAAGGATCGCCGAAAAAGATATCCCAAAGACGGCATTCAGAACTCGCTACGGGCATTATGAATTCACGGTGCTGTCATTCGGGCTGACGAACGCCCCAGCGATGTTCATGAATCTCATGAATAACGTGTTTCGAGAACTATTAGATCAATGTGTGGTGGTGTTCATAGATGACATCCTGATCTACTCGAAAAGCGAAGAAGAGCATTCCGAACACTTACACAAAGTGTTAGGGATCTTACGAGCCAATCAGCTGTATGGAAAGCTGTCCAAATGCGACTTCTGGCTAAAAGAAGTGGCATTTCTGGGACACATCGTATCCGCCAATGGAGTGGCAGTAGACCCAGCAAAGATTTCGGCAGTGACCGAATGGGTGCCACCGAAGAATCCAACCGAGATAAGAAGTTTTCTCGGATTGGCAGGGTACTACCGGAGGTTTGTAAAGGATTTCTCAAGGATCGCTCGCCCATTGACGCAGCTGTTAAAGAAAGGGGTGAAATACGACTGGACCAGTGAGTGTGATTCCGCATTCCAAGAATTGAAGAAACGGCTTACTACAGCACCGGTGTTGACATTACCATCGGAAGATGGAGACTTCGAGGTGTACAGCGACGCCTCGAAGGAAGGATTGGGATGCGTGCTAATGCAAGATCAAAGGGTTATAGCATATGCATCACGTCAACTAAAGCCACACGAAGAGAACTACCCGACGCACGACTTGGAGCTAGCCGCAGTTGTGTTCGCTCTAAAGATATGGAGGCATTACCTCTATGGGCGAAAGTGTCGGATGTTCACCGACCATAAGAGTCTCAAGTATATATTCACGCAAAAAGAGCTGAATTTGAGGCAAAGAAGGTGGTTGGAACTGATTAAGGATTACGACCTGGAAATCGCGTACCACGAAGGAAGGGCCAACGTCGTGGCCGATGCCTTGAGTCGAAAGACTCAACACGTGGTGAACTCACTCGTAGTACCGGCCGAGTTGTACAGAGACTTGGCGAAATTAAGTCTGGAGTTGGTACACTCCGGCGAAGTAAGTGAGGTCGTCAACACGATGGTAGTAGGATCTACCATACTTGATGAGATACGACTAGCACAACAGGGTGATGAAAAGCTGGAGGAAATTAGGAAGAGCATTGCTGAAGGAAAGGTAATGGATTTTAAAATCCATGAGGACGGAAGCATCCGCTTCAAAGGAAGGTGGTGCATACCACGAAAATGCGAGGACCTGAAGCTAAGAGTAATGGAGGAAGGCCATAATACCCCATATTCGGTCCACCCCGGAGGCGAGAAGCTATACAAGGACATAAGGAAGAACTATTGGTGGCCGAACATGAAGAGAGAAATAGCCGAGTTTGTGGCGAGATGCCTTACCTGCCAGAAGGTCAAGGCCGTACGGCAGAAACCCTTAGGATTAATGCAGCCATTGGAAATCCCA
Source organism: Hygrophila difformis (assembly GCA_030278955.1). NCBI lineage: Eukaryota > Viridiplantae > Streptophyta > Magnoliopsida > Lamiales > Acanthaceae > Hygrophila > Hygrophila difformis. The sequence continues at coordinate 58,375,691 of JAOANR010000006.1, read as the reverse complement.
AGTTGGAAATGGGATAGCATTTCAATGGACTTCGTTTCGGGGTTACCACGTTCACCGAAGGGGATGAATAAAATCTGGGTGATCGTGGATAGGTTGACAAAAGCTGCCATATTTATCCCCATGAAGGATACCTGGTCCATGGACCAATTGGCAAGGGCATATGTCGACAACGTGGTACGACGACATGGAGTACCACACGACATCATCTCGGACAGAGACAGTAGATTCGTCTCACATTTTTGGACGAAACTACAAGAAGCCCTCGGTACGAAGATAAAGATGAGTACCGCGTTCCACCCCATGACGGATGGACAAACGGAAAGGACGATCCAAACTTTGGAAGACATGCTGAGGGCATGCGTATTAGAGTTTAAGGGAAGTTGGGAAAATCACTTACCCTTGATCGAATTTTCCTACAACAACAGCTACCATGCTAGCATCGGCATGGCACCTTTCGAGGCACTGTATGGACGCAAATGCCGAAGCCCATTGAGCTGGGAAGAGGGCGAGAGGACTATGGTAATTGGACCGCAACTTGTTGAGGATATGGCTCAACAAGTCAAAATAATCCAAGGGAAGATGAGAGCCGCGCAAGACCGGCAAAAGAGCTATGCCGACGTGAGACGGCAAGATTTGGAATTCCAAATAGGCGATAAGGTCATGTTAAAGGTATCACCGATGAAGGGTGTGATGCGCTTTGGCAAGCGGGGAAAATTAAGCCCACGGTACATAGGACCCTACGAGATCCTAGAAAGAGTGGGGAATCTTGCATACCGATTGGCATTACCGCCACAATTTGCTCGTGTCCACGACGTGTTCCACGTCTCGCAACTGAAGAAATACGTCCATGATCCGACCCACGTACTCCAACCGGAAGAAATTGAGCTGGACGATGACTTAAGCTATGAAGAAATTCCGGTGCGAATACTCGACAAGAAGGAGAGGGTAACAAGGAATAAGACCGTGAGGATGGTTAAGGTTCTTTGGTCTAACCACGAAGCCGAGACGGCAACGTGGGAGCTGGAAGCAGACATGAGGGAGCGTTACCCAACCCTATTCCAAGACAGTGCAGCAACAGTTATGGGGACATAACTGTAATCTTAAGAGGGGGAGGATGTGACGACCCGAGTATTTCTGAATATTTTGTACGAATACTTTGTACCCCAAATAAACAAATTCAAATTGTTTTGAACTACGTAATGACTTGATCCCTTCACGGGGTACGTAGGCAACTCGGAAATTCAATTCTGGGTTCAGTCAAATAATAACAAACAACGACACACAATAATACAATCGCTTAATCAAACAATTCCCGAACTCGCGAGAGGATGAAGTACAACTTCGAGGACGAAGTTGGTTCTTAAGGGGGGTAGACTGTAATACCCGTAAATTTTAGAATATAAAAATAGGAATTAATCCAATAGGAGAGAAGGTTTTGTTTCCGAGAACCCGTAGACGCAGAAATGCACGGAAGTCAAGGACGACGAATTAGAACCCGACAGACCAAAACCGACGGTCTTAGGATTTCAAGCACGTAATCGAATTGAGACGGAATAAATTTATGATGAGAAGCATAATCCGGAAATGACCCGGAAAAATCGAGCGCGAAAACGGGGAAGGATAGAAGTCCGAAAGAGAGGAGAAAAGACCCGACGGATCGGATCGCACGGACCCGCCCGGACCGCAGTCCAGGCGAGTCTCGCGCGCTGGCCGGGCGGGGTTTGGCAAAAAGGCGCGCCAACCCCGCGTGGCCCTACAGGTTTTGGCAACTCGCGCGTTTTCGGCGATTTCTTACCATAATTCGACCTCCCGACTTTGGAAGGCGAATTTTGGACGGGGGAAGGGAATAAGGGCGACCTAGGGCTGCCTCCCTTGCCCATTCTTCAGTCACCAAGTCCCCAAGTCACTCTCAAACCCACCCAAGCCAAAAAGCTCTCCCGACGAACTTCCGACGGACTTCCGACGACTTTCCGACCACCACCGACGGCCGTAGGAACGAATAGATAAAGGATCACAGTCCTTAGATCATTGGTAAGTCGTTCATATATTTCTAGTTAAGTTTTTGAACCCAAAAACTCGATCTAACATTGGATTTCTTCGTCCGGTTCGAAATCGTGGCTAAAGTCGGAAGCTTGACGTTGAGGGGATCCGTTCGTAGGATTTTGGACGAGCCAGAGACTTTAGGACGACCCAAAACTCTCTATCACTGTAAGTTGAGCCTTCCATATCAATACGGGTGATTTCGGGGCGTCCGGTATAGGCGTAATGTAACGAAACGTAAAAATCGAACTTAAAAACCCCATCTTGCGCAGTTTCTGTAATCGGCCTAAAACCCATATTTCGAGAATTCAATCCGAAAAACTCAAAACTAGACTTTTAATCCTAACACATAATCTAGGTTGTGTAAAAATTTCAGCCATTTTCGTTAACGTTTGCTATTTTAAATCGCATCGAAAAGAGACTGCTTTGACAAAACGTGTGGAAATCTGTCTAGGAATATGTTCGAACTTAGTGAATTTATTTCTATAATTTCTAGTCCGATTTGATCTTTACAATCTAAATGAAAGTTGTAGATAATCATGTCTAGTATGTGCATATTAAATTTCAGAATTTTTGGAGTCCATTTGATATGTTAAAAAGTCGAGATTTTGAACTGTGTCAAACCTGAGTTCGGACAGTTTTCTGATTGCATGATAAAATCGATTTTTGACATGTTTCCTCAACTTATTTCGAAAAAGTTAAAACACGAAAGTTGTTCGTTAGGGTGTTTTGCATAAAGTGTGAAGATTTCAGAATTTTTGGGCTTGAAACGGATTTTTAAATGAGAAAGGCGCAAACTGTGACGCCAAGATACGTTTAAATCGAAGAGTTTTGAAATTTCGAAACAAACGGTCAAAGATTTGAAACACGATACATCTACACTTTTGAAAAACCCCGATACATTAAATCTAAACGATACATGAGATACTTGGTGGAGGGTGAGTGCTCTGCAGGGTGCCCCTCTAGCCTTTTCTCTTCGGGCCTATAATGGACGAGAGAATTTGATGAAATATTACGCCAGTTGGCGGGAGATACATGGCCTACTCTCTCGGGTTGTCCGTATGGATTTCTCGAGGCTCCGGAGTGTTACTGGGTATGGCAGATACGGCTGCGGCCGCCGGATCACCGGCTATACAAGATACTTACGACACGGCTGCGGCCGCCGGATCACCGGCTATACAAAACACTGAGAAATGGTTACGTAACGGGGGAAATAAAAGATTTAATATTTTTAAGTATTTATTTATTTTTGCATGTCTTAAATTATGCATTTAAATTATGTCTTTAAATTTCATGGCATGACTAAATTATTATTGTGGATTAGATGCATGTTTAAATACACAATTAAAATTATTATTTCCTTTAAATTTCGTGGATGCATGATAGGAGTGAAATTTTAAATTATCTTAATTAAATCCCTTTATTGCTATGTTAGGATCGACTTACTCAGTATTTTATATACTGATAAAATTGTTGTTTTCTCTTTTCTTTCAGAGTACGGAGATAATGCATAGCATGTGCATTGGGGGATGGATTTATTAAACATTGTTTATTTGCTTTTTACAATACTTGCATAACGGGCATGTAAATCCCGAGTTTTGGCCATGTCGGCCCATTTTACATTTTTCCGCTGCGATACATTATTACTACTATGTGTGTGGATGATACTTATTATTTTTACATAGATTCCGGACTTGTTTTTAAATCTTTTCGCAATACCTATAGCCTTGCATCTCTTTAGCAAGCTCGGATAATCCGTGTCTTGCTAGAGAGATGTGGCGGTGACATCCCGGCCTGGGTTATCAAATCCGGGGTGTTACACTTAATAATAATATGAACACTGGTTTGCAACCGGGCAGTGGGCCGCTGAACACTAGTTTGCCAAATTATGTTCAGTCGGAGCCGGCCTTCGTGCCGGGTGTTGGGCCGTCAACGGGTTCCATCCCTATGGCGCTGCCAAGGTCATTTGGAGTGGCCGAGAAGCCGTCAAAGTTTGACGGGCGTGATTTCAAGACGTGGCAGCAGAAGATGTTGTTCTATCTGACCACTCTTGGTTTGGCCGGGTTTTTAAGGAGCAATCGGCCGTCCCTGTCTGAGATGGAGACCGATCCTCAGAAGATCTTCGCCAAAAAACAATGGGTTCACTGTGATTTCATGTGTAAGAACTTCATTCTGAGTGCTCTCACGGATCCTTTGTACGCTGTGTACTCTTCTGTAAAAGGCGCAAAGGAATTGTGGATTCAGCTGGAATGGAAGTACAAAACGGAGGATGCTGGTACTAAAAAGCATGCCGTTTCCAAATATCTGGGTTTTCAGATGGTTGACGGGCGTTGAGTGGTTGAACAAGTTCAAGAGTTTCAATTACTGATACATGGCGTTCACGCTGAGGGAATGCAATTGCCCGATGCATTCAACGCTGCGGTTGTGATCGAGAAGTTGCCTCCTTCGTGGAAAAACTTCAAGAACTACTTGATGCACAAGCAAAAGGAAATGTCCCTTGAAGATCTTGAAACACGGATCAGAATCGAGGAGGATAACCGCAAGGCCGTGTCAAGGAGCCATTCTGTGGAGGCTAAGGCCAACTTGACTGAAACGGCCGGTAAACGCAAGCAGCCGACAGCTGCGGGTAAAGGTAAAGCGGTTGCCGATGGCCAAAAGAGGAAGAAGTTCTCTGGGAATTGCTACAACTGTGGCAAGGTTGGGCACTTTGCAAATCAGTGCCCAAAGCCGAAGAATAAGAGGCCTGCTAAGCCTGCCACTAACATGGTACAGGCTGAACCTGACGGTTGGGAAGACAACCTTTGTGCAGTGGTGTCTGAAGCAGTTTTGCATATTGATGATGCTAAAGGTTGGTTTGTTGATACCGGGGGCTTCGTGTCATGTGGCTGCCAACAGGGAGTTCTTTATTTTATACTGGACTGTTGAAGGCAGAAAGCTGCACATGGGAAACCAAGCATCATCTGATGTGGTTGGCGTTGGGAATGTGATACTGAGGCTGACTAGTGACAAAAACTTGACTCTGAAGGATGTGCTGCATGTCCCTAATATCCGGAAGAATTTGGTTTCTGCTTCGCTGCTAGTTAGTAGTGGTTTTAAGCTTGTTTTTGAATCTGATAAATTTATCATGACTAAGTTTGGAAAATTCCTTGGTAGAGGCTATCTCACCAATGGTCTTTTCAAGTTTAATGTATTGGCTAAACGCCAAGTTGTTGAGCAAGCTTCTGGTAATAAAATTGAAGGTTCTTCTTACTTGCTTGAGTGTTTTAATTTATGGCATTGTAGACTTGGTAAATTTAAATTTACTTAAAGAAATGGAATTCAACGATAAAAACAAATGTGAAATTTGTGTTGAAGCGAAAATAACAAAACTTCCATTTCCAAGTATTGAAAGAAATATTAAACCCCTGTATTTAATTCATACTGATGTATGTGATTTTAGATCTTTGCAAACTCGGGTGGTAAAAAGTATTTTATTACTTTTATTGATGATAGCACTCGTTATTGCTATCTTTATTTGTTGAGAAGCAAAGATGAAGCTATTGAAGCTTTTAAAAACTTCAAGCTTGAGGCTGAAACTCAATTGAATAGCCGAATTAAGGTTATTCGGAGTGATCGAGGAGGAGAATACGTTGCTCCATTTGCTGAATTGTGTGCCGAATCCGGAATAATCCATCAAACTACAGCTCCATATTCACCGCAGTCCAATGGTGTTGCGGAACGTAAGAACCGTATGCTAAAGGATATGATGAATGCCATGTTGATCAGTTCAGGGTTACCCCAGCACTTGTGGGGGGAAACTGTTTTAACAGCTAATTATATTTTAAATAAAATAACTCACAAAGGTAAGGAAGTAACACCTTACGAGTTATGGAAAGGTAGAAAACCTTCTTTCAAATACCTCAAAGTGTGGGGGTGCTTGGCTAAAGTTGAGGTGCCACCTCCTAAACAAGTTACAATCGGCCCCAAAACAGTTGACTGTATCTTTATAGGGTATGCCCTCAACAGTAGCGTGTATCGTTTCCTTGTACATAAGTCAGAAATATCTGGTATAAGTGAAGGAACGATATTTGAATCGAGGATCGCCGTGTTTTTTGAAGACATATATCCTTACAAGGATAAAGTGGAACTTTCAAATAAAAGAACGTTTGATGAAGCTACGAGCTCTGATCAGCCGAAACAAACTGACAAGGAAAGTATTTCTCCTGAACCAGTTGAACTTCGTCGTAGCCATAGGGCCAAAGTGGCTAAAACTTTTGGTCCAGATTTCATCACTTTTATGTTAGACAACGAGCCAAGAACTGTGAGTGAAGCTCTGGCTCGACCAGATGCTGCGTTATGGCAAGAAGCCATAAACAGTGAGTTAGACTCCATTATGCAGAATCGCACTTGGGTTCTTACTGATCTACCGAAAGGTTGTAAACCCTTAGGATGCCGTTGGGTCCTTAAAAGAAAGTATAAAGCCGATGGATCGATTGATAAATACAAGGCTCGCCTTGTAGTTCAGGGCTTTAGACAGAAGGAATGAGATAATTATTTTGATACTTATTCTCCGGTGTCCAGAATCACCTCCATTCGAGTGTTTCTCTCGATTGCTGCACTTTACAATCTTGAGATACATCAAATGGATGTTAAGACTGCGTTCTTAAATGGTGATTTAGATGAAGAGATTTATATGAATCAACCAGAAGGCTTTGTTGTTCAAGGACAAGAGCATAAAGTCTGCAAACTGGTTAAATCTATGTATGGTCTGAAACAAGCGCCTAAGCAGTGGCACTTGAAGTTTGATAATGTGATGTTGTCAAACGGGTTCAAGTATAATGAATGTGATAAATGCGTTTACTACAAGGGAACAACAGACAAATTTGTTATAGTTTGCTTGTATGTAGATGACATGTTGATCATGGGCAGTGACTTGAATATGATTACTCAGACCAAGAACATGTTAAAAAGGAATTTTGACATGAAAGACATGGGTGTAGCCGATGTCATATTAGGGATAAAAATCATAAGGCATTCCGGAGGGATCGTTCTTTCTCAGTCTCATTACATTGAGAAAGTGTTGAGGAAATTCAACGCTTATGATAGTCATCCGGCAAAGACGCCTATGGATCCCAGTGATAAGTTGAGAGTGAACAGAGGTGAACCTGTTGCTCAAGAAGAGTATGCAAGAATCATTGGTAGTCTAATGTACTTGACTAATTGTACTCGCCCGGATCTTGCATATTCAGTTAACAAATTGAGTAGATATACTAGCAATCCAAGTCATGAGCATTGGAAGGCTATTATGAGAGTCTTGAGATATCTGAAATACACTCAAGAGTTGGGGTTACATTACACGAGATATCCTCCTGTACTTGAAGGGTACTCTGATGCCGATTGGATATCAGAGAAAAGTGATTCATTATCCACAAGTGGTTATGTCTTCACGATTGCTGGAGAGGTTGTGTCTTGGAAGTCACAAAAACAAACGTGTATAGCCCGATCCACCATGGAATCTGAATTTATAGCTTTAGATAAAGCTGGTGAAGAAGTCGAATGGCTTCGAAATTTCCTTGAGGAAATTCCATGTTGGAAGAAACCTGTGCCAACAGTAATGATACACTGTGATAGTCAAGCAGCTATTGGCAGGGCACAAAATGAGATGTATAATGGTAAGTCGAGACATATCCGTCGTCGACATCATACCGTTAAGCAGTTGATTTCTAGTGGGGTGATTTCTCTAACTTATGTGAAGTCTGGAGATAACCTAGCGGATCCGTTAACAAAAGCTGTCAACAGAGATCAATTTTGCAAATTGCGAGAGGGAATGGGGTTAAAATCCACACCTAAAGAATGACTACATTGAGAACCCAACCATGATGCGTGGAGATCCCACAAACTTGGTTCAAAGGGACAACTAAGATGTATGATTTCAAATGTGAAACACTTTTGAAGAATAATCTTCATCCTTTCCCTCAGAAGCAATGATGAAGTGTTTGATGCCTGTCTGTGGTAGAGGTTGAGTTTAATGACTCTTAATGGTTCTGGAACTGTGTGTTCATATAAGTATGACAGGATACTTGTTCGAATCACCTATATAAGTAGAAGTGTGGCCGCTTCAGTAGAGACTTATGAATCCAAAGGGGGTTTCCATGGCCTGGAATGGAACCAAACTTGAGAGCGGGCAAAGAGCCTGAAAAGTTACTGATTCTTTATTATTGGTCTAGTATACGATGTGGGGGATAGTTCAAGAGTAAAATCACTACTCCGCCTGTATACTCGATAATATTGATATGGTTTAAGTTCAAAGCCAAAAACTACTTAAACCCGTGCAGTAACCTTTCTTCAAAGAAGGAGTCGGGGCATTTGCATTACATTCACTACTACTGTTATTTCCACTCATGTGGGGGATTTTTGGAAAAAAGGGGTTTTGAGCTTCATTTTGCGTAATGACGATATTTAATGTGATTAATTAAATAGCGTATACGAATTCTACATTTCGCGTAGATTGTCGTAGTGTATCTATTTTCTCAAAACCCTTGTTGGGTGAGTGAGAAATAGGTGGATGAAGTTGATCATTTAATGCGGCTAGTTGAAACGCTTGCATTTGAATGGTTGTTAAAAAGTGGTTAGAGGTGGCGCATCCCACATTGCTTAAACAGTGGGAGTTGAATTGGTTTATATTGTTTTGCGTGTTAGAATCAAATAAACTAATACTGGTTGGTCAAGTGCGGGGGAAGCCCACACGCGCGCGCCCGTCCCGTCCCGTCCCGAGCCGAGCCGCGCCGCGTCGTCGCCGTCGCCCACGCCCGTGCCCGTGGACGTGGACGTGGACTTGGATCTTGGTAATTGGGCTTTGGGCCTGTCTATCTTTTTAGACAAAATTTATTTGTCGAGCCCATGCCAAGCCCAGTCCTTGAAGCCCACTTTGATTTCAACAGTTGTTGAAAACCATTTGAATCCTCAGCTGAAATTGCCCCATCAATACTCATCAAAACCGTCATCGGTTTTGTCTCCTCCAACTCCTATAAATAGCAGCGTCAGGCATTAGGTTTCATACACCATTCTGCATATCCTCTCCTCCCGACTCCCTAAGTTCTTTGCCTTGCTCGCTGGTCGTCGACGTTTGCGGTGCTGCTACGTCGAGACGTTCGTCGTTTTACCTTTGGGGACGTTCTACCGTTGCCGGAGCACTACCGGGGCATAAACGTTGTAACACCCATAATTTTTACTATAAAGCAATTAGTATTATTGTTATTTTTATGTGATTATATTCTCAATATTATTTTGGGGTGATTATTTTTGAGGTTATTAAAATTGTACGAAAGGGTTTCGTTGCATTTTTTTTAAGATATAATGTTTAAAAGTAATTATGAGTATTATGTATATATAAAAAAAAATTACTATTAGTAAAGGGTATTATTTGAATTTTAAACCTTATTAATGGTTATTAGTATGTGCCAATTAAAATATGTATATATATACGTAGCATTAAATTTTATATTATTTTTTAAAAAAAAAGTGCAAAGAAAAAACAAAACGCATGCACAAAATTTTTCTTAAGAGGAGCAAATGAATGTAAAGAATTAGAGAGAGGTGACGTAAGCACTACATGAATTTGTCCCACATCGAAATTTTTATTTCAAGCCACCTCGAACCTCATCTATATATAGCCTACTACGCCTTGCCTTTATCTTTCCACAATCCATTCGAGTTTACAGAGGTAAGCTTGGATAGTAAAATATTTATTATTATTAATATTATTATTATTATTATTATTATTATTATTATTATTATTATTATTATTATTATTATTATTATTATTATTAGGGTGATGCTAATTGCTTCGCCCCAGTCCCGGTCTTTCTTTTAAGAGAGAGACCTTAATAATTTTATTTTTGTAGCAGAATAGTAGCCGAGGAGGCACTAAGGAACTGCTAGGCGTCGGTATTAGTATAAATTTTGCAGTAGAGTAAGTTTCCTATGCTTTCCGTCTTTATCATTTTTTCACTTTCCTTATCCGCTTTCCCTATTTATTTAGTTGTCTTTGTTTGGCTTTCCTTTATTGCTTTCCATATTTATTTAGGTGGTCCTTGCTTAGTAGAAGGCCTTTATTTTTTTGTTCCTGCTTTAGTAGTTGGCATTATGTTTCGTTCTTGCCCTACTAGTAGTAGGCTTTTATTGTTTCTTATTGGTCTACAATGTCGCTATCGCTTGTTCGTTCATTGATCATTATTTTATTTGTTAGCCTTGTTGTTCTTGTTGCACTTGCTTCTGTCGCATATTCCTTTTTGACTTCGTTTCGATTGCCTTTGATGTACGTAGAAACTTGCTGTATAATTAACCCTTTGACTATATGCCCTAAAGTACGGCAACATAGGTTATAGCCATCCCGCCGAGGGGTTTAATGGCATATTATGAGTGAGACCAATTCATTGTTGATCTTTGTTGAACCTGGTGAGGTAATCCATCTTGTTGTTGACTCTTTGGTCTGCGGCCGCCCTTAAAGGGTAATTATCTATTGATTAATAGATAACAAGCATGATTGAGGTTGACTGCCGTGCGACGGCCTGTGTTCAGTAGGCGCTGGAAAATGCCATATAGAGTGACCCCTGATCTAAATGAGATCGGGTGAGACCCGAGATTTAGTCAGGATACCGGTATTGTGAGGTTCATTCTGAATCCCTCTAACATGCATGCAACCACTGAGATGGTTATTCATATCTTGGCATTTGCCCTTGTTGAGGATTTCGGGTTTATCTCGAAAGTAATATTATATATTGTTGAATTGCTGATTGCTGATTTGAGAGTACCGTTATTGTGTTATCCCTATTATTGTGCTCCTGCTTATTGATCTGAAAGCAGCCTTGTTCTGTCTATAGTTATTTGGGTTTTTGTTGATTCCGAGTATAGGGAACTTACCAGCGAATCCATCGCTGATAATATTTCTTCTTTATTTCTTTTTCTTTCCAGGGTAAGACTAAAGACTGTCAGTGGAGGGGAACACTGCACTTACATATTTTCTGCATAAAGTAGTTTCATTAGTTTTTGAAAATGTCAGACTTTTTGTCAATGTGTATTATGATTTTGCTATCATATGTATAATATTATAGTTAGTTGTTATTCCTCTCTGTAAGATGTTTTGAGAAACGGTCTTCGATTATATGAAATATTATATCTTTTATGTTTAAGCGTGGTTGTTTGAAAATGGATATTTGATATACTCATTCTAGCCTTAGCATCTCCTAAATAAGCCGATGTGTCAGATCGAGTCTTATTTAGGAGGTGTGGCGGTAACACTCGCAAGTCAGAAAAACCGGGGTGTTACAGAGTGGCATCAGAGCGTCCAATTACTTTTCAGAATATTTTCTATAAAAGTATATTTAACTTACGACATCTTCTTAGGGATTTTACCCTTTCAAATTTTGCATTACATTGCAATGCATGACACTGGGGTCATTTGGGGACATATAAGTATTTCTATCTAGGCAAGTAGCTCTATACTCAGTATTTAACTATTGTAGAAATGACTTCTCCAAACGATCCGCACCGGACGGTCGCTGCACTGACTACACTGATATCTGAGAACGCGGAGTTGAGGTATGAAGTTCGAGAGTTGAGGGACAGACTGCGTAGGGCTGAAGAAGAAGCGCGGCAGGAGAGGTTCCGACGGGTTGATGCCGAGCATCAACTTTATACTGCGTTACATGGCCAGCTACCCTACGATAGGCATATTGCAGGACCCAGTACACCGGCGAGACCCGTTGCTGCAGCTATACCGCCCCCACATGTGATTGCAGCCCCGTTGGCAGCCGTCCGACCTTCAGCGCGACGAGACTGGCCCCCTCATTGCGGCCCTCAGCACGACGAGACTGGCCCCCTCATTGCGGCCCTCAGCCCCAGCCAGAGCGACATCACAGTGGGAGCCCCACTCATCACGAGGAAGACCCTGAGGATCCAGGAGAGGAGGACCCGGATGAGAGTGTTGGTTCAGCGCACACACCCACGCCCCCAGGCTCTCCGATCTGCGTCCTGGTTGGCCCTACTCCACACAGTGTTTAGCTCGACTACTAGATGTTTTGACACTTCTGTATAGTTTTGCTATAGGCCATATTTTGCTTATTATCTGGCCACTATTTTGCTAACCTTATATAGATTTAGGTGACTTTTGTATATAAATCAGAACTACGTTAGTCCTTGATCCCCCTAAAAAGGGTACGTAGGCAGCCTTCGGCCCCAGGACTTTGTTGTTATATCTTTTTGCCTTTAACTCACCTAAGAAGTTAGTACTAATCGTTATTCTCCGCAGAATGGTACGCTGTGATAGGATTAACCCCGTCCCCGATTACTCAATATCTAGAAACACCAGAAATTACAAACAGAGGCGACCGGTGGTCCCAACTGAAGAAAATAGGAGGAACCACATAAACGATCAACCACCTCTGCCTCCAGCTGATCTTCCGATAGATGCCCAACCTCTTGAGAATCCAAACGGACTTAACGAAAACGTCAATCAGGCCCAAGGACAGCCCGACCAAGTCCCACCAGAATGAGACAATGTGGCACCCCCTCCACAGGCAGACCCCATGGCAATGATGCAACAACTGTTGGCTACTTTGGGAGCTGCCGTTCAGAATCAGGCCACTCCTCAACCCACCCAACCTACCAATTATTTGAGCTTAGTGGCACATTACAATCCACCTATATATGAGGGACAGGAGGATCCAGCACGACTAGAGGACTGGGTTAGGACATTCGAGAAACTTTTGAATGCTATACAATGTCCTGAGGAACAAGATGTCCATATTGCCTCATACTATCTGAGAGGTGAAGCTGATGCATGGTGGCGGACCCATGAGGAATTAATAGAAAATGAGAGAGATACATACTACTGGGAACAATTCGTGGCCGACTTAAGGAATCGATTCTATCCTTCAAGTGTGAAGCAAGCCAAATATGAAGAATTCATGACTTTGCGACAAGGGAACTTGAGCGTGCAAGAGTATCATGCAAAATTCTTAGAACTGTTGAGGTTTGCACCTGACTTGGCTTCCACTGACAAAGCGAGAGCTCAGAGGTTTGAGCTAGGATTGAATTTTTCAATCCGTGAAGCATTTGAAGGGAAACAGTTTACAAGCCTTCAAAAGGTCTATGATCGAGCAGTCACTATGTCTCGAATTCTGCAGCAAAAGAGAAAGTTTAGTGGAGCAGAAGCCACAAACAAGTTCCAGCAGCAAGAGTCTAACCGGAATAAACGAGGATATTTTGGTCGAAGGGACGACAACAGAAACCGAGGAAGAGATCGAGATGGTAGGAGAAATGATCGTGGCATCGACACTCGTCCACTTGTTAGCAGGAATGAGCCACTTCCTTCTCCATGCCCCAAATGCCAAAGACGCCATTTATGCCAAGCATGCCCTGGAAGAAATTCTTGCTATAGATGTGGTCGGGAAGGTCATCAACGAGTCACTTGCTTTACTCGTCTTGACAGGATTGCAAAAAGGGATTATCTGGAAGATAATCAAGGCAATAACAGGGGAGATCGCCCCAGGAATGATCGTGGAAATGGAATCCAGAGGCAGAATGTACGAGATACAGGAGTTGGACGTAATGGGAACCGTAACAACCCTACACAGCCGCAACAACAGCCAGTGGGATGACTTAATGTGCTAAACCAAGCCGATGTGCTTGAGCATGGAAACGTGATGACTGGTACGCTTACAATTTCCAGCACTCCTATTAAGGCGTTATTTGATTCAGGAGCTAGTTGTTCTTTTATATCCTCGAACATAGTATCCCAACTAGGACTCTCTGAACATAGTACAATTTCGTTTGGAATCTCTCTACCATCTGGGGGAATAGTCCCTTGCTCTAAACAGTACTCTCAGGTCCCTTTGTTGATTAATAACATTGAGTTCCCATCTAACTTAACTGATTTCCCGTTATCGGATTTCGATATAATTCTGGGAATGGATTGGTTGGCACTATATAAAGCGAAAATTGAGTGCCAGAAACAGAAAGTCACACTCCAGAGTCCAAAAGGCGATAAGGTATTCTATTATGCACAACCAACGAAGCCGTGCATAAAAATAGTATCATCTCTACAATTAAGGACTCTACTGAAGAAAGGTTACCCACTGTATGCTTGTTATGTATATAACATGCAAGTCGAAGAGAAAGAGATTGATACAATACAAGTAGTAAGGGAATATCCAGATGTCTTTCCAGATGAGATTCCTGGCTTGCCCCCAGCTCGGGAAGTAGAGTTTACTATTGATTTAGTGCCTGGAACAGAGCCCATTTCTAAAGCTCCTTATCGCATGGCCCCAGCTGAGATGAAAGAGCTAAAGGAGCAGTTAGAAGACATGCTTAAGAAGGGCTACATCAGCCCCAGTACATATCCGTGGGGTGCACCAGTTCTCTTCGTCAAGAAGAAAGATGGCGGATTGAGGTTATGTATCGATTATAGAGGCCTAAATCAAGTGACTATTAAGAACAAATATCCTTTGCCAAGGATAGAAGATTTGTTTGATCAACTTCGAGGCGCAAAAGTATTTTCGAAAATAGATCTTCGATCTGGATATCACCAGTTAAGGGTTGCTGAGAAGGATATACCGAAGACCGCGTTTCGAACCCGTTATGGACATTATGAGTTCACAGTGATGTCTTTTGGGTTGACAAACGCGCCTGCAGTATTTATGGGCCTCATGAATAACGTTTTTAGGAAGTTATTGGATACGTGTGTTGTCGTATTTATAGATGACATATTAGTCTACTCGAAGGACGAAGAGGAACATGCACGACACTCACGAGAAGTCTTGCAATTATTAAGAGAGCACCAACTCTACGCCAAACTTTCTAAATGTGAGTTTTGGCTAGATAAAGTAGCCTTTTTAGGGCATGTGGTGTCAGCTGAAGGAGTAGCAGTAGATCCTTTAAAGATTTCTGCGGTGTCTGAATGGCCAAGGCCAACCAATCAAATGGAGATACGAAGCTTTCTTGGCCTAGCTGGCTATTACAGAAGTTTCGTTAAGGATTTCTCGAAGATTGCAAGGCCATTGACACAGATGTTGAAGAAGAGATTGAAGTATGATTGGACTCCCGAATGCGAGACTGCATTTCATGAGCTGAAACGAAGATTAACAACTGCACCAGTTTTGATTTTACCTACGGAAGGAGATAACTTCGAGATGTATACTGATGCCTCGAAGAGTGGTTTGGGTTGCGTTTTAATGCAACAAGGCAAAGTCATTTCATACGCATCAAGGCAGTTGCGACCTCATGAGGAAAATTACCCCACGCATGACCTCGAGTTGGCTGCGGTTGTTTTTGCATTGAAGATTTGGCGCCATTACTTATACGAACGAACTTGCAAGATCTTCACGGATCATAAGAGCTTAAAGTATATATTCACTCAGAAGGAGTTGAATATGCGCCAAAGAAGATGGCTCGAATTGATTAAAGATTACGACCTCGACATCGCCTATCATGAAGGGAAGGCGAATGTTGTTGTAGATGCTTTAAGCCGAAAGCCGACGCACCTAATGAATACGAGGATTATGCCACCAGAGCTTTACATGGACTTAATGCGTTTAGACCTCGAACTTGTCCACCGGGGTACTGTCCATACTGTACTGAGCACTATGACAATCCAGCCTACTTGGTTCGATGAAATACGTGAAAACCATCAGGAGACGTCAAGCTGGACCGTATCAAGCAGAAGATAAACGAAGGAAAAGCCATTGAATTCAAGGTCCATGACGATGGAAGTATTAGATATAAAGGAAGATGGTGTGTCCCGCAGAAGTGTGGGGATTTAAAGAAGAGGATAATGGAAGAAGGACATGATACACCTTATTCAGTGCATCCTGGAGGAGATAAGTTATACAAGGATTTGAAAAAGACATTTTGGTGGCCGAGGATGAAGAGCGAAGTAGCTGAATTTGTGGCAAGGTGCTTGACTTGCCAGAAGGTCAAAGCAGAAAGAAAGAAACCACCCGGATTGGTACAACCCCTAGAGATACCCGCATGGAAGTGGGATAGTATATCTATGGATTTCGTCTCTGGGTTACCCACGACCCCACGGGGTATGAACAAAATATGGGTGATAGTCAACCGTTTGACTAAAACTGCTATCTTTATTCCCATGAAGAACACATGGTCAATGGATCAGATGGCTAGAGCCTACATTGACAATGTTGTTCGAAGACATGGAATTCCACACGACATAGTGTCGGATCGCAATAGTCGATTCATCTCCAACTTTTGGCAGAAACTACAAACAGCATTGGGTACAAAGATCAAGATGAGTACTGCCTTCCACCCAATGACAGATGGTCAAACAGAGAGAACTATCCAAACTTTGGAAGATATGCTCAGAGCCTGCATATTGGAGTTCAAAGGTAGTTGGGAGACTCATTTACCTCTAATTGAGTTCTCCTATAACAATAGTTATCATACCAGTATCGGTATGTCCCCATTTGAAGCTCTTTATGGACGAAGGTGTCGAAGCCCACTATGCTGGAACAAGGATGATGATGGAGTGGTAGTAGGACCCGATATGTTGGAGGAAACAGTAAAGGCAATCGAGCTCATCAGACAGAAAATGAAAGCAGCTCAAGATTGCCAAAAACACTACGCGGACCCCAAACGACAAAATGTTGAATTCCAAGTTGGTGATAAAGTGATGTTGAAGATTTCTCCAATGCGCGGCATAATGCGTTTCGGGAAAAAGGGGAAACTGAGCCCGCGATTCATTGGGCCATATGAGATTTTGGAACGTGTAGGTAGTCTCGCCTACAAACTTGCTCTACCACCAGCGTTGAGTGCGGTACATGATGTATTCCACATCTCACAACTGCGAAAATACGTTCACGATCCGGCACATGTTTTCCAGCCGGAAACAATAAATTTAGATGAAGGTCTTACTTATGAAGAGAAACCACTTCGGATCGTTGACACAAAGGAACGAAAGACGAGAAATAGGACCATACGCCTAGTTAGAGTTATTTGGTCGAATCATGGCACTGAAGAGCAAACATGGGAAACAGAAGTTGAGATGCGGCAAAAGTATCCGGAACTTTTTGCCGAAAACGATAGAGTTATGAGACAACAACTAGAATCGGATGTGATACCCCATTCTAAGTTACCACGTTACTCTCAATATGGTATGATTTTGGTATATTTTATTTTTGGCATTGTTGGTTATTACTTACCTCATTTTTTTTTAAGAAACAAAATATTGACTTCGGGGACGAAGTCATTTCTTAAGGGGGGTAGATTGTAACACCCATAATTTTTACTATAAAGCAATTAGTATTATTGTTATTTTTATGGGATTATATTCTCAATATTATTTTGGGATTATTTTTTAGGTTATTAAAATTGTACGAAAGGGTATTGTTGCATTTCTTTTAAAGATATAATGTTTAAAAGTAATTATGAGTATTATGTATATATATAAAAAAATTACTATTAGTAAAGGGTATTATTTGTATTTTAAACCTTATTAATGATTATTAGTATGTGCCAATTAAAATATGTATTTATATACGTAGCATTAAATTTTATGTTATTTTTTTTTAAAAAAAAAGTGCAAAGAAAAAACAAAACGCATGCACAAAATTTTTCTTAAGAGGAGTAAATGAATGTAAAGAATTAGAGAGAGGTGACGTAAGCACTACATGAATTTGTCCCACATCGAAATTTTTATTTCAAGCCACCTCCAACCTCATCTATATATAGCCTACTACGCCTTGCCTTTATCTTGCCACAATCCATCCGAGTTTACAGAGGTAAGCTTGGATAGTAAAATATTTATTATTATTATTATTATTATTATTATTATTATTATTAGGGTGATGCTAATTGCTTCGCCCCAGTCCCGGTCTTTCTTTTAAGAGAGAGACCTTAATAATTTTATTTTTGTAGCAGAATAGTAGCCGGGGAGGCACTAAGGAACTGCTAGGCGTCGGTGTTAGTATAAATTTTGCAGTAGAGTAAGTTTCCTATGCTTTCCGTCTTTATCATTTTTTTCGCTTTCCTTATCCGCTTTCCCTATTTATTTAGTTGTCTTTGTTTGGCTTTCCTTTATTGCTTTCCATATTTATTTAGGTGGTCCTTGCTTAGTAGTAGGCCTTTATTTTTTTGTTCCTGCTTTAGTAGTTGGCATTATGTTTCGTTCTTGCCCTACTAGTAGTAGGCTTTTATTGTTTCTTATTGGCCTACAATGTCGCTATCGCTTGTTCGTTCATTGATCATTATTTTATTTGTTAGCCTTGTTGTTCTTGTTGCACTTGCTTCTGTCGCATATTCCCTTTTGACTTCGTTTCGATTGCCTTTGATGTACGTAGAAACTTGCTGTATAATTAACCCTTTGACTATATGCCCTAAAGTACGGCAACATAGGTTATAGCCATCCCGCCGAGGGGTTTAATGGCATATTATGAATGAGACCAATTCATTGTTGATCTTTGTTGAACCTGGTGAGGTAATCCATCTTGTTGTTGACTCTTTGGTCTGCGGCCGCCCTTAAAAGGTAATTATCTATTGATTAATAGATAACAAGCATGATTGAGGTTGACTGCCGTGCGACGGCCTGTGTTCAGTAGGCGCTGGAAAATGCCATATAGAGTGACCCCTGATCTAAATGAGATCGGGTGAGACCCGAGATTTAGTTAGGATACCGGTATTGTGAGGTTCATTCTGAATCCCTCTAACATGCATGCAACCACTGAGATGGTTATTCATATCTTGGCATTTGCCCTTGTTGAGGATTTCGGGTTTATCCCGAAAGTAATATTATATATTGTTAAATTGCTGATTGCTGATTTGAGAGTACCATTATTGTGTTATCCCTATTATTGTGCTCCTGCTTATTAATCTGAAAGCAGCCTTGTTCTGTCTATAGTTATTTGGGTTTTTGTTGATTCCGACTATAGGGAACTTACCAGCGAATCCATCGCTGATAATCTTTCTTCTTTATTTCTTTTTCCTTCCAGGGTAAGACTAAAGACTGACAGGGGAGGGGAACACTGCACTTACATATTTTCTGCATAAAGTAGTTTCATTAGTTTTTGAAAATGTCAGACTTTTTGTCAATGTGTATTATGATTTTGCTATCACATGTATAATATTATAGTTAGTTGTTATTCCTCTCTGTAAGATGTTTTGAGAAACGGTCTTCGATTATATGAAATATTATATCTTTTATGTTTAAGCGTGGTTGTTTGAAAATGGATATTTGATATACTCATTCTAGCCTTAGCATCTCCTAAATAAGCCGATGTGTCAGATCGAGTTTTATTTCGGAGGTGTGGCGGTAACACTCGCGAGTCGGAAAAACCGGGGTGTTACAAACGTCTTGCGGGAAGAGATCCAATCTCGACTCGACGTTCTTGTATTGCTGAAACTGTTCATTTTCGTAACAATCTCTAATCTGCATCACATCTCTTTAGGAGGTAATAAAGGTGTGGTTGGGTTGAGGAGTCACTTTCATTGGTCTAATTGGATATTACTTCAATTTGTTGTTTTAGACTGCTAGTGTTTGGTTAGACTTTGCAGGTTTAGGGCATTCGGCAGCATTGGCAAATGAAGAATTGGATGGTTCCAAATTTCTAACCATGCTAGAGTTATTGAGGGAAATACCTGACTTATTTTTATACTGTTGAATTCAATCTTAGATGCAGTAATTTTTTTCATATTACAAAAATCAATGGAAGCTATGTTGAAATTGAGGACAATAATGGCAACACAAAAAGCACTAAGCAAAGCTAGGTTGGAATTAGAGATAATAGTGACGCATAAAAATTGGCTGAGTGCCATAAGTCAAATATAAAAATTTTAAATTTAAACTAATAATTCCATTAATTTAGGTGGTGTCTTGCTCTTAGCAAAAAATAATTTATTTTGGCCCATGCAGGTCTCGAACCTGCGACCTTCGCGTTATTAGCACGACGCTCTAACCAACTGAGCTAATAGGCCATTCTATTGGAAAAAACATAAAACAAATTATATTATTTCATTGATGAATTCATCCGATCCAGTTAAAACGGTCAGTTAACGCCGCCTCTTTCTTCTTTGACCTCTGAATGCTGATGATCTAAACATGCCTCAAGTTGAAGATCAGTTCCATCCTTTTACTCTTTCCAATTCCATTCCTTCATCACTAATACCTGAATCAATTTTAGGTTTTGTTGTCAAGTATATCGAATATGGGGACAACTCCACAACTGAATGCCTCAGTTTGTTCATATCTGAAGTTGCTAAGACAAAAGATACTAAAAGGATCAACAATATACATCCGAAGTTACAAAAAAAAATGCCCTTTTCAAATGTTAATTTATAACATAACTCTACTCACTTGACTAATTGTTACAAAGCATTCATCACATCATTAACGATCCTTAATTATCTAATAAACAAAACTAAAACTTCAAATCCTTCCATCTCACACACTTCTTAACACTTGTGAATGCCTGGTTTATTTATGATCTTTTGATATGTAGTATAAGTATATTACAAAATGAAATTTTTACTCTATAAAAATTAGCAATTTTACTCTATCCTTAAATTACTCATCCCTATGGTAATGGTAATCATATGTATCGGGTTGACAAATGACAACCCTATGAGTCACCCTATTATTTTCTTTCATACGCTTGGTCTTATACTTAGATGGCACTTTTTGATCATAAAACTAATGATTGTCCGAGGATATAGATTTTGCATAGACATACATGAGTACTAGCTAGAGTAGCAAATTACTAAGTTTGAATAGGAGGTACAATTAAGACTTCAGGAATGGGTGGAATATATGCAGACAAATTAAATGGGTGTGTACTGTCTGTACAAGTGGTGATGTTGCTAGCTTTAGCATTTCACACTAGTGCCCCGAATATCAGTAAGCCTAACTCACAAAAAATACAGCCTTAATTGGGTCGAAAGCTTCCAATCCCACAAGGACCTTCCAATTCATAAAAAGTAAAGTTGAGGCGCTTCATTATCCAACATATGAAGTATATGAAAGTTCAAGGCATATGGTGGCAATCCAGGTTATAGATATGGTGGCGGCAATCCTGGTGGTGGTGGCGGCGGCAATCCAATACAAGAAATGTCTTATTACCATAACTAACAAATTAGAAACATCTTGTAATTAAACCAGAAACACTGTGCAAATATACATCATCAGACAAGGGCAATTTCAAGCAACAAGTATAGAATTTATTCAGATCAAATAACAGCCAAGGGGCACCAATTGCCTTTAAATCAACACGAACAGGAGGCGAACCCGATGTTCTTAGACAAAACAATAACTCCAAGAAACTGGCCCATGCTTCGCCTCCCCTTGAAAGACATCATCGCAAGCGATTTTTTCAATTCACAAATGCCCAAGTCCCAACTTACAACAATGGATTGAAGCACGACGAAAATGTGTGCACACGCCCTGCCCTGTTCAACCATCATAACAAATCCCTGAAAAAGTCCAGGTTCAACGTATCCCGAACAATAAGGTACATCCCAAGAAATAGGACAAGTGTTATCCCAGACGACATGATCTGTTGCTCAACCTCCATCGGGAGCTTCCTACCGCCTCTTAATGCCTCAATTGCAATCAACGCCAACGAGCCACCATCCAAGGCGGGCAGGGGAAGGAGATTTATCACAGCAAGATTGATATTCAGAATAGCCGCGAATTGAAAAAGGCCATCAGAGTTCGACTTTGCAACTTCTGCTCCAACGGCTATAATGGCAACTGGACCCGAAACCTTACCAGCAGACTGTGAAAAGTTCAAAAACATCTGTCTTAAACTATCGAGCACATTATACGTCAGCCCCCAAAACTCTCGCCCTGTATAGCTAAAAACCTCCACGAAATTCCTCGGCCTAGCTTTTGATAACTTAACATTAGGCGATAACTGAACCCCAATTTTACCACTACCATCCACATTCTTATCCGGCGTAACATTAACCACGACATTTTCACCGCCCCTAGCAACCTTAAGCACTACCTTTCTTTTAGGACTCTTCCTAATAACATCCACAACCTCAGACACTAAACTAGGGCTCGTTTTCGCAAGCTCCAAATCGTTAACGCCTAAAATAACATCTCCAGGCAACAAACCATCCCGGGAGGCAGCCGAAAAGGGCGTAACCTCGGGGACAAGCACCCCGGGGAACGATTCTTGAACAGGCAAACCAACAGACAACACTTGAACTAAAACAATAACATAAGCAAATATTATATTAGCAATCACACCAGCAGAAATGACCACCACTCTATCAAAGATTGGCCTATTTTTCAACAAATTAACATCATCAACAGGAATATCACTATCAGGATCATTATCGGGGAATCCCACGAACCCACCTAGGGGAAAAGCCCTAACCGAATACTCAACATTCTTTAAATTAAACTTAGCCAAGATTGGACCGAACCCAACTGCAAATTTACTCACATGAATGCCCTGCAATCTGGCAGCCAAGAAATGCCCACTTTCATGAACGATAATTATCGCAGTCAAGACGGAGATTGCTTCGAGCACATTATCAAACCCACTAAAATCAAGCCCGGAAACAGCGAAATTTCTAAACTTTTTCCTCTTACCTTGTCTGAAAGTTGTATTATCAATCAAAAAGGGAATCCTTCTGTAGAGGGTTGAAGGGGGAAAAGGTTTGGAAAAGTGGGGTCTGGAAAATTTGGGGATAAGGGGTTTGGAATTGTGGAATCTCAGTAGGGAGTGGGAGGAAGAGGAAGAGGGGAGGTTTATGATCATCGTGAAGGTACGGATTGGGAAGATGGGAAGGATTATTGGGAGGGATGAGTTGGGATTAATGGAAGATGCATTGAAATTGAATGGATAAAATTCATAATTTTGGTTTGTGGCGGTGAGGAATGAAGAGATTCAGATGTTCCCATCCGTTTGATTGTTGTTAGTATACTATTGTGTTTGTTTGAACGATTTGGGTTTCTATTTTAGGGGCTTTTGGTGGGTTTTGAAATTGGGAATTGGATCGAAAAGAAGAATGGCCCAATTAGTTAGCCATTAAAAACAGACAAAACCAAATAGAGGAAATTGGACAATGCCATAGCTAAATGTCCGTGTATGGGTATGTAATTTAACAGGAGTAATGTGTTTATAGTGTTATTACTGTTATACTTCCTCCGCTTTCTTTTTTTTTTCTCCTCCGCTTTTTTTTTTTTTTTTTTTTTTTTTTCATTTCTACGAAGACACAATACATGCAGTTCAATGTATATTGTAAATCATTAATAATTCAATTTGAGTAGAAGTAAAAATATTAAAAGTTTGATATTTAAAAACTACAAGACGAGACAAATCGAACAAGATTTCACTTGGCTATATTTTGACTTATATAACTATATATGATAAAACTTTAAGTCAAAACGTATGTATTAACATTAGCAAATCCACATATGCAGAAAATTAAATAAAACCATAGGAAGGAGGTATAAATAACAATAATTTTAAATAATCTATATCTTTGTATACATCTATCTATCTATCTATTCCCTCCGTTCCACGAAGTTTGACCCCTATTTCTTTTGGGGTGTCCCACGAAGTTTGATTACTTTTCGTTTTTAGAAAAAAATAAATTAGTATAAGTTTGATTAGAATCTTAATTGTTGTCAAATCCCACTAAAAATACTTACTTTTACTATTCTGCACAAATTCCAATGCATTTTTACTTTCCTACACAAAGTCCCTTATATTTCTTTAACTCTTAATATTATAAAATTGATACAAATAAAAATTGTATAATATATATTCTAAAACTACACGATTAGACGATTCTAACAAGACCACACTTGAATATTTTTTTTTCAAATCACATCATTACGATAATATTAAGTCAAAGTTAAACAATAAACAGTATCAAAATTCATTAGAATCTTAAACACAAATACCCACACCACTTTAACTACTAAACTCCACTACCTAAATTACCGTGCCCAAAAGAAATGGTTCAATCTTCGTGGGACGGAGGGAGTATATAATAAATACTGAATATTTTTTGGCATGTGCAGACTGTATTGCCCTTATTAAATATATTCCATCTTTTTTTTTAATTTTAAGGGTTATATTGTAATTATGCCTTGGGTTTCCATGTAAGCGCTGATTAATCATCCAGAAACGCACAATCAATTACACGTCAGGGCTTAATCATCCTACTTGCCAAGTCAATTAATCTTTTAAATCTTATATTTAGGTAATAAATCTATTTATTAATATAAGAAAATCTTGAATTTTTTTTTCATACATATGAAAAGGATATAAATTAGAAATAAATTATAATATATTTTATATTATGATAGATTTAACTAAAATCAATATATATTCTTTAATTTTTGCTTGACATATATTTTTTAATTGAATATTTTATATTTTCAAATATATTATATTAATTATATAAAAATTTGAGCTTGAAATATTAATCTCCATCAATATAATAAATTAAAAAATTAATTAATAATAACCATAATTCAGTTAATTTATCAAACTATATATAGTTAATAAGAAATTAAAATCCGTTATAAAAGTATAATCATATTTTAATTTTTGGTGTCGGGTTTAATCTTAAATATAATTATTAACATAAAAATAGTTTTAATAAACTACATAATATAAATAAAAATAATAATTGATTTTTTTTTAAATTATAGGTATAAATATAATTATAATTTTGATATTAACAATTACTCCCTCCGTTTCTAAATAAATGTAGCGTATTGACTTTTTAACTGTTCATTGTAGCACTTTGACTTTTATTTTGTTATAGTTATACAAGAAAAAATAGAGTCAAGTGAGATCTTGTTGCATTCGTCTCATCTTTTAGTTTTTAAATATCAAATTTTTAGAATTTTTACTTGTACCGAATTTGAGTTATTAATAGTTTAAAATGTGAATTGGCATACGTGCAGAGGAGAAACGTTACATTTAAAAAGAAATGGAGGTAGTAACATATTCCTTATGCTCAATGATTGACAGTTAAATTGGGTGAATTGCATTCACATATGGCTAATTTTTAATTTAGTTTTGCTTTTAAAATTTTGGTAACAATTGTTCTAGATAATTTCTTCCATCTTTCAACTAAACATAATAGTAGCACTATTATGAACATATATATATATATATATATATATATATACTGTCTTCATTCCTCTTATGACTCAAATACAAATACTTATGAACATAATAGTGATTGTTTATTCTTTAAGTTGCATAATGTTATTGTAATTTTTTCATTATCTACATCAGTTTCACCAAATTATTTTTACAGTGTTCAATGGATCAGTTAAATAAGAATAAATCTTTATTCTTTTTTCAGTTATTATTATATTAATTCTTCCATCAATGATGAACGATAAACCGTTCTTCCCTGACTTTAATTTGAATAGTAGTACTAAACATGTTTTCTCAAATTTAAAATATTGGATTAGATAGTCAATTTTCCCACTAAATTGTTAAACATTTAATAGTCTTCATAACCTTGAATTTTAATTTTATGGCTTTTTTTTTTCCTTTTTTTTCACTTCAGAAAAACCACAATGAATTTATGTTGTCATTATTTCTCTTGATAACAGAGTCTTCATAAGATTCAAGGATTCTTGAATGAGCCTTAAGCAATTTGGTTTTCTTTCCAATTTTGTTTTGATGTTAGATTCTGGAATTCCCGATGCCAATGAATTCGATATCTTTCTACATTTAGATTTCTTAATTTGTGGATTATATATAGGAAATTAGGCAGTATTCAATGTGTTCGAAAAAATGCCTCCATTTCAGTTATGTTTTTTTTTTAAAAAGTTTTGTTCTTTCTTTTTCAATTTTTATCTCAATCCTTTTGAGAAATCAACTAAATTTTGTCTCAGTATCTCAATTTTGACCTTCTTCCCCTGTTAATTAGCTTATACTTCCTCTGTTCTCTTTTAAATGCACTCCTTCTGCATTTCACGCAGTCCAAGATACACTTTTAAATATTAATAACTCAAATTGTATATAAGTAAAAATTATAAAACATTAACATTATAAAATTACGTGATTAGACAAATCTAACATCTCACTTGACTATATTTTCTCTTTTATAACTATGTCAAAACTTTTTGATTAAAATGACTTAATGAATAGTTGATACTATGCAAATGGATCACTTAAAAGAGAACGGAGGAAGTAATTTACAAGAGGGTATTATGAATTATAGTCCACGTTTTAATATGCCTACCATCATTCCCCATTGTTCGGTGAACCCCACCCACTATAAGTGTTTGTGTATATGTGTTCTCTCTTATACATATCATATATCGAAGAAAATCCATTGTTCACTGGTTGTGGAATATATCATATTCCAATCTTAATGTCACCCAAGAAAACACAATTAAAAAATAGACAAATGAGGATCCTACTGGATCATTTAAATTTCATACTGTAAAATAAATAATTAATAGTTGAACTATAAATTGTAGATACTGTCTATGGAATTCAATGTTGGTAGCAGACAACATGTGCAATATATCTATACTCTTCACTTTAACCTAATTATATTTTTGCTCACAAATTGTATCTATAGAGAAAAGATCTCACTTAAAAACTAGGGACTACACATTATGCACTAAGGAGGGATGAGCAAATACATGCACAACAAGTAGCAACATGCCTAAATGTTTTCGATCTTAATTAATAATAGAATGTCACCACAACAAACAGCAACATGTCTTAATGTTTTTTTATCTTAATAAAAGATAGAATGTCTCCCCAACAAGCAGCAACATGCCTAACAACCTAAGGGTTTTCGATTTTAATAAAAGATAAAATGATATCTTTTGTGAATACTCTGATTGCACAATACCTTATACACTTATTCTTATATATTTCAACCATCTGAACTGCAATTTCATATGTAATGTCGTTGCATATTTGATTTGAGATATTGAAGAGATCGTTCAGAGCTCCATAGTTGTTACATTCATAATTTTATTGACCGCGAGAAAATGAAATTAAGAGGAATAATATTTTTAACTTCAAAGGGAATCGCTTTCATTATTTGATGTGCGATGATTATTGCCCTGTGGCTTTTTATTTTGGAGCTATGTTGAATTGTGATGAAATGTATAATTATATTTTGGTATTTGAAAAGAGCTCTCATCCAACATGTTTATTTAGATCTCATCATTCTCATTTTTATGTATGTTACTTGAACCTGTAGAACTACAACCACCAGTGTTACTCCAACCTTATCTTATATATGTAGTTTTTTTTTAGACCTAATAAATAAGTTAAGATGTTTGAACTCTGGTATGTTATAAACGGGTGCACTTAAATACTTTTAACTATAATAATGCCACAAAAATTCTTGATTTTGTTTACCTAAAAACTTATGAACGAACCGCCCGTGCGTAGCGGGCGAAAAATCCTAGTCTATATAAAAGAGGTCGGTATATCGTCCAATCTTGAAATTGTTTTCTCATAACAAATTCTAAAAATAAAATTATAATATAGAATTCTTTTAATTTTATTAAATTAAAATATTGAATATTGAATAAATATGATGAGTGGTATAATGGCTGGTCTTCATGCCTAGAATAATCAATAGTTTGATGAGATTAATTTACTAGAATTACATTTGAAGTGAACTACTTCCTCCAGTTTTTTTAAGGTTACACTTCTCATTTGCAATTATGCCAATGCACATTTTCAACGATCAATACTCAAATTCGGTACAAATAAAAATTCTAAAAAAGTTAATATTTAAAAACTACAAGATGAGACGAATCCAACAACATGTCGCTTGACTATATTTTATCTTTTATAACTATAACAAAAATAGAACTCAAAGTGCTCCAATGAACAGTAAAAAAAAAGTCAAAACTAATCTTTAAAAAAAAAAAACGGAAGGAGTATCTTTTTTGAGTCTTTACGGTAAGGTATAAGACACCTTATTGGATTGAATGAAATTGAGCAAAATGATATATCGAGCCTACCATGATTTCTAAGTATATGTTTTCTCTGTTTTGTTGTGATGTGTTTGCAGGTCTGATAGTTCACATTGCAAGTAAGTATATGTGAACCCTATTAATTATGTACATTCCTAACAAATATCAAGATGGATATATATGTAATTTGTCACTACATTAATTGATCCACCCAATTCTCTGAAAGGGAAGTTTATGAATATTTAATAACAAACTCTATTAAACGATATTATGGCCTATGGGTGATCTCAATTACTGCAGTTTAAAACCCGCTCAGTCTATTGTTGGCATAGTACTGTATTATTGTTGAAATTTATTCTTACTACTGTACGATATATGACTTTGAGCTAAGTTCTTATTTCATAAAATTCTTATATACTCCCTCTGATCCGTCCCACCTTACTTGTGCCTGTTTTATTTTTTAGCACTGTCATTGTTCAACTTTGACTCAGTTTTATTGCAAGTATATATTTGAAAAAAAATAGTCGAGTTGGGTCTTGTTAGAACCATGTAATCATGTAGTTTCCAAATATATATTTTACATAAGTTTTTATCGCACATATTTGAGATATTAACAATTGAAAAACATCATTGGATTGTGTGCAGAAGTTAAACATGACAAGTTAAATGGGAGAGAGGGAGTATTAACTAAGCGCAAAAGGTATGATAATAGTACATCTTTATATATAAGCAGCTAACACAACAAAACAACAGTTTGTTGCTGTAGTTTACAGAATGACACAAAAAATGGTTCAAAACTTACTTTAAAGAGAAAATAGGTTCAGTTCAAAATCTAACAAACGGCCCTGGTGTTAAACATACTGCTCAAATTTGGCTTGCATGGTGTTACATAGATGAGTATTTATTAAAAACTGTTTTGTAAAAATTAGGTGCATGATAACGAAAATTAGTTGTTAAAAGTGTAAAAGCTAATAGCTAAAACCAAAACGTCGAAAATATACAGCATTTGCAAAACTAGTTTTTTTGAATCAATCATCTTTCTAAAAAAAACTTTTTTGCCAAAAACCTCTATTAGCTGAAAGTCTCAAATCATTAAAAATTACTATCTTATAAGCTATTTATCAAAAAGAGCCATATATAGGACTGGCAATCCAGGATACTATATAGAATTAAATTTTATATTATTGCTGAAACGATAATGAATACTTCAGAAAATTCCAACCTAAAAGCAATTGATGGAGTATCTCAGGTTTATAAGCAATGAGAAATTCCAACATATATACATAGCCTCCTTCTCTATGACTTATTTCTAAGACTTATTACTTATTTTTATTAAAATCAGATCATACCAAATCAGATAAAAATATTAAAATCAGACCAGATCAGATCAAATCTATATAATATATAAAAAAAATATCCCTTATGAACAGTAACATACTCTTATGAACAATAACCTATCAATTTCCTCTCACAAAAATCCCCTTATGAACAGTAACCTACCTATTTCCTCAACATTTACTTTCTGCACGCAATCCAATACACATTTTTAATGATTAATAACTCATCAATAACTCAAAATGTGTACAAGAAAAAATTCTAAAAATTTGATATTTAAAAACTACATGATTAGACGAATCTAACGAGATCCCACTTGACTATGTTTTTTCTTATATAGATATTGTATAAGCATTTGTCAAAGCTGAATAATAAACAATAGCAAAAGTTAATTCATTTTCACTATAAAAATGAATGAATTATAAATTTAAAAAAAATATACTGTACTTTTAAAATATAGGAGAACCAAATTCGAGCGAAATTCATGTTAAATAATTTAATTTTATTAATTATTATAAATAGAGAATACTACTAAATAAAAGATGTAATAAAAACTTTATTGGTTGATAATTGAATAATAATCAGTAGCAAAATTCAATCACATTTCACTAAAAATGAAGGAATTATTAAAAAAATATAATGCACTTTCAAAATATAGGAGAACCAAATTCGAGCGAAATTCACATTAGATAATTTAATTTCATTAATTATTATAGATAAGGAATACTACCAAATAAAGGATGTAACAAAGATTTTATGGGTCAATATTACATTTATTCTTTAAATATAGTTTTAATATTTGTTATTAATCTTAACCAATACTCTATTAATTGAAATCATAGTTAAAGAATACTTCTATATTGTAAATTATTAATAAGTACTTTATAGATTGACATTATATTCATTAACGAATAGCAAATATTTGTATTAGATAAATTAAATAAATTAGATAAATTGCAATATGACAATAAGTTGATGAAACTATAGTTATTTTAATTTGTCAATGGATTCATTTACAAGAGTATTTCTTATATTTTCCTAATTTAATTTGGAAACATCTGCATCTTTATTAAATTTCTAATATCTCAACGCTTTAGGGTGAATCAATATCAATAATCAATTATCGAGTACATTACGATTTCACGTACTTTCTTTGTCAATGTATGACATTAGAGTGGTGAGTAGAAATGTTTCTATCTTTGCTTTTTTATTCTTTTGTCGTTTCAACTATTGTTTGTAGTATAAGCATTTTTTAAAAAACTAAATTGTAATATATAAATATTGGTAATGACATATGTTGGTCGATTTCTATGCAATATATAGATGTAATCATGTAATGCTTAAAATAGTTTAAGGATATTAGGCCTTAGGGAATGTAATCGACATAATAAAATTGAACAATTTTATTTGTTAAATTGGATAATTTTAATCACATTTTCCATAATTTCCGCCCATTGGGCGGGGGAAATACTAGTCGTTATAAAAATATAACTAAGATAAGATAAGGTCAGACCAGACCAGACCAATTCCGAACAGACAAAAAATATTCAGACCAAACCAAACAAATTCAGATCAGATCAGACCATATTTAATAATATTCAGATGAGGACGGCTTATTTAAGGCCTAGAGAACAGGACCTATAGTGGGACTACTTAACAATTTAAAATTAACAGCACTATATATCACATTACTGTTGTACAAAGTTAATACTGTGCTGATAAGTGTACCAAACCGTCCTCCATTGAAAAATATTAAATTTCATAAATGGGCAACCACCCGAGGACAAAGATTATTGATAAAATTATTGGTGTGAATATGTTTTCACCAACAACAACATTTGGCGCTGTCCCCGACTCCCCATACAAGCCATATTTACTTGCATCTACTTTGTCTAAAAAAATTTCGTATAATAGCTTCTAAAGTAAGAGTACATCCACTCTAATGGTAAACATCACTAAGGAAAAAAAAAAAAAAAAACAAAAAAAAACACTCCGTCCGTCCCATTGTATTATGCATCTTTTGATTTTTGTTATTGTTTGTAATAACTTTTTTAACCCAAAGTTATCTCAAATATATAAGAAACAAAAAATTGTCAAGTGTTCTTGTTAGAATTTTTTTTTTTGGTGAACAATGCCTCATCGGCTGCTAAAAGAAAGAAAGAAAAAAAGAAAAAAAACAAACAAAAATTAGGAAAACCAGTAAAAAGAAAATGGAAAATTGAGCTCAGCTACCCTCGCAAAATCCCATTGCCGCTACAATCTTCGTGCAGCAACTGGACCACTGGGTCTGGTGGAAAAGCCCATGTCGTGAAAAATTGATCTTCTTTGCATGCCATCTTCGCCAACCCATCCGCCACTCGATTCCCTTTCCGGTAAATATGCCGAACCTCGCAAGTGGCAAAGCCACTTTGAAGTCTTCGAATAGCTTTCACTAATGGCCATAACCTATGGCGCGAGCTCTTTAAACCCTGAATTAATCGGATCGCTTCCGCTGAATCGGTGTAACACGTGACCACCTCTTCTCTGTTCGACAATGTGAGCTTTAGTCCCTGAAAGATGCCGAACAATTTCACCTCCAAAATAATCCTTGCCCTGAGTTGGCCTCCCACCGCGACTCGCCAAACTCCTGCAGGCGTCCTCATCACAGCAGCAAACCCACTTCGTGATCCCTCCTCCATGACGCTGCCATCGGCGTGGATAATCACCCCCTCCGTAACTCCCGACTGCCACTGCACCACCTTACCAGCGTCGACCTTGAGGACCCCATCCCCGGCAACCCTGAGAAGGCTTTCCCGCAAGTGACCAACCTCCCTAACGAGTTGCCTAAGTCCCTATCCTTTCCAGTAAACACTCTTCTATTCCTCTCCAACCATGCCACCCAAACTCCTGCAATGAACTTGTGACTCCATTTCTTTTCCATGAACTGTCACCAATGTCTCGCCTCAACCGTCATTAGCGGAGGTATGGCCCCGGCTTCAAACACTCTCAATGCACGCCAAAGGGACCTCACCCAAGGACACTCGAATAGGGCATGCTGCCAACTCTCCTCACTACCTCCGCATATCGTGCACAGAGGTGAACTAGCAAGATTCCTTTGAAATCTTAGCAGGTTCGTAGTTAAGGAGCCATGCCCAATCAACAATAGAACCTGACCAATTTTCTCTGGAATCCCCTTCTTCCACATCCACTCCCAACCACTCGAGGCCGTCGCCCCCTCCCTGATCCACCTATAGCCGGAGCGGACGCTATACTCCCCCGAAGCCTCCAATCTCCAATGCATCACGTCGACATACTCCTCCATAAGCAATGGACAGGAGGACGCTTCCAGTTCTAATTTAACCTCCGCCGACATCACTGTGTACAACTTGTCCAATGCCCACTCACCCTGCTCAATCATGTCTTTAATAGTGAGCCCAACGTCGTTGTAACGGACAAAAGGCATAAGGGGCGCCAAGCATAATCCCTTCCACCAAGGCGAATACCAAAACGAACTATGACCATTACCTGGCCTCACCCCAAATCCTTCCCTAAAGGCCTCTCCCAGCTCCACTAATGTTCTCCACACTCGAGTCCCTTTCCTATGTGTCCTCGGAAATTGACCATCCGCACACCCATATTTTTCCTTCATCCATTTCACCCAAATTTTGTCACTGCAAGTCATAAAATCCGCCACCTGCTTCCCAAGTAAGGCTTTATTCATGTGTGCCGCTTGTCGCAGCCCGAGCCCACCTTCCCACCGTGGTCGAGTAATCTTGTCCCAAGCGACTAAATGCAAGCCTTTGCCCTCCACACCCTTCCAAATCCACCGTCGAATTTTTTGATCTATCCTTTAACAAGTAGGCACGGGTAATTTGTGAACTTGCATGCAGTATGTAGGTAGAGCCGCAAGCACTGCCCACACTAAAGTCACTCTAGCCGCCCTATTCAACAATGTCGCCGCTCAACCTGCCAGTTTGATGTCCAAGCGCTGCACCAACTCATCAAAATGCAATATTTTCATCCTCCCCTTAATAATCGGAAACCCTATGTACTTCCCCAGAGAAGGCACAAGAGGAATACCCATATGCTGCGCAATCCAACCTTTTTCAATGTCCGTTGCCCCATTAGAGATAACTGCTGCTGACTTATCGCAATTCATCATCAACCCTGACTCCTGACCGAACCTTCGCATAACCTCACCCATGGTAAGAATACCCCCCTCTTCAATCGCGGAACAAAGAATTAAGGGTGTGTTTGGTTGTGGGTAGGTTTAGGAGCATATAGCGGATTGAAATAGCATATCCTCTCACAATTCTCTCTCCGAATCTGCTATCTGCTAGCGGATCTGCTGACTCCCAAACATCCTCTAAGTCATCCGCAAACATAATATGAGAGATCGCCGTCCCCCCATCCGAGCACTTGATCGGCTTCCAACTCCCTCTCTCGACCATCTGCATAATATATCTAGACAACTTCTCCATAACCATCACGAACAGATATGGGGATAAAGGATCACCTTGACGAAGTCCTCTTCCTGCACCAATTTTCTCCAAGGGCGATCCATTCCATAACACTGAGAATGAGGAGCTTCGGACACATGTCATAATTATTTCTCTAAGCGCCTCCGGCAGGTCCATCTCACACAGGCATGCATGCAGAAAATCCCAGTCAACTGAGTCGTAAGCCTTTGCCAAGTCAATTTTCAATAGCACCACCTTACTATTCGGCCTCCTGTCGTCCAACGAATAAGCCAACTCTTGCACCAAGATACCATTGTCCCGAGTGCCACGCCCCGGAAGGAAAGCAGATTGAAACGGCCCTATATACTCACATAACAATGGTCGCAGCCGATTAGAGATAACTTTAGTAATGAACTTAAATGATACATTACACAGGGTGAGCGGGCGGAATTGTGTAATATTCTGCGGAATGGCCACCTTCGGGAGTAGCACCAAATAAGCATGGGCGATGTCTTATGGCAACGAACCCGAGCGGAAGGCCTCCTTCACCATATGATGAATTCTGTCGCCAAGGGACTCCCAGTACAATCTATAAATTTCTGCCGGGAACCCATCCGGCCCTGGCGCCGCGAAAGGTCTCAGCTGCCTCTTGACCAGGTCGACTTCGGTTCTTTCCACAGGTCCCTTCAAACTTTCCTTCCATCCGGTTGCAATAGCAGGCAGCGGCGGCAAAAGTCCCTCCCCTCGAACCACAGCCCTCCGCTGAAAGAAATCCACGAAGTACCTTTGTGCATGCGCCTTGAGTAGGTCCTGTTCCGTATGCCACTGCCCATCATCCAATTGGAGCCCATATATACGATTCCTCTTCCTATGCACTTTGGTACGTGCATGGAAATATTTTGTGTTCTGGTCGCCCAATGTAATCCACTTATCCCTCGCCTTTTGGAACCACATCCTTTCTTCTTGAATGAGTACCACCTCCAACTCTGCCTTAAGTTCCCTCCCTAAGCGCGCAAGCCAAGCTGAGTCCCAAACCTCCAACCTTTTCTCAATACCCCTAATTCTTCGTTCCAGCTTCTTCTTCCTATCCACAATATTTCCGAATGATTCCTGATTAAATTGGATAGAAACCTTACTCATCTCCTCCATGAGATCCGGGACGGACGCCTCATTGTGCTTTGCCCAGGCAGACTCCCAACGAAACGGCCGTATAAGCCCCGTTCCTATTGGATTGCTGCAAAGTAACAATAGCGGACAATGATCCAAACCTATGCGCGGAAGATGTTGAATTCGCGCCTCCTCAAAGAGATGCATCCACTCCAGGTTGGCCACTCCCCGATCAAGTCGCTTCTGAATACACCTGTCCATGCCGATCCTCCTCACCCAAGTAAACCTAGTGCCCATTGTCGGAATGTCAAGTAAATGACATGCACTCACCGCCTCCCTGAGCTCCTCCGCTCTCTCGGCCAAAAATACTCCTCTGCTAACTTCATCCTCCGCCATGATTTCATTCCAATCCCCAATCACCATCCACGCACCACCAACCCATTCCGATAATAATTTGAGATTTTGCCAATCCATTTTCCGCCTTTGATAATTAGGGTTTCCATATAGGAATGTGGCCGTCCAGGCAGACGCCCCCATACGCAACTCTACACACTATCATCCTACTCCGAGAGTCCATAACCGAAACCTGACAGTTATAACTCCGAGATTTGAGCACCCAAAGTCCACCAGCTCGCCCAACTGTTTCTTGAATTTGGAGAGGCTCGTACCCCAGTCTCCAAAACAACATCCGAACCCTATCAAACCTACCTTGTGACTCCATAATGCATAGCACATCCGGAGTATTGGATCTGATGCAGTTAGCCAGCCACCTTTGTGAATCCTCCCCCATTAATCCTTGCACATTCCATGCCAATAATTTGAAGTTACTAAAATCAATAAAAATATTGAGAAAAACGACAACATCCCCCATACATTAACTTTCCTCTTCCAAAGCATCCGCCCAGCAGTCGGCCCTGGAATCCGTATCGCTCCTATAATCAGTACCCACGCTCGATTCACGCCAAGCAATCGCCAAGGGCTGGCCGCCGCCATCCTCCACCATGCACTGCCCACTATCTATCTCCTCATCAACCCTCGTGCCTTTAGAGCCCTTCGGTGGCGGCAAGATGCTCAAGAACCCTGGCACCGCACCTTGTCCCATCTCCGCTCTTCCCACCCCCTGGTCCGGAGCTGCCCTCTGCTTGTCACTCTCCCCCCTTCCAGACTTAACCGCATTCTTCTCCTGTGGCCTAGAGTTTTTAAGCTGTGTTTCGGTTGGCCTATTACCGCCCCCCGGCTTTGCATGAGCTTTGTTAGTTTCCGACGGCTTCATAGTCTTTTGCTGAGCAGGCCGTCTTCGCCGCCTCTCCACCGTTATCCATTCACCATACAACTCCCCTACATCCGCCGAACCCCCTTTGCCCTTCGATGTCCCCTCCTGTGGGTCGGGTTCCACCCTACTCACCTTCTCCATCGGGACGCCCTCCTGCACTGTTGCCTTACCCTTGCGTGCCCTTTCCTTAGCCTCCTGACTATTCTCGGCCTCCTCCGTCTTGTCTTCGTAAGGCACCTTATGTTTACAATCCCTCGGAAAGTGCCCATATCGACCACACGACTTGCAAATTAAATGGAAACCTTCATATGCCACATGAACCCATCGCCCATTCACCAAAAACTTCCCAATCATCGGTTCGTTCAGATCCAACTCCACGCAAACCCGAGCAAAAACACCCCTTTCCCGTTTCTGCGTGCACTTATCAATCTTAATAACTTCGCCAATGTCTGAGGCAAACGCATGCAGGAAGTCCTCCTTAAGGTGTTGAATTGACAATCCCATCATACGCGCCCACACCATAGTCTTGC
Organism: Hygrophila difformis; assembly: GCA_030278955.1. Taxonomy (NCBI): domain Eukaryota; kingdom Viridiplantae; phylum Streptophyta; class Magnoliopsida; order Lamiales; family Acanthaceae; genus Hygrophila; species Hygrophila difformis. The sequence continues at coordinate 58,339,043 of JAOANR010000006.1, read as the reverse complement.
TAACAACGTCCGTAGCCGGATCAAACTCCTTTCTCCACTTCATAATAGGCAAGTAGTGGTCGAATAGCATCCATGGTCCTCCGTTAATAACTCGATCGCGATCTTCCTCCTGGCAAACCGAACCACATAGTAACTATAACCCACGTCTACCATGTCCATGCCTGCATTGCACTTCCATAATTTCGTCAGCCTCTCCTTCAGCTTTGTGAAGTTCACTCGAATCCCCATAGTTTTCACAATTAACGCGTTAGCCCACTCCAGCCCTACTTCCTCTTCCAGCGCCTCCGAAACCACAAAACTTGGTATGCGCCGATCTCCTCCAACATACTCTTTTGTGATTAATTTCTCCGCAAGCAGATCCCTTCGCATCCCCACATCCTCCTCGGATGGTCCTCCGTTGTTCAGCACATCCTTGAACGATGAAAGTTTTGATCTTGACGTAGAACACCTCCCAGCCGCCATGTCCTGCTTGGCTCGCCCAGGGGAGACCGAAACCCTAGACATCCCTCTTTTTTGTCTCCAAAAGTCTTGTTAGAATTATTTAATGGTATAGTTTTGAAATATACTATAATTTATTGATTTTTTTTACTTATACAAATTTTGAGATATTAATAGTTAAAAAGTGCATTAGCTAATGTATTAATATTAAGGGAGCAGTTATTTCTAAGGTTAAACATTTTTAGTAACATAATTTTCTAACACTATAACACAATCCACATGCACAAGTACCTACTAATGTGGCACTACAAGAATTTCATCGAAAGATGATGAAAAAAAAGACCAATACCGTCGCATAGACCTATGTCGTCTCGTGCTTCAGGCAACAAAGAAAGCGTTAAAAGCGAAAATTTTCAGTGGGGTGAGATGTCATACGTGTTTCCTCTCTTAATTAATCAAGGTCTCGAATTCCAACATTGTGTATGGAGCTGAATTAAATATTGATGTAGATGGGTACACTCCTTATGAAATCTATCTTACTTACCATCATAAATTTTCTTAAAACATCATCTTATTACCAAGTTCCCCCATTACTCATACATAACAACACATAAAAAGTGACAAAGAAAACCAAATTAAACCAACTCAAGCTTAACCACCAAGAATCCTCATGTATCGATACCATTACTAAGTTTTAATTTAGTATCACAACTTCTAATTTGCTTCCCAGATTTGATCAAGTTCGGGCATCATTGATAAAGTTATTCATGTCATTATACAGCTCCTCCGCCGCCTTCTTGTCCGAAAGCTCCATCCCATGGTATCCTCCTTGATTGAACCTCGTAACCACGCTCACCCTGCAGCTCTGCAAGAACTGCGCCAGCTGTATCGACCTATCCACCAATGGGTCCCCATAATCCCCCTTTATGTACACTTTCGGCAGCCTGTTGACCCGGCCCAAATACGTTCCCCCGGAGATTGGGTTGCAGAACTCATGGTCCCTGTTGCAATGGCAGGGCAGGGCAAGCGACCACAGGACATCGCACACGTCCAACGGGACATACTTATCGTCCTTGAGCCTGTTTTCAGACTCCGTTCGGGACATCCCTCCGAAGAAGGCCTGGTTCAGTAGCACCCCCTTGATTTGGAGCGGCTTCAGGTCGAAATCCAGGGCCCTCAGCGCCATGTGGTACGCGATGTTGGCGCCTGCACTGCTTCCGAGGATGAACACCCTAGAAAAATCTACGTGCTCCATCCACGGGTCGCGACCCTGGGTTCCCAAGGCCTGATCCTGTAATAATATAAGAATATTTATATAAATAATTTAGTTCACCATTGCTTTAAATATTTTGAGTTAAATGTTTACCGGAAGATCCCAGTTGATTATATTTTTTTCATATAGTTGCAACAAAAATTTAGGAAAGTCCAAATGAGACGTTTGAAATTGTACAGAGGGAGTAATACCTTGGCCCAAAAGACGGCGTTCAGGGCGTCATCATACGCAAGCGGGAGGCGATGCTCAGGGGCAAGGCGGTACTCCACGGACACGACAACAGCCGGAAATTTTTCAGCAATGTCATTGCAGAAGTTATGGAAGATGACGGTGGAGTTGCTATAGAGGACGAAGTCGCCTCCGTGGATGTAGATGATGAGGGGGAGTTTGGGGGTGTTCTGGTTGGGGATCTTGGCGGCGTTCTTGGCGGGGATGTAGAGGCGGTGGGAGGACTTGTTGTAAGGGCTTAGGGGTATGTCCTGGGAGAGAACGGTGGGTGGTGGAGTGGCGGAGGATTCGTACGGCGTGGGACCGACCATCGGGATTCCGATAGTTCGGTTGAGGGATTTGCCATCTCTGTTCCAGGAGATGCCCAAAGCCTTGAAGGCTTTTTCACATGTTTGGGGACAAACCATGGTGAGGAGTTGGCGATGAATTATGAGGGCAAAATGTAAGGATTGGGCAGATTGTATGAGTGATATATTTTGGGATGAAGGGATTAAATAGGGACACAACAAATTAGTCCTGTATTTAATAGGGACAGTTTACAGTTGTGTGTGAGTTATATGCCTGGCAAGAAAAAATGATATTTTGTACCAAACGTCGAAAGCGAGTTTTTTGGAATTTTTAATAGCTTTCACACAAGGTATGGAATTTTTATTCCCTCGTTCCCATATTCCCTAATGATATAATTTTTATTAGGTTTCTCACAAATTTTGGAATCCAGTTAGGTTACTTCATCGTGCAATATGTTGGGCTAGATAAGATTGGGGATTTACTTATTAAATGTAGGAGACGAGCTAATCTTGATTAGAAAATAACTTGAATAGACAAAGGAATTTTATAGATAGAACAAGCATTTTAAAATATCCAAGTTCAACTACTCATGGATGTTTTTTATAGATATTAATTCTTAGCTTATTTGGGGGAAAATGATATATATGCGTGCATTGGCGTATATACTCATTTATATCTACTTCGCTATACACTGATATAAGTTCTGTAGGCATGAATAATTATGAAAACATCATTTGCTAATAGAAAAATTGTTTGATTTGATAGTTAACAAATTTCGATCGCTAAAACTGTGGTAACTAAAAAATTCGAACGCTAGAACAGAAAATTCTTATAGTATTTATATACGGAAAATTAAAATAATATAAATGCAGTGGAATAAAAATTCATTTTGTTCTGGAAGTACGTTTCATCATCTAAGTATATTAATCCAACTCATTTAGTCATTTGACTCCTTTTTTTTTTTGGTGGGCATTTGACTCACGTAATTAATTCCTTAATGAATACACTAAAACTCTAAAAGCGTTGTGATAGTGCATTCACACAAGGTCAATTCGGTTTATGTCCAGAATTTATTAATTCTGGATATCCAGACTGTGATAAAAATAATAATAAAATATGCTACATGCTGCATTACATAATTTATTTCCATTATAGTGGTCACAAACTAAATGGAAAGACAATAAGTGATTGCACTAATTAATTGCGAAATGTACGCATAAGGGATTTAGATTCCATTAAAATGATGAATGATGTCATAATTGTTGGATGACATTATTATTCAACTGGTTGTGCGAAGAAAAAAAAAATATAGTAGTAGTATTTTGATTATGCACATGCACCACAACTCAGACCTGCGTACATCATAGAGTGTTTGATCTAAACGACACATCACATATCATATATGCAAGCTATATATATAGCACCTACATATTTGAACATTACACCTTTTTTATAAAATAACGCATATGATCATATATCATCTATACATCCAGCATGCAAGTTAATGCATTGAAGCATATATCATATATAACTATAGCATATATGCGAGCTTAAAAATGTTTTTCTCAAAAAAATGTTTTTCTCAAAAAAAAAAACTATAGCATATATGCGAGCTATATATAGCAAGTCCGAATCATCATAGGTACTGGACAAATACTATAAACACATTCCGTTTTGACATTACCATTTATATCATCTACCAGCTACAATTAATTATTTTCTTTCATATATGATGGCACCAAACATGGCAACAAAACAACACAATTTTCAATCATCATATCTTATATATGTGTGTAGCATGTTCTGGATATCCAGAATTTATATATTCTGGACATAAACGGAATTGGTCATTTGACTCTTAGCGTGGGTAGTTATAGTGTATTCATTAAGGAATTAATTACACCAACTAAGAAGCTAATTACAGCAAAATTAATACATTAAATTAACAATATTTTACTTAGAGAACGAAAAGGGTTGTTATTCGTGGATGAAGACGCAGTATTGATATTACATCATGAATAATTATATTAGGATACTCATAGTCTTCAAATAGTGACTCGTATTGAAATAAGGACGGACCTAACCCCTTGGTGGTTGTTCATTTTGGAACATCCGACCAATTGTTGGGATTGGGGGTCGGTGTGCGAACACTAGTACGAGTTTTTCACAAAATTTCATTATCAATATTTTTATTTTTACATTACTACAAGAATTTCGCGGTAGGTGACGAAAGGATTTCGTCGCCTAGAGCGCTAGAGTCGACGAGGTTTTTAGGCGACGACTTCAATAAATTAAAATTTCGTCGCCAAATTCGTCCCCTTGCTGAAATCTTGTAGTGATATATTAAGAGCGACAATTGCAATTTACAAGTCATGTTATGAAAGTGTTACCAAAAAAAAATTCATTTTAAACTTTTACGTAAATATTTTAAAAATGTGGAACAACTACAAATAAAATCCTAGTATTTAATTAGTTTAGATAATGAAATGAAAATGTGTCCATCACTATAACCAAAGGTTTTTTTATTTTATTAATATATTATTAATGAAAATAAAGAGCAAATGCACCTAGGTTTAAGAATAAGTTTGCCAACAACTATAATCCAACAACAAAAGTAACCCAATTAATTGTTTAGATAAGCATTAAAAATTAATTATATTAACAAAATTAATTAAAAAGTTGATTTTACTATTTTGGAATTGATGTACACTCCTAAAAACTTTTCATTTTTATAGAAGTAACCTCATACTTTCATTAAAATAAATTTCAATTTTTACCTTTAATGTACAGCTCTTTTTGTTGAAAAATACTCAAACAAACAAAAAATGTAAAAAAAACCGAAACAAACAGATAAAATTAAGATAATTATATAAAAACTTAACGATGAACGTTGAGCTCGGGGGCAGCCAATCCCCCGAGGCCCCAAGTGTGTCCGCCACTGCATCCGACCAACTCAACCCACCCCTTAGTTTATTAAAAATTGTAATGGGAGTGGTTAGAGTGCTGATTCTATACCTGTAAAGTGCTGAGATGAGTATTTTTATTTTATTTTTTGTAATGGGAGTGGCGATAAAGTAATATTTAGGGTGTATTTTGTGATATTTGTAACGGTGATGTCAATGCATGGTTATATGATGATACTTTCAACTCACCGTATATGATGATACTTTCAACTCATCGTATATGATTCTACTCTCCTACCATATTTACTGCACCATAATCGAATTGAATTGTACTTGAATAGTTAGGTAGGTGTGGCCACACTAAATTGTTCCCATCTTAGTTTATTCATGTACCTATTACTGTAGTAATTAATACATTTCAAATTGTTATTTATTTGACTTATAATTTGAATAGATGACTTCAGGACTACTTTTGCATCACTGGCCACGTAGTATAATTTCTGGTTTGACTTCTTTTTTTTTTTTTTTTTTTTTTTTTTCTGGTTTCATTACATTTCTCTGCTCAAATCAAATACATCAAATTTGTTATCCGGCCATATGGCTTTGCCAAAAAAAAAACTCCATCAAATATGAACGTCAATATTCGATCCACAAATATGATCAGAGTTCTCGGATCTAAATTGTTGCACATGTTGTGTTGGTCGCGAGTTCTAAAATTAACTACGCGATCAGCAGATGATTCTAGCATGACACCATTTAAAAATATTTTTATTAATAAAATAAATTTAGGTCAAAGTTTATGAATAAATGTTACCAAAAAAAGTTCATGAATAAATAATACTATAAAAAAATCAATACACTCATAACATCACAAGACGAGGAGTATGTTGCCAGCAGATTTATCTTATTTTATTTTAATTTTTAACATGTAGTGATATTATTAAGAAAAAAACCCATATGGTCCCAGAATTAGAAAAAAATTCCCAAACAGTCCATTAATTATTGAATTAACTTAATTCGTTCCATAAGTCTCTTAATCCTAGCCAAAACAATCCCAACAGCTCTCAATTGCAGGATTAGGGTGGTCAATGGTGGATTAGAATGGTCAATGCTATAGAACCGGGTTCAATTCAATAATTAGAAAACCCTCAAAAAGTAAAGGAGATAAGAAATTGGAGATAGGAATTTCAATAACCAAATACCCAAGTAGTAATGGAGATTAGAAATTGGAGATGGGAATTACAATATCCAAATACCCAATTGATGGCGGTGGTTGACGGCAGTGGTGCGAATCGCGGAGTGGGCGTTGGCAGCGGCAGCGGCGCGGAAGGGCGGTGGCCGGCGCTGGCAGGAGGTGGAAGGCGGCAGAGGCGAGAGAGAAAAGGGTCGACGGGAAAGGGTGAGGAGACGAGAGAGAGGAAACAATGTGTGTGGCTCGGCGACACCGTTCAGTGCAGCGGCATGCTGGTAGGGCGGTGATAGGCTGGAGATGAGAGAGGGGACGGCGACAGAAAGAAGAGCAACGGGCGAGTGGCGATGGGCTTATGAGAGAGAGAGAGAGAGAGAGAGAGAGAGAGAGAGAGAGAGAGAGAGAGAGAGAGAGAGAGAGAGAGAGAGAGAAGCGAGCCGCGAGGAGAGGGCCGGGGGAGAGGCGGCGGTGGTGGAGTGGCTGGAGCGAGAGAGGGTGAGCAGGAGAGGTAGCAGGGGAGGGGGGTGGGGAGTTGAGGGTTTTCTAAATATTGAGAGTGAGGGTGAGCGGGTGAATTGAACCCGGTTCATATAGCATTGACCATTCTAATCCACCATTGACCACCCTAATCGAAGAAAATTTGATAACAACAAATAGTAAGCCTCTTGCAGGTTAAGACGATAGAATTTGAATAAAAACTCTTTCGTTGGATTGCGCCTTCAAAAAAGTTTAAGAACAATGAACAGGAAACGAGTCCCTTACCCACTATTGATTACAAAACCTAAACTTATCTACCAACTATGAACTACAGACTACAATCTACGTTAAAACTAGGATAAAATAAAAGAGCAGAATTGTTGTGTGGTGTTGATTCTCACGTCTCTGCTGAGTTGCTCAGTATTTATAGGCCTGTCAGTAACCGCCCTTCGCGAACTGCCTTGGTAGTGCTTTTGGTAACCATTGGACACTGTTGACGACTACGAGTCTTCTCTAGTCCGTTGGGATCGAGTGGTCTTAACCTTTTGTTCTACTTCTCTTTGTACGGGCAAGTAGGTCTAGTCGTCCTCCCTGGCTTGGCCGGCCAATAGGTCTAATTGGTCGACTGTCCCTTCGGTCCTGGCCTGATGGGCGGGTAAGTCTTATTTGATAGACTATCCCTTCTGGCCTGGCCAATAAGTCTAATTAGTTGACTGTCCCCTCAGTCCTGGCCTGATGGGCAGGTAGGTGACTGTCCCTTTGGTCCTGGCCTAATGGGCAGATAGGTGACTGTCCCTTTGGTCCTGGCCTGGCGGACAGATAGGTGACTGTCCATTTGGTCTTGGCCTAACGGGCATATAGGTGACTGTCCCTTTGGCCTAACCGGCAAATAGGTGATTGTCCCTTCGGTCCTGGCCTGACGGGCAGGTAGGTCATTCAAAAATTATCCTTAAATTATTTGAATGTTTTGCATAATTTTGTTAAGCAATTTTAGGGGTTTTATTCAATCTTCCTTTCCATTACTTTAGGCCCAAGAGTTTAGGAAAACCCTAAGCCCCCTTATAAGCACCAGATTTGAAAAGCAGTGATTTTTCTTCTTACCTCTGCTCCAGCGTCACCCCCTTCATCGGTTTTCGCTTAGAAAAATTTCGGGTACCAAACTCACAATCGTCGATCTTCACTCCCCCGTCTGTTTCCACCATCTCGCACTTATCACGGGTAAGCTTTCTTAATCTTTTCATTCCCTCTCAAATGTATGATACGTCGTACCTGTATCTTTCACTCTGGAAATTTGATTGGAAATTTTAAAAGCAACGATGTACTGTCTTGGAAATCTGATTGGTGATCTCTTATCGCACTTATTAACCGTCACCATACTGTCTTGGAAATTTATTGATTTGAATCTCTTATTCCCTCTTACTTTGGACCTTGCTGCGCCCCCTTTTCTTTAAAAATTGATGGGCACTAAATTGTTTGTGAGATAATAGTTGCGGTGGAATGTGATAATAAAATTGAAGACCTCCTTGGTCTATAATTAATTCCTTGTCGTGGAAACCTTTTTAGATATAGGCCATGGAATCAATTCGTACTTGATGAGACTGTCTACTAAGATCACAAAAAAAATTAGAAATTTATAGACCAGTCACTAGCATCATAGTAGAGATGTATGATCTAGAAGAGCAATTAGTCTTAATATGTCATTGGCTATTTGGTAGCCATGCTCGTTCAGGCCTAAAAGGTAAGCACTATATTTTTTTAAAATACTACTCTTTCCGGGAGAAGGGAGGGCCGCAACCGTGATATTATTGCAAAACTTGCAAAGTGTGATACAGACCTAAACGGTCAGAAGCAATTACATCAAGCATATAGTCCGGCGGTCTAACAAAATGCTGGACATCTTCCAAAAGAGGATGGCCTTTAAGAAGCCAATCTACAGCTATATTACAAGAACGGGGAATGTGGGAGAAGCAAACATCCCAATCCCAATTAGTCATGTCCCTTATTTGTGAGATCCAATGATGAACAGCAGAGGGAGTCAAATTAGGAGAAGTGATGAGATGAAAGACCTCCAGATTATTGGTCTCCACTTCCAACTTGGGTATGCCCATCATATGAGCCAGCGGCATGGTGAGAAGGATAGCCCAAGTCTCTGCATGCAAACTATCAGAATGAGAACCTTTAGATCTGATGCCTTCCAGCCATGCTCCGGCAGAATTTCAGATGAGACCTCCTGCCATGCTTGAGCCTTGCGATACACTCCCATCACAATTGGCTTTAGCCCAGCCATCAGGGGGTCTTTCCCATCTAGCCCTTGCACAGCACCACGCCTGAACTCCAAACAGCTTGAGTTCCTTCTGGGCCGCCAAAAATTCATGAACAGACCGCCTGACAAAAGTGTGAACTGTATTCCAATGGACACTCACATTGCTGTATAACTCCTTACGTCTAAGTTTCCAGATGAGCCAAATTCCAAAGCCGAAAGTAGCAGCATTAACTTCCCCGATGCTGTTGCAATCATGAGAAGCAATCCAATCTCGAATATTAGAAGACCAAAAGTTGTTTGAAAGGGAGAGACCAAGATGGATCCAAATATGGACTGAAAAAGGGCAGTCCCTCAAAGCATGAATGTTGCTGTCAATATCACCATACTTCCAGCAAGTAAAATCTTGAGATATGCACCTCCTCTGACGTTCAAGGCCTATGAGAAGACGATCATGAGAGGCAAGCCACAAGAATGTTCTAACACGATGAGGCACGGGCCATTTCCAAATGTTTTTCCATAAGTTGTTGAAGGGGAGAGGGTGCGATGAACACAGATGCGCAATGGTACTCCTGATAGAGAAAATGCCATTAGAAGCAGGCCTCCAAAATGGGCGGTCCTCCATGCTCTGGTTCAAAGAAACCAGGAGGTGGATGAGGGACTGAAGACCATCCGAAGACAGGATTGTGTTGAGTTCTTGCAATTTCCATGATGATTGATCCATATAAGAAGCAACATTAATCCTATTAGATGCATTTTTTTTTTTACCACATTTGGTGAAGCTCGTACCTGAGATCGCCATGGAGTTGAATTGGCCATTCTGTTAATCAATATATAACATTGGTCAAGCTAGAATAATTAGTCCTTGCCAATGTGAATAATTGCCCATCCTATCAAATGACCTGTAAATTGGAGATAATATATAACCAAATAATAATTGGTAACTAGTCAATTGGCAATTAGTTGATAACAATTCCTAATGATAACTACTGCTCCTGGCCTCTTCATTCCATCCTACCCATTGAGCTCGTTGAGCATTCATTTAAAAAATAGTGAAGCCAAATGAATTCAGGTCTTATCCTTGTCACCAACTATGATCACTATCCCAGAAATTCTTTTAATTAGCTCAATTTGCCTTTAGTAGTTTCGTTCAAGAAGAGGAATTTTCCAATTTACACTATCTTCAGGCATTTGCTTAGTCTCGTTATAGCAGCCTATAGACTGAAAGCCACGTCTTCTTTCTCTTTTTTGGCCGCCCATGATAACTTTTGAACATTTGCTTTGTTTTTGTGAGTAAACTTTTACCATGTGCTTCTATTATATTTTTCATATAATTAGAATCTTCAGACATTTTTTACTTGATAAATAATATGTTATATTCAATGATAATATTTTGAAGCTAACCAGTTCATAACTTGGTCGAACTCTTAATAGTTATGGCTAGCATCATATCCGATCTAATATTTCCATTCGGGATTAATGTGGCCCCACAAACGTCAACCACAGAATTGTCATTATTGGGCAACACTCCTCCTGACCCACTTCTCCAGTGTTCAGGTTCTACCGTGCGGGTCCGACCATTTTTCCTTACCCCTGCTGATGCTGGAGATGCACCTGGTTGTTTGTTGGGTCATGGGAAAAACATTTTGGCTCACTACGAGGGACTTAAATTGGATTGTTTGAGGGTACGGGATTCGTTCATTTAAAGAAGAACATTAGCGTAAGTATGGTATTGACCAACCAATTCAATCCTCCACACTACCCTTTGAGGCTAGAGAAGGGTTTTTGGCCATTATGATGTGCTTTTGGGATTCGTCAATGAATGGCTTCCTATCTCCCAATGGCATGATGAGCCCTACTTTATTGGGTGTAGCCTTGCTTGCCCGGCTTTCTATTGCTGGGCAGGACGTTGCCACTATCCATGATGCCCCTTCATATAACATCTGATAATGGCCAGAAATGTCCATTATTTTCAATCCATTTCCGTGTCTGAAACGGGCATTTGATCGCATTCTGGTCTTATATTAAATAAGAAAGCAGTTGAATTGGACTGATTTATGCATAATTGTAAAAATAATAAGCTGGTATGAAAAATACATAAATATGTAGTTTTATTATACATTTATGTTAGAAAAATCCAAAAACATGAGGAAAAAAAAAGAAAAAAAGGAATGGAAAAGATGGGCAAAATAATAAATCAGCCCACACACAAAAAAAAAACCAAGAAGATGGGAAAAGAAGAAAAAGCCCACAAAAAATTGAGATTCGGCCCATCTGGCCCAACTAATCAGTGTCCGGAGCATGCCGGTCGCTAGACCCCTGTCGAGAAACATGATCTCGCGACAGGGGGGTGTCTAGCGACACAACAGCCAACTGAAGAGAAGGTCAGTCCAGGAAGACCATGTCGCTAGACCCGTGGCGCGAAGCATGGTCTAGCGACACGGGATGGTTCCGCGCCACAAGCAGCGAATGAAGAAGAAGCCATGTCCCTAGACTCCTGTCGCTAGCCCTGTGGCGCGAAACATGGTCTAGCGACAGGAGTATGTTTAGCGACACAAAAGGCAAGATGAAGACTCAGTCAAGAAGCCTTGCGACATGCAGCCTCATCTCGCGCCACACCGCGTGATATCGCGCCACACCGCGTAGTCTCGCGACATGAAGGAAGGCTGTGATGTGTGTGAGTCTTACGACACAATGGGCCTCAGACCAAGGCCCATGGGCCTAGGGTTTCACTTCTATAAATATGAGGTGATCCCCTTGTGCTCAGGAGTTAGAATTTCATTCTTGAAGACAGCTTGGAGAGATCAGTCTTTAGGTAGTTCTTAGTTTAGTTTAGCTTATTTTTATTTTCTGGTATTATTTAATTTTTGCACTAGCTTAGCATATATTAGTTTTATTTTAATGATGTTCTTCCTTTCAATAGTTTAGGTAGCCACTGTTCACAATTTTATTTTGTTATGAATCTTTGGTTTTTAGGGTTTGTAATACCCAAAATGATGGGTATTAACAAACCATTAATAAAATGGGAAAACATTCTTGATTTGTATCCCAAAAAAATGAAATGGCTCTCACACCCCATGGATTCTTACTGCTTTAATTTTATTTTGGTCATTTGACCTTAATTCGCTATGTTTTATGCTTACTGTTTTCATTTTTGTGGATAATGTTTCATGTATGCGTGTGATCAAACCCTAGATTAGGACCGTGCTTTAATTTCGTAAATACTGTTTTAGTTAGATTTATATTTTTGTTCAAGCATGTTCTTATTAGATTTATATTATGTTTGATTATTTTTAGCGTAGAATCACTTTTTGATCTGAAATAGGGTAAGATCACGCTGTTTGCATGCTACTGTTCTTTTTTTGCTTTTTTGACTTGTGTCCAGAACCACCCCCATGTCGCCAACCTCTTCCAGTCGCGAGAACACGTCTAGTGACAGGAAGGTAGTCTCGCGACATGGGTGTCTTGGGATACTTGTTTTATAAATTTTGAAACCCTCAGTTGTGAGGCAATCCTGTCGCGAACCCACGGTTCGCGACATAATTCTTGCTTAGCGACTGAGGACCAAATCCTTTGTTTTTATTCTGGAAGGCCCCTGTCGCGAGACCCCTGTCGTGAGACCATGTCTCGCGACACACTTTTTAGTCTCGAGACAGGAAATTCTGCCTTAGCAAATATTTTGAAAACACCAGTCGCTAGACCATCCTGTCGCGAGACCACGTCTCGCGACACACTTTTGAGTTTCGCGACTGGGAACCCAATACTTAGAACAATTTCTGAAAAACTTCATGTTGCTAAACTCCTGTCGCGAGACCACATCTCGCGATACAATTTTGGTCTAGCGACAGGAAGTCACTGCCTTGCAAAAATTTTTAAATTTAACCTATCGCGACACTCATGGCGACTGGCAATTGGTTTAAGGACTGGGAAAACCCTAACATCAAATTCTTTTATTCTCCACCCCTCATGTCGTGATCCTCCCGTCATGGACCCACGGTTCATGACGCAATTCTGTCTCACGAAATGCATGGCACCCTCTTGCCAAAATTTTATGTTTCTCCATATCCGACCATTAATTAATTGAACCCTTAAGTAATTAATTACTGATTATGATTAGCAATAATTGAAATCAACAATTACCATGATTAAAGGACCTTTGTTCAATTCTCACTAAAACAATTTTCTATGAACAAAACCTTAATGCCTTAAGCAGATAATCTGGACTGTAATTAATTATGGTATGAAGGATTATTTAAGTCATTAATTATGGATTAATTCCATAATCTTGCATGAGAAACCAATGTCTCTCATACAAGGCATCCTCTTTTATTTTATTTACTTTCATTTTATCTTTTTCGAGATGTGTGAATGAACAGTAAAAGATATCACAGAATAATGTTGGCGAACGGTCCCTTCACCGGGAAATGAAGTAGCCTGTAGTCTGTATATTAATTACTGTTTATTATTTTGCATGGTTTGGATAATGATTAATGAGGTCAGGCGAACGGTCCTTTCACCAGGAAATGAAGTAGCCACTCAGTTAATTACTGTCCAAATACAACTTTAGTTTCTTTATCTTAATTTCAAAACCCAAATTCTAATCTGTAATATGAATCAGCCAATATCTGTCAATATTAGCTGATGAGTATTGCAGAGAGGAAACATGTAGGTTTTTATCTGAATTCGCAGACAGTAGAGGCCCAACCGGTAGCGATACTGCCATTATAGGGTTTCTGCGGTCTAAATTCATCCCATCCGAGTAATTGGGAAATTGGATAGCAGATGTTTGCAATCCACCCGATTATTCTGCCACCACTTTTAGCCCCATGGCTTCCTCATATCTGTGTCTCACATTCTGTCTAGACCCACCTCTATATTTTGGGTCAATTAATTTTACACTTCCATATATCCATATGCATGCTAATATTATGTAATTATTGTGGTCTATGGTATTTTGGGATCCTTCCCTTGGACGTTAGAAGTCTAGATTTAAACAGATATTACATATTAAATTTCCACCAAAAATTCATTCATAAAATCCGGATCTAAGTAAGGGATAAATTCCTCAGTTATGACTAGTTCATATTCGATCAAGGGTTAATTTTGGGAAATTAGAAGCAGAGTCAGCGATTAGGTCTCTTCTAGACTGAAAGAGTCTGTGTTCTTATTGAGAGTCTAGTACCTGTTTAGGGAATGGTTTTCAAATTTATTATTTTCCAAAATTGCTATGTGTTGGGAATTTAGTCTTAACTGTTACACTGAGATAGGATTCACTTGGATTCAAATACAGTGTGATAGATAATTCTAGAGGAACAATACGTAGGCCTTGGTTATTTTCTAAGATAGGGTTGAGTTCCTTCCAACTGCTATCCTCTTCTGCCAAAGCCTATTCTGAGTCCGGAGTGAGTGCATACGGAACGAACTAATCTATTAGTTCGTTTCATTAGTTTGTATCTCATAATCATCCGGAAGGACGTGAATACTGCGAGCGGTTCGCCGAGATCCAGGAATTCTTGATCCACATCCGGTCATCCTGACCGGGGGCTTTCATTTACTACCAGTACGAAGCTTTTGAAACTTTCGAGCGATAGGATTTTAAAATGCTTTCTTTAGTGCTTTCTTTTAATCGCTTTTGTAGAGGTCACTCGGAAGCATCGCAAGGTCTTCTAACTGCTACTAGGACTGAGAGTTAAGGGATAGGACTGAGAGTTAAGGGATAGTTCAGGCTTATTATTAGATTTTGGGTGTGACATGAGGGAATGATAGCAGTACTTGGCACTTCAACTAATGATTTGTCAGGTGTTGCTTGTTCACCACAGATGAAATAACATACCCTGGCCGGGGCAGTTATGAATCTGTGGTATCTTAGAATTTGTGGTCTTAAAAACATGTAAACTCATACTGTAAATACTTGTCTGTTAAAGGGAACATAGTACTGAGAGCATGTGAACTAGCTATCTGACAGGATTATCCCAAACAAATACATGTGTATTAAAAATGGAAGTTTAATTATGCTTTATCTAAATCTTGTCCAATCTTTATTCTTTTCTCCCTGTCCCTTCTGTCATCATTTTGAATCAGCTTCATAGCTAGTATAGCTTAAATTTACAGTTTTCTTAGCATAATTTTTACTGCTTCCATAGGATAATTTTAGCCGCTTTCTAGACCTAGATTTAATTGCTTTGTAGCCTAGAGTTATCCGCATTGTAGAATAATTTTATCTGCTTTTATAGTGTAGTTTAAATTATGTCAATTAGATGTTAGCATGAATCCACTATGAATCGAGTAACCGAGTTGAAAATCTTGTAAAATGGCGTGAGACCTGCTTCCATCGCGCATCCTCCAATGAACGATCCGGACTTACCTACAAACTATTGCAATTTTTGACACCGTGCGCTTTCGGGCCACAGTTTCTTAAAACGAGTAATAAAAACGTGGCAACCTATAAATATATCCCTAATCCCAACTCCATCATCATAAATTGACTTTCATTAAATAAAATTTAGACCGGGATTATTATATTTCGAAAATACTCGTGTGGGAAAACTGTCAAAAGTTTCATGGCGCCGTTGCCGGGGATGATGCAGTGCCGTTTTATAAGAGAATTAAACTCCTGATTTACTCATAGCTAGTGTACATAAACAAAAACATCTTAGTCTCAAAAATCAATCACACATTTAGAGTAGTAAAACCTCGGGATGTTGCAGGTACTATCCTTATTGAACAAAGCTGTACATGCAACGAAGAAAGGAAACACTACTTGAACTTCCACTCAACCTCGAGATAGAAATGGAAGCAAGACGAATCAGAGCCCTCACTAAGCAGAGGAAACAGTAGGAAAAGAGGGAACGTGTAAGGCAATCTCTGCCTTCGTCCAGTACAAGCAGCGGAGTTTCTGACATGGCACAGTTACCAGGGAACCCACCCATCATTCCTGATAACCCTGTCATCATTGACAACAACCCACCGCCACTACATGAAAATCGAGACGGAGATGACGACGATACAGATGACCCTCCATTGAAAGAAATTCAAGGAGAGGGGAATCTCCCTAACGTCGGTAATCAAAATCTCAACCCACCACCTCCCCAAAACCAGTTTAATAACCCACTCAACCAGAATAATCCAGACAATCAAAATTTCCAGAATCCTCAGTTCCAAAACCCTCAATACAATCAACATCAGAATCCTCCCAACCCAAATGATTTCAATGATCCAAGAAACTACTATCCAAACAAAAACTTTTACCCACAACACTATCAAGGAGGGCCAGGGAATAACCAACAGGCGGCAGCTGCTGACTACATGCAGCCCATTCTGGAGCCATATTTGAACATTCCTGGGCAAGCTCCATTCTTGGCCAGGAATCTTGAATTAAAGCCAGCGCTCATCAACCTTGTTCAGAGCAATCAGTTCGCAGGGGCAAATCATGAAGACCCGCATGACCATTTGCAAACTTTCCTAGAATTGTGTGACACCATTAAGAATCATAATGTATCTCATAACACTATTCATTTGAGATTATTTCTATTCACTTTGTTTAGTGGAGCACGAACGTGGTACAAATCGCTGCCAGTCAATCAGAAGTCCATATGGGAAGAAGTGATCAGAAACTTCCTGGCGTAGTACTTTCCGGAATCTAAGGTGGATGAATGCCGATCAAAAATTGCGGAGTTCAAAATGAAATCGGAAGAGTCCTTGTACGACGCCAAGGAGCGATTCTTCAATCTACTTAGGAAGTGTCCCCAGCATGGTTTTCATGACTGGGAACAATTGAGGAAATTTTACAGCGGTTTAACCCCCATCTTGGAAATACATGCTGACGCTACTGGTGGTCAACACCTGTTGTACATGCCCATGGATCAGGCCTGGGCCAAAATTGAAGCAATGACTGTGAACAGATCTGTTTTAACTGATGATGTTAATCCCCCTCCCCCTCGTGGTTTATGTGCTGTAGGTACAGCAGGCAAATCTGAATTGGAAAAATTGAAGGATCAAGTGGCCGTATTGGCCCTGAATCAAGAATCTCGGAGTTCTACTCAAAATGCTGAAGTTGTTTGTGGATCATGCCAAGGCCCACATCCCACTGAAGCTTGTCAAGAGGTGACGAATGAAAGCTGTAACTATGCGGGTGGGTTCCAAAACCGACACCCTAACCTTTCATACTCCAACAACAACGATTTGAATTCACACCTATTGACCCAGCCCCAACAGTTTAACCAACTAAGGCCCCAGCATTTCAACCCAAATTTTCAGCCCCAGATTCTAGCTAGGCCACCTCAGAACCAGAATTTCCAAAATTTCCAGCAGCCACAGAATCAGTTTGTTCCAAACCAAAACCAAGCCCAGAACCAGTGGAATCCACCTTCACAGAAGCCCCCATCCAGACTTGAGAACATCATGACTGAATTTATCTCTAGCCAAAAAGAGATAAACACACAGCTGCAGGCTTCTATAAGAAACGTGGAGACCCAGGTGACACAAATGGCCAAGGAACTCTAGAAGAGAGATCAGGGAACTTTACCGAGTAGCTCGGAAAAGAACCCACAATGCAAAGCCATCACACTGAAGTCGGGCAAGGTTCTGGCAGGGCCATAGATCAAGGAAATGCAAGGGAAAGGGTCTGAGAAGGAAAGTGTTGAGGAGAATCAGGAAGCATATGAGGAAGGAGAAAAAGAGAGAGAAACTGAGACAGCAGACCTCAGTGGAAAAACTGGTAAAGGTGAAGGTACAATTTCTGACCCTTCACCACAAAAACCTTTTGATAATAAAAAGTTCATGCTAAGGGTGTCATACCCGACCAGACTTAAGAATAAAGAACAGGATCTTAAATTTGAAAAATTTCTGAAAAGGCTGCAAAAAGTAGAAATAACCATTCCTCTCATCGAAATGATAGCTGAAATGCCAGCATACGCTAAATTTCTGAAAGAATTAGTTTCAGGAAAAAGAAGGATTGAACAGGAGGAACTTGTAGTTCTTAACAATACATGCAGTGCTATCATCCAGCGCAAGCTCCCGGAAAAGCAAGAAGATCCAGGCTGCTGCATGCTGCCCATTCAAATTGGGAGAATCAAAGCAGGAAAAGGCCTCTGTGATCTTGGCTCCAGCATCAATGTCATGCCTTTGGCAATGGTGCAACGCCTTAAGCTGGGACAGATCGAGCCAGTCAAAATGAGGCTCCAATTGGTGGACAGATCCATCACAAAACCTGTTGGCATCCTCAAGGACATCATAGTGAAAATTGGGAACATCTTATTCCCAGTCGATTTTGTGATTCTAGACATAGAGGAGGATTTGGACATGCCGTTGATCTTGGGGAGACCCTTCCTTGCAACATGCGGAGCACTGATAGATGCAAAAGCTGGACGGGTGACACTGCGAGTCGATGAGGAAGAGGTTACATTCGACATGGCACAATTGCAGAAATACCCAGATGATGGGTTCTGTTCATCTAAATCTGTAATAGTTAGAAGTGATGAGAGAGAGCTTGACTCTGGATACGATGATGATGAAATGATGCTGAATGAACTATCAAAGCAGGTACTGAAGGCTGCCGGTGCTGAGCCAAAGGAACAGTGCAGCGCTGTCCAATTTGAGGATCCCGAATCTGGGGACCTTGAAGCATACGACGGCGTTGATTTCACTGCACAAGGGAACGATGGCACCGAAGAGGAGGAAGTGGGCCATGTACTGACGCAGGGTCCCGAAGGTAAATCTGATCTCCCACTATCCATTTCTCGCAAAATGCTCCCTTCCATTGAATGCCCACCAGAGCTTGAACTTAAAACATTACCGGAGCATCTCAAGTATGCGTTTCTCGCATAACATAAAAAATTACCTGTGATTGTTTTGGCTAAGCTCTCCCAAGAGTAGGAAAATGCTCTGGTGGTTGTTCATAAGAAATATGTACGTGCAATAGGTTGGACCATTTCTGATATAAAAGGAATAAGCCCTTCTATTTGCATGCACAGGATTTTAATGGAAGAAGAGTATAAACCCTCCCGTCAACCCCAAAGGCGTTTGAACCCCCTCATGCAAGAAGTGGTAAGGAAAGAAGTTATCAAGCTCTTAGATGCTGGTATAATCTATCCTATATCTGACAGCAAATGGGTTAGCCCAGTGCAGATCGTACCAAAACGAGGAGGGATGTGCATAACCAGAAACGAGCAAGGAGAAGAGGTCGCAACAAGGCCAGAGACCGGATGGAGAGTTTGTATCGACTACCGGAAGCTGAATGAGGCCACCCGCAAAGACCATTTTCCATTGCCATTTATTGATCAGATGCTTGAGAGGTTGGCAGGGAGAGATTTTTATTGTTGATGGATATTCGGGTTATAACCAGATTGTCATTTCTAGCGAAGACCATGAAAAAACAAATTTTACTTGACCTTATGGCACTTTTGCCTATAGGCGTATGTCATTTGGTCTTTGCAATGCACCCGCTACTTTTCAACGATGCATGATGTCTATATTTTCTGAATTTATCGAAAAATGCATAGAAAAGTCTTCATGGATGACTTCTCTGTATATAGAGATACATTTGAAGAATGTTTGACCAATCTTGCTAAGATTTTAAAGAGATGTGAGGACACTGACTTGGTTTTAAACTGGGAAAAGTGCCATTTTATGGTCACTGAGGGCATAGTGTTAGGTCACCGCATCTCACGTGCATGCATCGAGGTCGATCCGGCCAAAGTCTCCATCATTTCCAATCTCCCTCTCCCCAATTCAATAAAATCGGTTAGGGGCTTCTTAGGGCATGCCGGTTTTTATTGGAGATTCATTAAGGATTTCTCTAAAATTGCCAAGCCGCTCACTAACCTACTTTGTAAAGAAAATTATTTTGTAATAAATGAAGCGTGTGTCCAAGCCTTTGACACGCTCAAAACGATGTTAGCTTCTGCTCCAATTGTGCAACCACCCGATTGGTCACTGCCATTCGAGGTGATGTATGATGCAAGTGGTCTTGCAGTGGGAGCAGTTTTAGGGCAACATAAGGATGGGAGACATTGCGTAATTCATTACGCAAGTCATGCCTTGAATGAAGATCAAATAAACTACACCACTACAGAAAAAGAGATGTATGCTGTAGTCTTTGCGTTTGACAAGTTCAGACAGTATCTTATTGGTACAAAGACTATAGTATACACTGACCACAGTGCACTTAGATACTTGTTCAGCAAGCAAGACACAAAACCTCGTTTAATCGGGTGGGTGTTGTTGCTGCAAGAGTTTGACATCGTAATAATGGATAGGCGAGGTCGAGATAATGGTGCTGCTGACTACTTATCTCGATTAGAAAATGATAAAAATGAAAAAGCCGTTAATGAAGAGTTCCCGGATGAGCAGTTGTTCGCACTGCATTTGCATGACCAAGCGTGTCCATGGTTCTCCGACATTGCTAACTTTTTGGCATGTGGGATAATTCCACCATTCCAACAGAAATACACAAGGGCAAAATTCTTCAAAGAAGTAGTGAACTACTTCTGGGAAGACCCTTTCCTGTTCAAACACTGCGCTGATTCTATGATCAGACGATGTGTGACTGAGTCTGAGGCTTACCAAATCACCAAGAAATGCCATGAATCTGAATATGGAGATCACCACGGTCCCACTCGAACTGCCCACAAGGTACTCGAGTGTGGCTTTTTCTGGCCCACTATTTATGAGGACTGCAAGGTGTTTGTAAAAGCATGCGACATATGCCAAAGATTGGGAAATATTTCCAAGAGGGATGAGATGCCTCAGAAAGGAATTCTCACGCTTGAGATTTTTTATGTATGGGGTATTGACTTCATGGGACTGTTTCCACCGTCAGGTGGAAACTACTATATCTTGGTAGCTATCGATTACGTGTCCAAGTGGGTCGAGGCGGTCGCATTACTGACCAATGATGGTAGCCAAGTCATAAAGTTCCTCAAGAACAACATTTTCAATCGATTTGGCATACGTAGGGTGATAATATCTGATGGAGGAACATATTTTGTTAATAAATCCTTTGAGAACCTAATGCTTAAAACTGGAATCCTCCATAAGATAGGCACGCCTTATCATCCCCAAACAAATGGTCAAGTCGAGGTATCCAATCGCGAGATCAAACATATACTCGAAGCCACTGTTGGGAGAACCCGTAAGGATTGGGCACGTAAGCTCAATGATGCTCTATGGGCATATCGCACAGCATATAAGACTCCCATTGGGATGTCTCCATACAGGCTTGTCTTTGGAAAAGCTTGTCATTTGCCCGTAGAGTTAGAGCATAAAGCTTACTGGGCCGTTAAAATGCTTAATTTTGATCCGAAAGTTGCTCAGGGCAAGCGCAAGTTGGACCTCAATGAGCGTGTCAAAGGCTTGGACACACGCTACATTTATTACAAAAGAATTTTCTTTACAAAGAAGGTTAGTGAGCGGCTTGGCAATTTTCGAGAAATCTTTAATGAATCTTCGGTAAAAACCAGCATGCCCTACGAAACTCCTAACCGATTTTATTGAATTGGGGAGAGGGAGATTGGATATGATGGAAACCTTGGCCGGATCGACCTCAATGCCTGCACGTGAGATGCTGTGACCTAACACTATGCCCTCAGTGACCATAAAATGGCACTTTTCCCAGTTTAAAACCAAGTTAGTGTCCTCACATCTCTTTAAGATCTTAGCAAGATTGGTCAGACAATCATCAAACGTATCTCCAAATACAGAGAAGTCATCCATGAAAACTTCAATGCATTTTTCGATAAATTCAGAGAAAATCGACATCATGCATCTTTGAAAAGTTGCTGGTGCATTGCAAATCCAAAAGGCATGCGCCTATAGGCAAAAGTGCCATAAGGGCATGTAAAAGTTGTTTTTTCGTGATCTTTACTGGCGATCACAATTTGGTTATAACCTGAATATTCGTCCAAAAAACAATAAAATTCCCTTTCCGCCCACCGTTCCAACATTTGATCGATAAATGGTAAAGGAAAATGGTCCTTGCGAGTGGCTTCGTTCAGCTTCCGGTAGTCTGTGCAGACTCTCGATCCGGTGACCGGCCTTGTTGCAATTTCCTCTCCTTATTTTTGAGAAATGGGTAGCTGGATATCAGATTTACCTTTCGGATCCTGCATCAGTACAGGATCTGCCTCCTTTTGGTCGGCGTCTTCATTGAATTCGGCGCCGTCAAACTCCTCCAAATCCCAATTCCGGGATCGGCGAAGTAACCAGCGCTGCAGCCTTCGTGCTCCACGCCTGCAGGCTTCAGTACCTGCTTTGAAAGTCCATCCATCATCATTACAACATTGTATCCAGAGTCAAGCTCTCCCTCACAGTCAATCTCCTCTCCACTAACTATTACAGAATTGGTTGAACAGAACCCATCATCTGGGTATTTCTGTAACTGTGCCATGTCGAACGTACCTTCCTCCTCATCAACTCGCAGCGTCACTCTCCCAGTTTTCGCATCAATCAGTGCTCCGCCTGTTGCAAGAAAGTGTCTCCCCAAGATCAACAGCATGTCCAGATCCTCCTTTATGTCTAGAATCACAAAATCGACTGGGAATAAGATGTTCCCAGTTTTCACTATGATGTCCAAGAGGACGCCAACGGGCTTTGTGATGGATCTGTCTGCCAACTGGAGCCTGATTCTGACCGGCTCAATCTGTCCCAACTTCAGGCGCTGCACCATTGCCAAAGGCATGACATTGATGCTGGAGCCAAGATCATAAAGACCTTTTCCTGCTTTGATCTTCCCGATTTGAATGGGCAGCGTGCAGCAACCTAGATCTTCTTGCTTTTCTGGAAGCTTACGCTGGATGATAGCACTGCATGTATTGTTAAGAACTACCAGTTCTTCCTGCTCAACTCTTCTCTTTCCTGAAACTAATTCTCTCAGAAATTTAGCGTACGCTGGCATTTCAGATATCATTTCGATGAGAGGAATAGTAATTTCTACTGTTTGCAGCCTTTTCAGAAATTTTTTAAATTTTAGATCCTGTTCTTTGTTCTTTAGACACGCTGGGTACGGAACCCTTGGCATGAACTTTTTATTATCAAAAGATTTTTTTGGTGAAAGGTCAGAAATTGTACCTTCACCTTTACCATTTTTAGCGTTTTTAGGTGCAGCTTCAGTTTGCAAGTCAGCTGTCTCTTTTTCAGCATCAATTTCATTCTCCTCAATATCGTTTCCCATTTTTTTTCTTTTCCCAGCTTTTCCTTTCTTTCCGGACCCTTCAAAACTTTACCAGATTTCAGTGTGATGGCTTTACACTGAGGGTTTTTCTCAGCAGTGTTGGGCAGTGCTCCTTGGTCCCTTTTCTGCATTTCCTTGGCCATTTGTCTAACCTGAGTCTCCACGTTCCGTATGGAGGCTTGCAGCTGATTATTGATTTCTTTCTGATTGGTAATGAAATCAGTCATGAGGGTCTCCAATCTGGAAGGTGGTTTCTGCTGGTTTTGGTTCCAATTCTGGTTCTGGTTCTGGTTGGGATTTGGATGGAACTGCTGCTGGCCTTGAAAATTGTGGTTTTGGTTTTGGAAAGTTTGGTTCTGGTTAGGTCTCTGCTGTATTTGAGGCTGAAAGTTGGGATTCTGAAAATTTTGAGGCCTGGGATATAACTGTTGGTTTTGTTAGAAATTTTGTGGCTGACTGAACTGGGCTGGCTGGGTTACATGTGTGCATTCAGAGCGTTGTTGTTTGAGTAGGATAGGTTAGGGCGACGGTTGGGAAACCCTCCAGCGTAGTTGCAGTTTTCAGTTGTGACCTGTTAGCAAGCATCGGTGTGATGTGGTCCTTGACAAAGGCCACAAGTTGCATCTGATGTCTGTACTTGCGCGGAACTGCCTACTTCTTGGTTCAATGACAGCACTGCCACCTGGACCTTCAGCTTTTCAAGTTCTGTCTTCCCTGGAGTACCTACAACACACAGACCACGGGGAGGGGTTGTTTCTGCATTATCATCATTTAAAATTGTTTTGTTTACAGACATCGTTTCAATCTTAGCTCATGCTTGATCCATTGGCATATGCAGCAGATGTTGCCCTCCTGCGGCATCTAACACGTGTTTCTAGGCTGGCGTCAGCCCGCTGTAAAACTTTCTCAGTTGTTCCCATGCCTGGAATCCGTGTTGTGGGCATTTCCTCAACAAATTCATGAATCTCTCCTTCGCATCGTACAGAGATTCCTCTGGTCTCATCTTGAACTCAGCAATTTTTTATCTCCCTTCATCAACCTTCTATTCCGGAAAATATTTTACCAGGAAATTTCGAACTATGTCCTCCCACGTGCTTCTCTGATTGACTGGCAACAATTTGTACCATGTTTTTGCTCCGCTTGGAAGTGAGAACGGGAACAACATCATTCGGATTGTATTCGGAGCAACTCCTTGGTTCTTGATGGTGTTACATAGTTCCAAAAACATTGCTAAGTGGTCGTGTGGGTCCTCATGGTTGGCCCCAGCGAACTGACTGTTCTGTACCAAGTTAATCAATGCTGGCTTGAGTTCGAAATTCCTAGCAATGATAGGTGCCCTGCCTGGAATGTTTAGGTAGGGTTCTATAATGGGTTGCATGTAATCTGCTGCGGTTGGCTGTTGATTGTTGTCTAGTCCTCCTTGGTACTGAGGCTGCTGGTTGTAATTCTGATAGTAATTACGGGGATCATTGGGATCATTTGGATTGGGAGGAAACTGGTTTTGGTTAAACTCGGGGTTGTGATACTGAGGGTTGGGGTTATTTGGGACGTTTTGGTTGTTCTGGTTGTTGGGAGGAACCTCGAAGGGTTGCTGGCCGAGGTTTTGTACGTTCCCATCTCCCTGAATGACCTGAGGAGGGGGATCGTCCAAATTCTCGTATTAACATCCTCGGGATCCTATTGGATATGCTGGAGTGGTGGGTTTTGTGGTATGACTGGGGGAATGCTGTTATCTGCCATTTCAGAGATATCACTGCTAGTGCTTGGAGAAAATAGTTCCTGCCTTTCCCGTTCTTTTCTCTGTCTAGCTTGAGCCCTCAGACGTCGAGCTGTTATTTCAATTTCAGAGTTGAACGGGATCTCAGCGGGAGTTTCCTAACTTCGTTGCATAAAACAGCGGTTTCAGCAATGACAGTACCTGTACAATCCCAGGTTAAAATGGATTCGGTGATGAATAAATATTTCTATGTATAAGCTAACTATGAGCAATCAGGAATGTAACTCTATAATAAAACGGCGCTGCATCCTCCCCGGAAACGGCGCCATGAAACTTTTGACAATTTCTCACCACGAGTATTTTCGAAAATAAATTAATGAAAAATCCCGGTTTAAGTTTTATTTAAAGAAACCACTTTATCCTATGGAAGCAGTAAAAATTATTCTAAGAAAGCTATGAATTATGCTATTGCTAACTATGAAGCTGATTTTAAAGATGGACAGGAAGAAAAATATAAAAATTGGACAAGATTTAGATAAAGCATAATTAAACTTCCATTTTTATACACAGATCTTTGTCTGGGATAATCCTATCAGATAACTAAATTCTCATGCTCTCAGTACTATGTTCCCTTTAACAGACAGGTACTTACAGTATGAGTTTACATGTTCTTAAGACCACAAATTCTAAGATACCACAAATTCATAACTGCCCCGGCCAGGGTATGTTATTTCATTTGTGGTGGACAAGCAACACCTGACATATCATTAATTGAAATGCCAAGTACTCCTATCATTCCCCCATGTCACACTCAAAGATTCTAACTGAGCCTGAACTATCCCATAACTCTCAAACCTAGAAGCAGTTCCGCTACTTTCAATACATCTGAGTGAGCTCTAAAGAAAGCATTTAAAAGAAAGCGATAAAGAAAGCATTTAAAATCCTATCACTCGGAGGTTTCAAAATGTAATACTCGAGAATTTTGCAACATAAAATAAATAAATAAATAAAATAAATAAATAAACATTAAATAAAACAATAACAATAAATAAACATAAGAAATAAACAAACATAATACATAGTTAAGGAAATGAGAAATGGAACTAAGTTTAATAAGGAATTAAAATTCCAATACCTGTAAAGCCAAAGATAATGTAATCAAATAAATTGTACACGGGGACCCGACACCAATGAACTCGAGAATTCGAGGCCAATATTAAATCTAGACCCGAGTAAAAGTGTAGATAGGAAGTTGGAGTCCGGAAATAGCCTGGAAATCGGAATCCGAGAACATAGAGGGATAGAAGTCCGAAAGAGAGGAGGAAATGCCCGACGGATCGCACGATCCACCCGGACCGAAGTCCAGGCGGAGACCGCGCGGTGGCCGCACGGGGTTTCCTCAAGAGGGCGCGCCAACCCCGCGCCATGTGGCAGTAACAAACAATGCGAGATTTTCTCGCCCGAATCCGGATTTTTCGACTTCAGTTGCTCACATTGCGGCTCAAGACTCATTAGGGCAGACCTTGGACGTCCCCTAGGTCTTGTCCATCTATAAATAACCCTCTCAAGTAACCCCAAACACTTTTCAAACCCTACGAAAAATCTCTACACGATAAACCCTAATTCCGGAGTCGTCGAAGGCACGAAACCAAGCAAAGGGACTGTCTTGGACGAAAATTGAAAGGCCTCTAACGTTGTGGTAAGTTCTGATCCGATCTCTTTCCATTCGTGATTCGAAAACGAGTCCTAACGCCATCCTTTTCTTTTCAATACCCCGAACCGGATCTAGGACGAAGAACCCGATGAACCGAGGAGATAAACGGTGGACTGTGATATGAGCTTAATTGTATATATATTTTGTTTTTTATTTGATGCCAACTTGGATCAAATTTGATTATATATGCTAATAATTGTTGGTTTTAGTATTTTTGTGTAGATCTTACAAATTCACATATTTTGGAGCTAGAGAGTTAAGGACAGCAGCACAATTGGTCTTAGGCGTGGGCACGAGCAAAGACGCACCAGCAGACTAAAGTAAACCTGGAGCAGTACAAGTCTTTTCGGAAATTGCAAACAAGCCCCTGGGGATGGAGTTGCAAATATCTCTTATTTTATGAAATCAAATTGAAAGGGGGTTTGAACTTTCGGGAGCAAAATATTTCATCCCCTTCTTCTGCACTTTAAAGAAGGAAAGAATGGAGAGGATTTTGGAAACAAAATCCATGGTTGCTCAAGATGAAGAGGAAGGGAAAAGCTACTGTAGACAAACGAGATTTAAAGACCCGAATTCCTGGGGACAGAGACAGACGAAATTGGGCATATCCCTGGGGACAGAGGTGGATGAACCTACACAGTTTCTGGGAGAGAATTCTGGCAACAGGGCACACCCATTTTCCACAGCTTGACAGCGAAGAGGATTGGGGCTGAAGATACTTTTCTTACAAGATTGGTTTGCATCAAATTTAATTCTTGTAGGCATGATGAACACTTGTTATTGTTGCTTGATTTCTATTTCCATGGATGTAACACACCGGTTTTTGGTCACCCAGGTCGGAATGTCACCGCCACATCCCCCTAGTAAGACACGGTTTCTCCGAGCTTACTAAAGGGATGCAAGGCTAGGTATTGCAGTATTTAAAACATTTAAAGCATTCAAAACAACCCATACAATATAATTCGAAAATATAATATCATAGCGCAGCGGAAATAATTGTTTTACTATAGTATTGCAGCAGAAAAAGTAAATAGGGCCGACATGGCCAAAACACGGGTTAAACAAGCCCGTTCATAATATAGTCTAATGTACGAATTTAAAAACGATAAGTTTTCCAAAAATGTAATTCCCCCATGCATGAATATAGTCATGCTCATTCCACATACTCTGTAAGAAAAGAAAATAAAAAAATGGTTTGGTCAGCACAACTTGCTGAGTAAGTTAACACGGACATGATCGTAGGGTTTAAAAGCATTCATTTCATAATTAAATAAAAGCATGATAATAACATAATATTCGATTTAATTTAATTAACTATTCAATTTGCGTAATTTAATTCAGGCTCCATTTCACAACACATCTCACATAGTTTAAAATAAAGGCATAATTTAAATAAAACATTCAAATAATTTAATTAGACAACCAAATACATTTCAATTTAATTTAATTCTAATTTCCCCCTTACATCCCAGATTTGGTATTTCAAGTATTTCACGATTGCATCGCAATCTCAACAAGTTTAGCCGGTAGCCCGGTGGCCGCAACCGTATAAGCCATACCCAGTACCACTCCGGAGCCTCGGGAAACCCATGTGGATATTCTCGAGAGTGTAGGCTCTATATCTCAAGCCGTTTTGGCAATATCATATCTCAATTTCGCGCGGGGTCACCATCGTCCATTAAGGCACGAAGTGAATCGTTAGGGGGCACCCTGCAGAGCACTCACCCCTAATTTTAATTTATCAAGTTTGTAAGGGGATTTAATTTCAAAAATCTGATTTCAATTTAGTTTATTTAAAAATCATATTTCAACTCATTTCAACCCTAAAGGTTAATTTCATGTTTCAACAAAATTTCAAGATTTGACTTCCGGTAAACCACTGTTTACTCTAAAATTCGTCTAAAATCAGATTAAACTCCAAAAATTCCGAAATTTCACTAATGACTCAGAAACGTCGAGATGAACAACTTTCGTGTTTTCATTTTTTCAATCCGAGATACCGAAACATGTCAAAAACGTCAATTTTTGCAGAAACACAAATCTGCCCGAATTTCGCAGACCACAGTTTAAAGATATTGAAATCTACCATAGCAAAACAATTCCAAATTTGATGAAATTTTACAGAGACCATCTTAAGACATTTATCTACAACTTTCATGTTCGGCCAAAGATCTAAATCGGTCTAGAACTAATATCAAAAACGTGATCAAGATCGGACCTAAGTTCTGTCAAGAATTTCAAGATCAAATTTCAAGCAGTTCGGTTTCGGTTGGTTTTCGCATATCACTTCCTCTCTAAAAATTCTGAAATAGATAGATCTAAGCCTTAGGAACATTTTTCATGCTTTAAGTTTTTCCGTTTGACGTCGTTTTAAGGTTCTGACAAATTAGGCAAAACTGTCGCGTCGGTAAAAACACCATGTTGGCAGATTTTCGATCTCTTGTTAAATCTTTTAGTTTCGAACGTTTTAATTCCTCCCAAAACCATGTAAGGCTAACTTACAGAGTTGTGAACGTCCGGGATCGTCTATTTCGAAGGCGTGGCTTCCAGTCCACCATTTCTCCTCTCCGTTCGTCGGGTTCTACGCTCTAGATCCAATTTGAGGTGTAGAAGGGAAAAGGAGAAGATTAGGATTCGTTTTCGAATCGTATATTGAACAAGGATTGGATCGAAACTTACCACGACGCTGGAGATCTCAGAATTTTCGTCCAACCAGTATTCGCCTTGGTTTCGTGCCTCCGACGACTCCGGAATTAGGGTTTCGAATGTATAGAGAGAGTTGTAGGTTTTGTAAAAGTGTTCGGGGCCTCCAAGGGGGTTTATTTATAGATAGCTAAGACTTGGGGCGTCCAAGATCTGACCCTAAGGGTCTTGAGTCGAAAGATGTTCAACCGAAGTCGAAAAATCCGCGTTCGGGCGAGAGATTCACGCAACGGGCGAATCTGTCTGCTGGCGCGGGGTTGGCGCGCCTTTTCCCCCTTTACCGCGCGGCCAGCGCGCGGCTCACGCCTGGACTTCGGTCCGGGCGGGTCGTGCGATCCGTTGTGCTTTTCCTCCTCTCTTTCGGGTTTCTATCCCTCTACGCTCTCGGATTCCGATTTCCGGGCTCTCTTCGGGTTCCTATCTCGTGTCGTCATTTCCTTCGGATCTAACATTACGTTTTGGCTTGAATTCCCGAGTTCATTAATATCGGGTTCCCGTGTAATGACTTTATTTAACTTTATTTAATTTCTTTTGTTTAAATTAATCTCTTTAATTACTTTCATTTCTCATTTCGTCTATATTTATTTATTTAATGTATTTACTTATTTATTTATTTATTGTATTTATTGAATTTATTCATTATATTTATTTATTTATGTTATAAAATTCTCGGGTATTACAATGGATTCTGAGTAATCTATTTTTCTAGCTTAGGGTTGAATTAATTTGGGATATGGATCCTTGTGAGACTTGATATTATTTTGACTTGTTTATGTTAATTGGTTTGAGTATTTTTAATTCCTCTGTGTTGAATGATTTGAATGTTTGAATTGATATTGTGGCCAGATATTAATTTAGGGATTCATAGCTATATTGAAATTCTCCATCCGTAATTGTGTTGAGTTTTAATTGGAGTAGCAAACTAAAGCAGACACTTTAGTGGGGAATTAGAATCAGTTTTAAACATAGCCTCGTAGGATTTATGTTAAATTGAATTGGGCTCTTCTAGTTCTTAATGCTGTTAAGTCAGTAAATCCTAAGGTCGTACCTAGGGTTCTCACTTGATTAGGGAAGTAGTTAATGGTCGTACCTTGGCTACCGAAGAAGAGTTGGTTGTGAACGCGTGTAGATCAACTATAACCAATTTACTCAATACACCAATTAGCATATATTTTTGTCAATGATCAGGTTCCATATCCTAAGCAAGAATTCAACCCAAGGCTAGAAATTTCACCACCTTTGCATTCGCTATTTTAGTAGTTTAAATTTGCACTTTCAGATTTTCTTTTCTGTTAGTTTTTAGATAAATCTAAACCCCCCCCCTTATATATTTATATCTATATTAATACAATCATTTACTATATTCTCTTTGCAATCCCTGAGGAGACGACCCTACTCACTACTTTGATACTTATTATTTAATTATTCTGAAGTAGGAACTGATATTTATTTTGCAGCTTTGCGACGAGCTAGCAGACTGGAAGCCACGCCTCCGAATCGACGAGCCGGGATGACCACAAATCAGTAAGTTAATCTTACTATGGTTTTGGGCGAATTAAAACACACCTAACTTAACGATCTAATCAAGAAACCTAAAATCTGTCAACACGAAGATCACTACGGCGCAGCGTTTTTGCACGATTTTTCCGAACCCTTAAACCTGTCCAAACGAGAAAACTTAAAACAGAAAAAACGTTCCTAAGACATAGTTCTATCTCCTGTAAATATTTCATAATTTTTCATTAAGTTTTGATATCTGAAATTGACCCCAAACTGAACTGTTCTAAATTTAGATCTTGAAATCTTGACAGAACTTTAGTCCGAACTTGTAGATGTTTTTGACAATAGATCTAGAATGATTCAGAACTTTAGTCTCACTTTCGTGGTTCGACCAAAGAATCTTGATCATTTTGATAGTTTTGTTCCTCGTTACTCGTTCCTTAGTGTCGAGAATACGCACTGGGACTTCTTCATAAGTCAAATCTTCATCGAGCTCAATTATCTCCGGTTGAAGTACATGTGTCGGGTCCGGCACATACTTCTTTAGTTGTGAGACATGGAAGACATTATGAACTCGATTTAATTGTGGCGGTAAAGCCAATCGGTAGCTAGAGTTCCGACTCGTTCTAGAATTTCGTAAGGTCCTATATATCGAGGACTTAACTTTCGTCGTTTGCCAAAGCGCATCACCCCCTTCATGGGTGATATCTTTAGCATGACCCTATCTCCCACTTGAAATTCTAGGTCTCGTCGTCTCACGTCGGCATAACTCTTTTGACGGTCTTGTGCGGCTTTCATTTTTCCTTGAATCACCTTGATTTGTTGAGCCATGTTTTCGATAAGTTGTGGTCCCACCACCACGGACTTATCGTTTTCTTCCTAGTTCAACGGACTTCGGCACTTTCGTCCATACAACGCCTCGAAAGGTGCCATGCTAATGCTAGCATGGTAGCTATTATTATAAGAGAATTCGATTAAGGGTAAATGGGATTCCCAATTTCCCTTAAATTCCAACACGCATGATCTCAGCATGTCTTCTAGTGTTTGGATTGTTCTCTCGGTTTGACCATCCGTCATTGGGTGGAATGCGGTGCTCATTTTGATTTGAGTACCGAGAGCCTTTTGTAACTCCGTCCAAAAGTGAGAGACAAATCTACTGTCTCTATCGGAAATGATGTCATGTGGTACTCCATGTCGTCGTACCACATTATCAATGTAGGCTCGGGCCAATTGGTCCATAGTCCACGTGTCTTTGATTGGGATAAATATGGCTGTCTTCGTTAGCCTATCCACAATCACCCAAATCTTGTTCATGCCTTTATGTGATCGGGGTAATCCCGAGACAAAGTCCATTGAGATGCTATCCCACTTCCAACTTGGAATCTCTAGTGGTTGCATCAGTCCTAGGGGTTTATGTCGCACTGCCTTGACCTTTTGGCAGGTTAGACATTTCGCCACGAAATTTGCCACTTCCTTCTTCATTCCCGGCCACCAATAGATCTTCTTCAGATCTTTGTATAGCTTGTCACCTCCGGGATGTCCGGAATATGGCGTGTTGTGCCCTTCCTCCATCAACCTTTGTTTCAATTCGGCACACTTCTGAGGTACACACCATCTCCCTTTAAAACGGATGCTTCCATCCTCGTGGACAGCAAATCCTATTGCCCTTCCTTCGGCAATATACCCCCTTATCTTCTCCAATTTCGCGTCGCCCGGTTGAGCGAGTCGAATCTCGTCCAATATTGGAGTTTCTACGGCCATGGCGTTGATCGTTTCACTCACTGTGCCCGGATGCACAAGTTCTAACTCCAATCTTGCCAACTCCATGTACAATGCCGGCGGAATTCCAACGAGTTCGTCACATGTTGGGTTTTCCGACTTAGGGCATCGGCTACCACATTCACGTTCCCTTCGTGGTAGGCTATCTCTAAATCGTAATCTTTAATAAGTTCCAACCACCTTCGCTGTATCAAATTCAACTCCTTCTGAGTGAATATATATTTCAAGCTCTTGTGGTCGGTGAACATTCGACACTTCCGCCCATAAAGATAATGTCTACATATCTTTAGAGCGAAAACGACCGCTGCCAACTCCAGGTCATGTGTCGGATAATTCTCCTCGTGAGGTTTCAGTTGGCGTGATGCATACGCTACGACTCTCGAGTCTTGCATCAAAACACAACCTAAACCTTCCTTCGAAGCATCGCTGTAAACTTCGAAGTCACCATTCTCTGATGGTAGTGTTAATACGGGTGTGGTTGTGAGTCGTTTCTTCAGCTCTTGAAACGCAGTCTCACACACCTCAGTCCACTCGAGTAGTGTGGAGCAGCGGAGGAAAAAAAAAAAAGAAAGTCGAAATAAAAAAATTAAAAAAAAATTAAATTTCATGACCCGCGCGGGGTCCGCGCGCTAAAGGGGGTTTCAGCGCGCGGGGACCGCGCGGTCACAGCAGGATGTGTAAATTGGGCTCGCGCCCCGCGTGAGCCATTTCACCCCTTTCACTTCCGAAATTCCTCCCGACTTCCTCTCAATTTCGTTCTTCCGTCCTCAGATTCTTCCGGTTTTGACTTCGATTTCTCTTTGTAAGGTACTTATCTTCTATTTTCCGTTGCCAATTTCAATTTTTTTATGCCTTGATTTGTAGAATTTGGGTGAATTGTGAAATTAGGGTTTTAGGCATACGAATTGGGGATTTGAAGTTTTCGGCTTGATTTTTGCGATTTAATGAGTTTATATAGTACTTTGGTGCCATTTCTATTGTTTAGGAAGTATTGGTGTGATAATATATACCCTAATTGTGGGACTTTTTGTTAGAATTTGGATTTTTCGGGCAAGTATTAAGTTTTCGATTTCGTCGTTATTATTGGTATGAAGGTGGGTGTATTAGTATTATTTGTTGACACTTGGTGATTATGAGCCGTTGTTTAAGTAATTGTTTGGTTTTGTGGTTAATTGCCATGTGTTTACAAGCAAATTTTGAACTTAATTTATTGCGCACATAAGGTGCTCGACGAAATGCCACAATGGGTTTTTGAATTTATTTGGGCACATTCCTTGGTTTGGTTACCTTCCGGTATATATATTGGTGAACTATTGGGTTCAAAGTCCTCCTAGATTTCTCCCTTTGGAAGTATATATATTTGACGTTTTTATGCATTTCTGCTCGTAAATTAATGTATGGAAATTCGCCTCACGTTGACTATTGGGTGCTCGCAGGATGTTGCCTTTCCTGTGGGTTGTTTTGGTGTCTCTTATGGTTCTTCCGGGGGCCAAGAGACGTGCTACTCGACGTGATGCAGCCGGTCCTAGCACTGCCGCTCCGGTGGTGCCGGATTTTGACGACAGTGAGTCCGAGGAGGACGAGGAGCGGGAGCCGAGGCTCAGAGGTCTCCCTGACGAGGTACGCCCTCGCCGGCTTGATAGGTTTCGTTTTTCGACGATGGCCACCCAGGACTTCTATTTCGACGAGCTTCGTCGAAACAGGGCTTATGTTCCCGAGCGAGGCATATTCCCCGATCATATGGGCGATGACCGGATCAGTACAGTTTTGGGGCATCTCCAGTGGACAGGGCTCGCACGTCATCCCGAGGGCGTTGCCTCCGGCTATCTAGCTATGGAGGTCATCGCCAACATTAGCAGTCTTGGGGTAGACGACGACCTTTCTCGAGTCTGGGTTCGTGGTCACTACCTAGACTTCAGTGCTCGGGCGATCAACACCTATTTCGGTCTCCCGGATGATGGCACGTTCCGACCACAGCCAGAGGGCCGGGTTTATGCTCCTGCCTGGGGTGTGTTGTGTACTGAGGTACCTCCGCAGACTGGGTACGCCCATGAGCTACGATTGACGTCGATGGACGCCCATTGGGGTGTACTTGCTCAGATTTGGTTAGGACGCATCCGGCCGATTACTCGGAGTCATATCGTCATAGATCATGTCTATGAGACCATTTGCTTTATCGCCCGGGCGGTAGGGTAAATGTGGGAGCTTATATTGCGGACAGCCTGAGGGG
Source organism: Hygrophila difformis (assembly GCA_030278955.1). Lineage (NCBI taxonomy): Eukaryota > Viridiplantae > Streptophyta > Magnoliopsida > Lamiales > Acanthaceae > Hygrophila > Hygrophila difformis. The sequence continues at coordinate 58,304,177 of JAOANR010000006.1, read as the reverse complement.
TTTACGACGAGGACGAGGGAGTAGGGTGATCACCCACGTACACCTCATTTGTGGGTTATGCGTCGCCCAGGGGATCCGAACGTCTCCCGAGACGGACCCCTATGGTTTAGCTGCGGGGGAGCATTACCGTGTTCCGACTTACACCGCTCGGCGCAGTGTCCTGCGTCATGGAGCGCCTCGGGCTATAATACGCCGCAGCCCGAGGATGGTGGTTTGATCTTAGTTGTTCCTCCAGAGCAGCCACCTCCTCCTCCGGTGGCCCCACAGCAGGGTGGGGTTCCACAGCAGGGTCAGGACATGACGCAGATGCTCCAGATGATGCAGGAGATACGGATCAGTATGGATGCCGGGTTTGCAGCGGGCAGGCTCGTTACGACGCCTTGGATGCCATGATGGATCTCTATCAGGATCGTATGGACACGATCACTATGAGACAGGCGGAGCAGCAGGCCACCATGACTGACATGTATGCCTACATGCGTCAGATGGACGACTATATGCGTCGTCAGTTCCCGCCTCCCGACCAGTGATCCTTCGTTTCTACGTTTCCATCTGGGCTTGCAGTAGTAGTGTTTTAGTTAGTTGTTTTCTTATAGACTGTACAAGGATGATCTTGCTGTGTTTTGTTTCGTAGTTTATGTTCCCGTTGTATCCTTGCTCAGTTGTCTGATTTGACTGTTGTCGTTTAGAGAAAATGCGGTGGAACTGTTCCGGTTCGTCTTTCTCTTTTTTCCTTTTTTTTTCTTTTTTGCTGCTGTACGGACAGGTCTGTCCGGTTTTTTTTTAATTCGATTTATTATAAACAAATCGGGCATTTTATTTCCTCGAAAGAAATTTTAGTACAAAGGTAGAAATATTTTCCTAGCAGAATAGTATCTAAAATAGAATCTCTAGCGTCTCAAGACGTCCTCGGTGGGATAGCAGGATCCTCCTCCGGGTCTTCCTCCTCTGAACTTGGCGGCAGCAGATCGTCAAAGATGGTGTTCAACTCTTGTCCATGAGCATCGATGTGTTGTTTCAGTATTAGTAGTGAGGGTTTGGACTTGGCGTTCGAGTTGGTTTATGCGGTGGTGATCCGCCTCTCTCAAGTTGCCCATGTGGTGCAAATTGGCCTCCAATTGAGCCATACGGTATTTCATTTGTTCTATGGTTTGATGGGAATCAAGGTGAACGTTCATCATCTTGATCATCAACTGCATCATGTCTTGACTAGCCATCTAGCGCAAGCAAGAGATCTAAATTAATATTCGCCAAGATTCTAGATTAACTTTGCCAAGATTCTAAGTTCGAATTCGCCAAGATTCTAAGTTCATAGAAGAGATGCAATATGCATATGCAATTGATGATTCCCCCCAAAAATAATTTAATGCACTATATATATTTTTTTCCATGGGTTTTAAAATAAAAATTTCTCCATGGAAATAATACTTTAAAATTTAAAATAATAGTCAAAATATTAATGGAAAAAATGCCAAATATATCCCTTTTGTTTCAAAAAAAGCCAAATCTATCCTTTTTTTATTTTATTACCGAATTTATCCTCTACATATGCTAATTATATCCGGAAATATCCTAAATTCACTAATCGTGGAATGACTGCTGATGTCGCAATAAATTAACTTAAACCCTACACGCTGGATGGAATTTGAAGTGTCTCTCAATTAAGGCTGGGGAAAAATACCGAGGATACCGCATACCGCACATACCGTATCGAAAAAAGAAATATCGAAATTTTCGGTACGGTATCATACCGAAAAAAATTCTCCGTACCGTATACCTTACCGAACTTTACGGTATGAAAAATTTCATACCGTTGCCGTACCGAACATTTCAGTATACCGATCTTCGGTATACCGAAAGTTTCGGTATGAAATATTTTCATACCGTTTCCATACCGACATTCCGGTAAGTTCGGTATATTCCGCTATACCGAACATTCAGTACATACCGACATACCGTATCGCAGTATATACCGACATACCGAACATTCACTACATACCGACATACTGGTATTGCGGTATATACCGGCATACCGAACTTTGGCTATATACCAACATACCGATATCACGGTATATAACAGTATCACGGTATATACCGATACCGTGGTATATACCAAAGTTCGGTACGGTAGCGATATACCGCGGTATCAAAAAATTTATACCGTTACCGTACCGAAATCTTACGGTACGGGATGATACCATACCGAAAATTTCGATATTTTCGGTATTTTTTCGATACGGTATGTGCGGTATGTAGTATATTCGGTATTTTTCCCCAGCCCTAATTGAGACACACTTCAAATTCGATCCAGCATGTAGGGTTTAAGTTAATTTATTGCTACGTTAGCAGGCATTCCACGATTAGTGAATTTAGGATATTTTCGGATATAATTAGCATATGTAGAGGATAAATTCGGTAATAAAATAGAAAAAGGATAGATTTGGTTTTTTTCTAAACAAAAAGGATATATTTGGCCTTTTTTTCAAATATTAATAGTAGTTTAAAAATAATAATGGTTTAAAAATAATAGTTTAAAAATAGCCGGTCTCTGATACCAACTTGTAACACCCCGGTTTTTGGTCACCCAGGTCGGGATGTCACCGCCACATCCTCCTAGTAAGACACGGTATCTCCGAGCTTACTAAAGGGATGCAAGGCTAGGTATTGCAGTATTTAAAAAATTTAAAGCATTCAAAACAGCCCATACGATATAATTCGAAAATATAATATCATAGCGCAGCGGAAATAATTGTTTTAGTATAGTATTGCAGCGGAAAAAGTAAATAGGGCTGACATGGCCAAAACACGGGTTAAACAGGCCCGTTCATAATATAGTCTAATGTACGAATTTAAAAACGATAAGTTTTCCAAAAATGTAATTTCCCCCATGCATGAATATGGTCATGCTCATTCCACATACTCTGTAAGAAAAGAAAATAAAAAATTGTTTCGTCAGCACAACTTGCTGAGAAGTTAACACGGACATGATCGTAGGGTTTAAAAGTCATTCATTTCATAATTAAATAAAAGCATGATAATAACATAATATTCGATTTAATTTAATTAACTATTCAATTTGCGTAATTTAATTCAGGCTCCATTTCACAACACATCTCACATAGTTTAAAATAAAGCCATAATTTAAATAAAGCATTCAAATAATTTAATTAGACAACCACACACATTTCAATTTAATTTAATTCTAATTTCCCCCTTACATCCCAGATTTGGTATTTCAAGTATTTCACGATTGCATCGCAATCTCAACAAGTTTAGCCGGTAGCCCGGCGGCCGCAACCGTATCAGCCATACCCAGTACCACTCCGGAGCCTCGGGAAACCCATGTGGATATTCTCGAGAGTGTAGGCTCTATATCCCAAGCCGTTTTGGCAATATCATATCTCAATTTCGCGCGGGGTCACCATCGTCCATTAAGGCACGAAGTGAATCGTTAGGGGGCACCCTGCAGAGCACTCACCCCTAATTTTAATTTATCAAGTTTGTAAGGGGATTTTATTTCAAAAATCTGATTTCAATTTAGTTTATTTAAAAATCATAATTCAACTCATTTCAACCCTAAAGGTTAATTTCATGTTTCAACAAGATTTCAAGATTTGACTTCCAGTAAACCACTGTTTACTCTAAAATTCGTCTAAAATCAGATTAAACTCCAAAAATTCCGAAATTTGAATACTGACTCAGAAACGTCGAGATGAACAACTTTCGTGTTTTAACTTTTTCAATCCGAGATACCGAAACATGTCAAAAACGTCAATTTTCGCAGAAACACAAATATGCCCGAATTTCGCAGACCACAGTTTAAAGATATTGAAATCTACCATAGCAAAACAACTCCACATTTGATGAAATTTTACAGAGACCATCTTAAGACATTTATCTACAACTTTCATGTTCGGCCAAAGATCTAAATCGGTCTAGAACTAATGTCAAAAACGTGATCAAGATCGGACCTAAGTTCTGTCAAGAATTTCAAGATCAAATTTCAAGCAGTTCGGTTTCGGTTGGTTTTCGCATATCAATTCGTCTCTAAAAATTCTGAAAATTTTACAGTAGATAGATCTAAGCCTTAGAAATGTTTTTCATGTTTTAAGTTTTTCCTTTTGACGTCGTTTTAAGGTTCAGAAAAATTAGGCAAAACAGTCGCGTCGGTAAAAACACCATGTTGGCAGATTTTCGATCTCTTGTTAAATCTTTTAGTTTCGAACGTTTTAATTCCTCCCAAAACCATGTAAGGCTAACTTACAGAGTTTGTGAACGTCCGGGATCGTCTATTTCGAAGGCGTGGCTTCCAGTCCACCGTTTCTCCTCTCCGTTCGTCGGGTTCTACGCTCTAGATCCAATTCGAGGTGTAGAAGGGAAAAAGAGAAGATTAGGATTCGTTTTCGAATCGTATATTGAACAAGGATTGGATCGAAACTTACCACGATGCTGGAGATCTCAGAATTTTCGTCCAACCAGTATTCGCCTTGGTTTCGTGCCTCCAACGACTCCGGAATTAGGGTTTCGAATGTATAAAGAGAGTTGTAGGTTTTGTAAAAGTGTTCGGGGCCTCCAAGGGGGTTTATTTATAGATAGCTAAGACCTAGGGTGTCCAAGATCTGACCCTAAGGGTCTTGAGTCGAAAGATGTTCAACCGAAGTCGAAAAATCCGCGTTCGGGCGAGAGATTCACGCAACGGGCGAATCTGTCTGCTGGCGCGGGGTTGGCGCGCCTTTTCCCCCTTTACCGCGCGGCCAGCGCGCGGCTCACGCCTGGACTTCGGTCCGGGCGGGTCGTGCGATCCGTCGTGCTTTTCCTCCTCTCTTTCGGGTTTCTATCCCTCTACGCTCTCGGATTCCGATTTCCGGGCTCTCTTCGGGTTCCTATCTCGTGTCGTCATTTCCTTCGGATCTAACATTACGTTTTGGCTCGAATTCCCGAGTTCATTAATATCGGGTTCCCGTGTAACGACTTTATTTAACTATATTTAATTTCTTTTGTTTAAATTAATCTCTTTAATTACTTTCATTTCTCATTTCGTCTATATTTATTTATTTAATGTATTTACTTATTTATTTATTTATTGTATTTATTGAATTTATTCATTATATTTATTTATTTATGTTATAAAATTCTCGGGTATTACAATGGATTCTGAGTAATCTATTTTTCTAGCTTAGGGTTGAATTAATTTGGGATATGGATCCTTGTGAGACTTGATATTATTTTGACTTGTTTATGTTAATTGGTTTCAGTATTTTTAATTCCTCTGTGTTGAATGATTTGAATGTTTGAATTGATATTGTGGCCAGATATTAATTTAGGGATTCATAGCTATATTGAAATTCTTCATCCGTAATTGTGTTGAGTTTTAATTGGAGTAGAAAACTAAAGCAGACACTTTAGTGGGGAATTAGAATCAGTTTTAAACATAGCCTCGTAGGATTTATGTGAAATTGAATTGGGCTCTTCTAGTTCTTAATGCTGTTAAGTCAGTAAATCCTAAGGTCGTACCTAGGGTTCTCACTTGATTAGGGAAGTAGTTAATGGTCGTACCTTGGCTACCGAAGAAGAGTTGGTTGTGAACGCGTGTAGATCAACTATAACCAATTTACTCAATACACCAATTAGCATATATTTTTGTCAATGATCAAGTTCCATATCCTAAGCAAGAATTCAACCCAAGGCTAGAAATTTCACCACCTTTGCATTCGCTATTTTAGTAGTTTAAATTTGCACTTTCAGATTTTCTTTTCTGTTAGTTTTTAGATAAATCTTAACCCCCCCCCCCCCCCCCCCCCCTTTATATATTTATATCTATATTAATACAATCATTTACTATATTCTCTTTGCAATCCCTGAGGAGACGACCCTACTCACTACTTTGATACTTATTATTTAATTATTGTGAAGTAGGAATTGATATTTATTTTGCAGCTTTGCGACGAGCTAGCAGACTGGAAGCCACACCTCCGAATCGACGAGCCGGGATGACCACAAATCAGTAAGTTAATCTTACTATGGTTTTGGACGAATTAAAACACACCTAACTTAAAGATCTAATCAAGAAACCTAAAATCTGTCAACACGAAGATCACTACGGCGCAGCGTTTTTGCACGATTTTTCCGAACCCTTAAACCTGTCCAAACGAGAAAACTTAAAACAGAAAAAACGTTCCTAAGACATAGATCTATCTCCTGTAAATATTTCATAATTTTTCATTAAGTTTTGATGTCTGAAATTGACCCCAAACTGAACTGTTCTAAATTTAGATCTTGAAATCTTGACAGAACTTTAGTCCGAACTTGTAGACTTTTTTGACAATAGATCTAGAATGATTCAGAACTTTAGTCGAACATGAAAGTTGTAGATATATGTCTTAAGTATCTCCCTGTAAAAGTTCATCAAATTTGGAGTTAGTTTGCTATGGTAGATCTCGAACCTTTGAAACTGCTGTGTAGAAAATTCGGACAGATTATTATCCTGATGAAGATTGACATTTTTGACTTATTTCCGTAACTCGGATCGAAAAACTTAAAACATAAAACTTGTTTGTCTTTGTGTTTTCGAGTCACTGGTCGAATTTCAGAATTTTCGGACTTAAACCTGATTTTTAGTTAATTTTGGAGTAAACAGTGGTTTTGACAAAGTCAAATCTTGAAATCTTGTTGAAAAGGTAAAATTAGCCTTTAAGGTTTAAACGAGTAGAAAACTCTTTTGAAATAAATACATGAAATCAGAATTTCGGAAAATCCCCTTACAAACTTGATTAATTAAAATTAGGGGGTGAGTGCTCTGCAGGGTGCCCTCCTAACGATTTCGTGCCTTTATGGACGATGGTGACCCCGTGCGAAATTTGAGATATGTTGCCAAAACGGCATGAGATATATGGCCTACACTCTCGAGAATATCCATTTGGGTTTCCCGAGGCTCCGGAGTTGTACTGGGTATGGCAGATACTGTTGCGGCCGCCGGGCTACCGGCTAAACTTGACGAGATTGCGATCCAATCGTGAAATACTTGAAATACTAAATCTTGGGTGTAATGGGGATAGTTAAAATGTTTATTTATGGTCCATTTAAATTATTTAATGCTTATTTAAAATAATTATGGCTTTTATTTAAATTATGCTAAATGTATTATTAGTTGGAATCCATGAGTTAATTATGTGTAATACCCGAGAATTTTCCAACATAAAATAAAACAATAATTAAATAAATAAATAATAAATAAAATAAATACTATAAGTAAATAAACAAAACCAGCAAGTAAAAGAAATAAATAAAGATAAGAAAATGAGAAATGAGATTTTTACTTAAAAAGGAATTAAAGGAATTTAATTAAACAAAAGGATGGATAAATGAAACACCAAAACCCGACACTAATGAACTCGAGTATTCGAGTCCTAAACATCCAACTAGACTAAGAATAAAATTAGAAAGAAAGTATGAACCCGAATATACCCCGGGGAATCGGAATTCGGGAGCATAGAGGGATAGAAACCCGAAAGAGAGGCGGAAACGCACGACGGATCGCACGACTCGCCCGGACCGAAGTCCAGGCGAAGTCGGCGCGGTGGCCGCGCGCTGGAAGGGGAAAACCGCGCCACGACCGCGCCATCCCACAGATTTGTTTGTTGCGCGAATCTCTCACCCGAACGCGGATTTTTCGACTTTCGGTTGAACACCTCTCGACTCCAGAGTTCTAGGTCGGCCGTGGACGCCCCAGGGACTTAGAATTCTATAAATAAGCCCCTTGGGAGCCCCGAACAAGTTTACGAAACCCTAAAGTATTCTATACGTTCGAAACCCTAAATCCGGAGTCGTCGGAGGCACGAAACCAAGACGAACGCTGTTGGACGAGTTCTCTACAGATCTCCATAGTCGTGGTAAGTCTCGGTCCAATCTCTATTCAATAAACGATTCGAAAACGAATCCTAATCATCTCCTTTTTCTTTCTACACCCCCGTATCGAATCTAGATCGTAGAACCCGACGAACGGAGAGGAGAAACGGTGATCTGGAAGCCACGCCTCCGAATTGGACATTCCCGACGTTCATAGACACTGTAAGTTAACCTTACATGGTTTTGGGAGATTTTAAAACATTCGAAACCTAAAAGATTTGACAAGAATCATAAATCTGTCCACTTTTGTTTTCTACCGACGCAACAGACTTGTGGAATTTTTCCGACCCTTAAAACGAACTCAAACGGAAGAACTTAAAACACAAAAAACGTTCCTAAAACTTAGACCTAGCTACTGTAAAAATTTGAGAATTTTTGGAGTTGATTTGATAGGTGAAAACCCGTTGAAACCGAACTGTTTGATTTAGATCTTGAAATCTTGGACAGAACTTAGGATTGATCTTGATCTCGTTTTTGACATAGGATCTAGGCTGTTTTAGATCTTTGGCCGAACATGAAAGTTGTAGATAAATGTCTTAAGATGATCCCTGTCAAATTTCATTAAATTTGGAGTTGAATTGATATGTTAGAACTTGAAATCTTTAAACTGTGACCTGTAAACTCGGACAGATTTCTTGTTATGCAAAAATTAGCATTTTTGACCTACTTAGGTATCTCGGATTGAAAAAGTTAAAACACGAAAGTTGTAGATCTTGATGTTTCCGAGTCAGATATGAAATTTTGGACTTTTTGGAATTAAATCTGATTTTAGACGAATTTTGGAGTAAACTGTGATTTACCGAAACGAAATTTTGAAATCTTCTTGAAACATGGAATTAACCTTTAGGGTTGAAACGAATTGAGATATTGTTTCTAAATGAATACCATGGAAGTCAGATTTTAAAAACTAAATCCCCTTACAAACTTGATAAATTAAAATTAGGGGTGAGTGCTCTGCAGGGTGCCCCCTAACGATTCACTTCGTGCCGTAATGGACGATGGTGACCCCGCGCGCTATACTTGAAATGTGATATTGCCAAAACGGCGAAACTTAGAGCCTACACTCTCGTGAATATCCGTATGGGTTTCCCGAGGCTCCGGAGTGGTACTGGGTATGGCTGATACGGCTGCGGCCGCCGGGCTACCGGCTAAACTTGTTGACATCGCGATCTTTATCGTGAAACTTTGAAATACCAAATCGGGAATGTAATGGGGATTCTAAACTAAATTAAACTAGATTAAATTATATTGTTGTCCAATTAAATTATTTAAATGCTTTATTTAAAATTATGGCTTTTATGATTTAATCATGTGATACGTGTCATTAAATAGAGCCTGAGATAGATTGTGCTATATGATATGGATTATATGAAATCAAATATTATGTTATTATCATGCTTTTGTTAAATTATTAAAGTTATGGCTTTTAAACCCTACGATCATGCATGTGTTAACTTACTCAGCAATTTTGCTGATCAAAACCATTTTTATTCCTTTCTTTACAGAATATGTGGAATGAGCATGTGTGAGCACGAATCATGCATGGGATTTTGGGAACTTTTATTTTGCTTTTAAATTTCGTACTTAGACTATATTATGAACGGGCCTGTTTAACCCGTGTTTTGGCCATGTCGGCCCTTTTTATATTTTCCGCTGCGATACTGTACTAAACTAAATATTTCCGCTGCGCTATGCTATTATTATTTTCGATTTATATTGTGTGGGCTATTTTGAATGCTTTAAATATTTTAAACACTGCAATACCTAGCCTTGCATCTCTTTAGTAAGCTCGGAGAAACCGTGTCTTACTAGGGAGATGTGGCGGTGACATCCCGACCTGGGTTACCAAAAACCGGGGTGTTACAAGTTGGTATCAGAGCCCGGCTATTTTTAAATTATTATTTTTAAACCATTACTATTTTTAAACTATTATTTAAACCACTATTATTTTTAAACTATTATTTTTAAACCATTATTATTTTTAAGCTATTATTAATATTTTGACATATTTTAAATTTTAAATTTTTATTTCCATGGAGAAATTTTATTTTAAAACCCATGGGAAAAAAAAAATATATGGGTATTAAATTATTATTGGGGGGAAATATCATTTGCATATGCATGTTGCATCTCTGCTATGAACTTAGCATCTTGGCGAAACTTGAACTTAGAATCTTTGCGAAACTTGAACTTAGAATCTTTGCGAAACTTGAACTTAGCATCTTGGCGAAACTTGAACTTAGAATCTTGGAAACTCGAACCTAGAATCTTGCCGAATATTAACCTAGATCTCTTGCTTGCGCTAGATGGCTAGTCAGGACATGATGCAGTTGATGATCAAGATGATGAACGCTCACCTTGACACTCAACAAACCATACAACAAATGAAAAATCGTATAGCTCACTTGGAGGCAAATCTGCACCAAATGGGAGACTTAAGGGAAGCTGACCTCCAGCACTTCCTGAACTTGAGAGCCGTTGATCAAGATCGCATAAAAGATTTAGAAACTCAAGTGCAAAGACTCACCGAACGAAGCGATGCTGTGATAGATAGAGTTGAGGATCTAGGGTCGGACCTGCTTGACCTCACAGATATAGTAGTACCATATAGCCCTGTGGAGGACCACTTGATGGGACCGCGAAGCCCAACACCCCCAGTAGAGAGCCCGTCTGGCCTCATCCATGGACGCTACGGAACCCTTGGGCTCTAGCCCCACATGGTCCGCCCATCGCCAAACCCGAGCCCCGTGGAGAACCATCTGGAGGAGACACCGGACCCAGTTCCGGAAGCCGTCGATCCACCATCCCCAGTGTTTCATGGACCTTTGGGCACCGACCAGGTCTCGGATGAGGATGATCCTATGGAAGACCCCGCTACTCTGCCAGAGGGCGCGGAGATCTGTTAGATACTTTATCTTAGATAGTATATTTATTTTGCGCATCCTATTACTTGTACTAAAGTTCTTTGAAGGAATAAAATGTGAGTTGATTTTTTTTCTTCAGCCCAAAATTATAAAAAAAAAAAAAAAAAAAAAAAGAGAAAGACGAACCGAAACAGTTCCACCGCATTTTTTTTTTTCTTTCTAAACGACAACAGTCAAATCAGACAACTGAACAAGGATACAACGGGAACATAAACTACGAAACAAAACACATCAATGATCATCCTTGTACAGTCCATAAGAAAATAACTAAATAAAACACTTCTACAACAAGCCTAGATGGAAACGCAGAAACAAAGGATCACTGGTCGGGAGGCGGGAACTGACGACGCATATACTCGTCCATCTGACGCATGTAGGCGTACATATCGGTCATGGAGGCCTGCTGCTCCAGCTGTCTCGTAGTGATCGTATCCATGCGAGCCTGGTACAGGTCCATCCTGGCATCCAGAGCGTCGTAGCGAGCCTGCCCGGCTGCGAACCCAGCATCCATACGAGCAAACCCCGCATCCATACTAAGCTGCATACCCTGCAGCATCTGAACTATCTGCGGCATCTCCGCACCCTGCTGGGGAACCTCGGGAGGCGGAGGTGGCTGCTCGGGAGGAACAACTAAAATCAAACCATCACCGTTGGGCTCCGGGCGAAGGACAGCCGGAGGAGCCCCACGTCGAAGAGCACTGCGTCGACGGGCGTAGCTAGGGATACGGTAATAGCCGCCAGCGGATAGCTCGTAAGGATCCGTCTCTGGTGACGTACGGATCCCCTGAGCCGCACACATGCCGCAAATAAGATGAACATGGGTAATCACCCTGCTCCCTCGTCCTCGGCGCATACCCCTCAGGTTGTCCGCGATACAAGCCCCAACATTCACCCTACCACCCCGGGCGAGAAAGCAGATGGTCTCATAGACGTGGTCGATAACAATGTGGCTCCGGGTGATCGGCCGGACACGGCCTAACCATATCTGAGCTAGCTCGCGCCACGGAGAGTCCATCGTCGTCAACCTCAGCTCGTGATCATGCTCGAGCAGAGGAGCCGTCAAGGTGCATAAAACGCCCCACGCAGGCGGGGGTATACGACCCTCGGGCTGTGGCCGGAACACGCCGTCGTCAGGAAGGCCAAAGTAGACGTTGATCGCCCGAGCGCTGAAATCTAGATGGCGACCCCGAACCCAGACTTGTGATAAGTCACTGTTCTCCCCGAGACCGCCAATGTTGGCAATGACCTCCATAGCTAGGTACACAGAAGCGACGCCCTCGGGATGGCGCGCAAGCCCAGTCCACTGAAGAAGATCCAAAACTGGACCAACCCTGTCGTCGTCCATATGGCGAGGATATATGCCTCTCTCCGGGACATAAGACCTGTTTCGACGAAGCTCGTCGAAGTAGAACTCCTGAGAGGCCATAGTAGCGAACCGATACCTGTCGTGTCGACGGGGACGCACCTCGTCGGGGAGACCCCTGAGCCTAGGGGCCCGCTGCTCCTCGTCCTCCTCGGACTCGCTCTCGTCAAAATCAGACATCGCCGGAGCGGCAGTGCTAGGACCAGCCTCATCGCGCTGAGCAACTCGTCTCCTGGTCCTCGGGGGACACATGAGTGACGCCAAAACAATCCACAGAAAAGGCAGCATCCTGCAAATATCAAACCAATACCAAATGTGAGGATAAATCCCACACGGCGATTATACGAAGCATAATCTAGAAAACACGGGAACATGAAGTGGGAGCTCTAACACGAGCGATCAAGAAGATAACCAAACCAAGACTATGTCTAGAAAAGTCCCAAACCTCTTTGGGACATTTTGTCAAACACGTTGAGTGCGCAATAATCAATACCAAAGTTTACTTGCAAACACATGGGAAACGCCCCCAAACCAAAACAATTGTTTAGACAATAACTTATCAACATAATAGGGCACAAACCGACGACAACAAACTCATCCGCATGCCCACAATACCATTACAAATCGGGAAATTCATACTTTCCTTAAGACATGGAATCTAGTAAAAACTTCCTCAAACTAGGCATACATGGTGGCACAAATACTTCCTAATCAACCAAAAATAACACCAAGTATCGTCTAAACTCGCTAATTGCATAAATTAAGTCTAAAAACAATAAACCCCCAATTCTTGTCTCTAAACCCTAATTTTGAAATTCGCCCAAAGATTAAGGCTAATCAAGACATAAAATCTGAAATTGACAAGTAGAAGTAATAGATGCATACCTAGCAAAGGAAAATCGAAGCCGGGAATGAGAGAATCGGGGGATGGGAGAACGAATTTGAGAGGAAACTAGAAGAAGCCTCGGAAGTGGAAATGGGGCGGAATGGCTCGCGCTCCGCGCGAGCCCTTTTACTCGAACTTCGACGGCCGCGCGGTCGCCGCGCGCCACCGCGCGGGCACCGCGCGAGCCTCACAGTTTGTTTTTTTTTATTTTTCCTGCTGTTTACTCGACGAGCTATACGGTAAGCTGTCGAAATGTGACTTCTGGCTGAAAGAAGTGGCATTTCTCGGACACATAGTATCCGCTGATGGAGTATCAGTGGATCCGGCAAAAGTTTCTGCCGTGACGGAGTGGGCAACTCCGAAGAGTCCAACGGAAATAAGGAGTTTCCTTGGATTAGCCGGATATTATAGACGATTCGTGAAGGACTTTTCAAGGATTGCACGTCCTTTGACCCAGCTACTTAAGAAAGGAGCAAAATACGAGTGGACCGAAGCATGTGAGACATCGTTTCAAGAGCTGAAGAAACGACTCACAACCACACCCGTATTAACATTACCATCAGAGAATGGTGACTTCGAAGTATATAGCGATGCTTCGAAGGAAGGTTTAGGTTGTGTTTTGATGCAAGACTCGAGAGTCGTAGCCTATGCATCACGCCAATTAAAACCTCACGAGGAAAATTATCCGACACATGACCTGGAGTTGGCAGCGGTCGTTTTCGCTCTAAAGATATGGAGACATTATCTTTATGGGCGGAAGTGTCGAATGTTCACCGACCACAAGAGCTTGAAATATATATTCACTCAGAAGGAGTTGAATCTGAGACAGCGAAGGTGGTTGGAACTTATTAAAGACTACGATTTAGAGATAGCATACCACGAGGGGAAGGCGAATGTGGTAGCCGATGCCCTAAGTCGGAAAACCCAACACGTGACAAACTCGTTGGTAATTCCGCCGGCATTGTACATGGATTTGGCAAGATTGGAGTTAGAACTTGTGCATCCTGGCACAGTGAGAGAAACGGTCAATGCCATGGTCGTAGAAACTCCAATATTAGACGGGATTCGACTCGCTCAACCGGGCGATCCGAAACTCGAGAAGATAAAAGAGTATATTGCTGAAGGAAAGGCAATAGGATTTGCTGTCCACGAGGATGGAAGCATCCGTTTCAAAGGGAGATGGTGCGTGCCTGTTAAATGTGCCGAGTTGAAGCGAAGGTTGATGGAGGAAGGGCACAACACGCCATATTCCGTACATCCCGGAGGTGACAAGCTATACAAAGATCTGAAGAAGATCTATTGGTGGCCGGGAATGAAGAAGGAAGTGGCAAATTTCGTGGCGAGATGTCTCACCTGCCAAAAGGTTAAGGCAGTGCGACATAAACCCTTAGGATTGATGCAACCACTAGAGATTCCAAGTTGGAAGTGGGATAGCATCTCAATGGACTTTGTCTCGGGATTACCCCGATCACCTAAAGGCATGAACAAGATTTGGGTGATTGTGGATAGGCTAACGAAGACAGCCATATTTATCCCAATGAAAGACACGTGGACTATGGACCAATTGGCCCGAGCCTACATTGATAATGTGGTACGACGACATGGAGTACCCCACGATATCATTTCCGATAGAGACAGTAGATTTGTCTCTCATTTCTGGACGGAGTTACAAAAAGCTCTCGGTACTCAAATCAAAATGAGCACCGCATTCCACCCGATGACGGATGGACAAACCGAAAGAACAATCCAAACACTAGAAGACATGCTGAGAGCATGCGTGTTGGAATTCAAAGGAAATTGGGAATCTCATTTACCCTTGATTGAGTTTTCCTATAATAATAGTTACCATGCGAGTATCGGCATGGCACCTTTCGAGGCATTGTATGGACGAAAGTGCCGAAGCCCTTTGAGCTGGGAAGAAAACGATAAGTCCGTGGTAGTGGGACCACAACTTATCGAAGACATGGCTGAACAAATCAAAGTGATCCAAGGGAAGATGAAAGCCGCACAAGACCGTCAAAAGAGTTATGCCGACGTGAGACGACGAGACCTAGAATTTCAAGTGGGAGATAGGGTCATGCTAAAGATATCACCCATGAAGGGGGTGATGCGCTTTGGCAAACGAGGGAAGCTAAGTCCACGATACATAGGACCTTACGAGATTCTAGAACGAGTCGGAACTCTAGCCTACCGGTTGGCTTTACCGCCACACTTAGATCGAGTTCATAATGTCTTCCATGTCTCGCAACTAAAGAAGTATGTGCCGGACCCGACACATGTACTTCAACCGGAGATAATTGAGCTCGATGAAGACTTGACTTACGAAGAAGTCCCAGTGCGTATTCTCGATACTAAGGAACGAGTAACGAGGAACAAAACCATCAAGATGATCAAGGTTCTTTGGTCAAACCACGAAAGTGAGACGGCAACTTGGGAAGTAGAATCCGACATGAGGGAACGATACCCGACATTGTTCCAAACCGATACCGACACAGTTATGGGGACATAACTGCAATCTTAAGGGGGAGAGGATGTCATACCCCCTAATTTTTCGGGCAATCTTGTAAACTTTTGAACTACGTTATGGCTTGATCCCTTTACCGGGTACGTAGGCAGCTTAGAAGTTTTAATTCTAAGTTCAGTCACAACATAATAAAACAAACACAAGACCTTAGCACGAGACGAGAAAAGCCGAAACACAACTTCGAGGACGAAGTTGATTCTTAAGGAGGGTAGACTGTAATACCCGAGAATTTTCCAACATAAAATAAAACAATAATTAAATAAATAAATAATAAATAAAATAAATACTATAAGTAAATAAACAAAACCAGCAAGTAAAAGAAATAAATAAAGATAAGAAAATGAGAAATGAGATTTTTACTTAAAAAGGAATTAAAGGAATTTAATTAAACAAAAGGATGGATAAATGAAACACCAAAACCCGACACTAATGAACTCGAGTATTCGAGTCCTAAACATCCAACTAGACTAAGAATAAAATTACAAAGAAAGTATGAACCCGAATATACCCCGGGGAATCGGAATTCGGGAGCATAGAGGGATAGAAACCCGAAAGAGAGGCGGAAACGCACGACGGATCGCACGACCCGCCCGGACCGAAGTCCAGGCGAAGTCGGCGCGGTGGCCGCGCGCTGGAAGGGGAAAACCGCGCCACGACCGCGCCATCCCACAGATTTGTTTGTTGCGCGAATCTCTCACCCGAACGCGGATTTTTCGACTTTCGGTTGAACACCTCTCGACTCCAGAGTTCTAGGTCGGCTGTGGACGCCCTAGGGACTTAGAATTCTATAAATAAGCCCCTTGGGAGCCCCGAACAAGTTTACGCAACCCTAAAGTATTCTATACGTTCGAAACCCTAAATCCGGAGTCGTCGGAGGCACGAAACCAAGACGAACGCTGTTGGACGAGTTCTCTACAGATCTCCATAGTCGTGGTAAGTCTCGGTCCAATCTCTATTCAATAAACGATTCGAAAACGAATCCTAATCATCTCCTTTTTCTTTCTACACCCCCGTATCGAATCTAGATCGTAGAACCCGACGAACGGAGAGGAGAAACGGTGATCTGGAAGCCACGCCTCCGAATTGGACATTCCCGACGTTCATAGACACTGTAAGTTAACCTTACATGGTTTTGGGAGATTTTAAAACATTCGAAACCTAAAAGATTTGACAAGAATCATAAATCTGTCCACTTTTGTTTTCTACCGACGCAACAGACTTGTGGAATTTTTCCGACCCTTAAAACGAACTCAAACGGAAGAACTTAAAACACGAAAAAACGTTCCTAAGACTTAGACCTAGCTACTGTAAAAATTTGAGAATTTTTGGAGTTGATTTGATAGGTGAAAACCCGTTGAAACCGAACTGTTTGATTTAGATCTTGAAATCTTGGACAGAACTTAGGATTGATCTTGATCTCGTTTTTGACATAGGATCTAGGCTGTTTTAGATCTTTGGCCGAACATGATAGTTGTAGATAAATGTCTTAAGATGATCCCTGTCAAATTTCATTAAATTTGGAGTTGAATTGATATGTTAGAACTTGAAATCTTTAAACTGTGACCTGTAAACTCGGACAGATTTCTTGTTATGCAAAAATTAGCGTTTTTGACCTACTTAGGTATCTCGGATTGAAAAAGTTAAAACACGAAAGTTGTAGATCTTGATGTTTCCGAGTCAGATATGAAATTTTGGACTTTTTGGAATTAAATCTGATTTTAGACGAATTTTGGAGTAAACTGTGATTTACCGAAACGAAATTTTGAAATCTTCTTGAAACATGGAATTAACCTTTAGGGTTGAAACGAATTGAGATATTGTTTCTAAATGAATACCATGGAAGTCAGATTTTAAAAACTAAATCCCCTTACAAACTTGATAAATTAAAATTAGGGGTGAGTGCTCTGCAGGGTGCCCCCTAACGATTCACTTCGTGCCGTAATGGACGATGGTGACCCCGCGCGCTATACTTGAAATGTGATATTGCCAAAATGGCGAAACTTAGAGCCTACACTCTCGTGAATATCCGTATGGGTTTCCCGAGGCTCCGGAGTGGTACTGGGTATGGCTGATACGGCTGCGGCCGCCGGGCTACCGGCTAAACTTGTTGACATCGCGATCTTTATCGTGAAACTTTGAAATACCAAATCGGGAATGTAATGGGGATTCTAAACTAAATTAAACTAGATTAAATTATATTGTTGTCCAATTAAATTATTTAAATGCTTTATTTAAAATTATGGCTTTTATGATTTAATCATGTGATACGTGTCATTAAATAGAGCCTGAGATAGATTGTGCTATATGATATGGATTATATGAAATCAAATATTATGTTATTATCATGCTTTTGTTAAATTATTAAAGTTATGGCTTTTAAACCCTACGATCATGCATGTGTTAACTTACTCAGCAATTTTGCTGATCAAAACCATTTTTATTCCTTTCTTTACAGAATATGTGGAATGAGCATGTGTGAGCACGAATCATGCATGGGATTTTGGGAACTTTTATTTTGCTTTTAAATTTCGTACTTAGACTATATTATGAACGGGCCTGTTTAACCCGTGTTTTGGCCATGTCGGCCCTTTTTATATTTTCCGCTGCGATACTGTACTAAACTAAATATTTCCGCTGCGCTATGCTATTATTATTTTCGATTTATATTGTGTGGGCTATTTTGAATGCTTTAAATATTTTAAACACTGCAATACCTAGCCTTGCATCTCTTTAGTAAGCTCGGAGAAACCGTGTCTTACTAGGGAGATGTGGCGGTGACATCCCGACCTGGGTTACCAAAAACCGGGGTGTTACATTATGCAAATTGGTTAGTTAATTAAATTAAATTGTTTATGATTTATTCTTATCATGCTTTTATTTAAATATTAATTAATGGCTTTGAAACCTCACAATCATGTATGTGTTAACTTACTCAGCAAGTTGTGCTGACCCCAAACCATTTCCTTCCTTTTTCTTACAGAGTATGTGGAATGAGCATGAGCACTATTGTATGGGCTATTTTAATTGTTTTAAATATTTTAAACATTGCAATACCTAGCCTTGCATCTCTTTAGTAAGCTCGGAGAAACCGTGTCTTACTAGGGAGGTGTGGCGGTGACATCCCGACCTGGGTGACCAAAAACCTAGGTGGGAAACCCTAGGCCCATGGCCCTTCAGGCCTTATATAGGTGGGAAACCCTAGGGTGAGAATGTTGTGAAGTGACTGAACGTAGGAGTCAACTTGTCCTTATATAGGTGGGAAACCCTAGGCCCATGGCCCTTCAGGCCTTTGAATTTGAATTCCTGGCCAGGTTACGACGTGAAGCATGCTTTACGACGCTATCCACTTGCTACGACGTGGAACTGGTCTCTCGTCGTAGTCTTCCAATTCGAAAACACCTCTTGTCCTTAATTGAACAGCCTACGACGTGAACCTTCATTACGACGCCAAGCTCGCATACGACGCTATCCTTGTTTAGCGTCGTATGTATCTTCATTCGGGACCTTGCCTTCATTTATGCCTATGACGCTAGACTGCGGCACTAGGCTAAGACGTGAGCCATGCTTAGCGTCGTAGTCGTGTCTAGCGTCGTAATTAGCTGAAAAATTCAATTTTTGTGGGTTTTTCATTTCTTTTCCCATCTTTTTGTTTCCTTTTTCTTTTCTTTTCTTTTTCTCATGTTTTTGGTTTTTCTAACATAAATGTGTAATAAAGTTACATATTCATGAATTTTTTATACCAACTTATTATTTTTACAAATATGCATAAATCAGTCCAATTCAACTGCTTTCTTATTTAATATAAGACCGGAATGCGATCAAATGCCCGTTTAAGACACGGAAATGGATTGAAAATAATGGACATTTCTGACCATTATCAGCTCATTGGAACGCTGTTCAGTGGATATTGTGATATTTAAAAGGTTCATTGCATCTTGGTTTAGTCTTCGATACAAACAAGTCTGATTTTATTGGTGTGAATGGTTTTGTGGATTCTGATTATGCTGGTGATTTGGATAAAAGGACTCTTTCTGGTTATTTGTTTACTCTTTGTGGATGTGCTATTTGGAAGGCGTCACTTCAATCAGTTGTAGCTTTGTCTACAACTGTAACACCCCGGATTTGGTAACCCAGGCCGGGATGCCATCGCCACATCTCCCTAGCAAGACACGTCAATTCGAGCTTGCTAAAAAGATGCAAGGCTATGGATACTCGAAAGAACTTAAAACATTTTAAATAACGAGTCCGGAATAGTAATACTTAAATTTAAAATACGAGATAGTAATCATTCATGCATACAATAGAGTAAGTAATGCAGCGGAAAGTAATCACGACCAACATGGTCAAAACTCGGGTTTAACAGGCCCGATTAGACAGTATTAAAAATGCAGGAAATGAAAGTGTTCATGAAATAGTCCCCCCAAATGCATGGGCATGCATCACTCGACATACTCTTTAGAAGAAAAATAACAACGGGATTATCAATATAAAAATATACCGAGTAAGTCAATTCCTAACAAAACAATTAAGGGGTTACATGTGTTTAATTAAAAACAGATATTTCATGCTTCAATGAAAATATTTAAAATTCATAATTTAACTTGCAGCGGAAAAGCATAATTAATTACACGAGACTAGAATACAAAATTTAAAGGCATAATTAAAAAGCGTAATTTAAAAGCGTGATAAATAAATACATCTTAATTAAATACACACACAAGTCTTTTAATATTATCCCGCTAACTAAGAAGAGGACACCATACAAGGGAGATCACTAACGAGGCAATCTCAAATCGTAGGACCACTAACGAGGTAGTCCAAATAAAAGGTAGACCACTAACGAGGCAGTCTCAATAATTGTAGGACCACTAACGAGGCAGTCCAAATAAAAACAGCGCGCGAGATCACTAACGAGGCAATCTCAGATAGTAGGGAGACCACTAACGAGGCATTCTCAAAGATAATTGTATGAAGATCGGCTCAGCCTAGTGAACGAGATTTTTTGAAAATTTATGTTTGTCGTATAAAAATATTCGAAATCGCATTTCATAGTTAGAGTTTTCTCAAGTTCGAAAAATCCAATTCGCCACAGGTTACGCACTTTTAATTTAAAAATTCATCTTATAGTCAAAAATTCTAAAATTCACCCAGTAGCTTAAAAACACCTTTTCGAACAACTTTCATGTTTCGAGTTTCTGCAAATAAGGTTTTGAAGTTGGTCGAAATTCGAGTTTCTTACAAGAAGGGTTTTCTACTAGAAAGGCCAATTTCGACACAGTTTAGTCCAACACAGATTAAAAATTCAATTCAAGTCCAATTGGTCTGAAATTTCTACAGGTTGTAGAAGACACATTAATGAACAACTTTTGTGTTTTAAGTTTTTGGAAGTAATGAGAGTCATGCGTTCAAAAATTGCCCTCGACACACTGTCAACGCATAGTTTCAAAAATCGGTTCGACACAGTTTTGAAATTTGTCTGTTTTAACATATCAAATGATCTCTAAAATTTATGAACTTTTGTATGCATGATCTAGACATAAATATCTACAACTTTTGTTTACAACTGCAAGTTTTGTTCGGTCTAGAAATGGGTGAAAAACATGCATCAAGTTAGACCATTAAAACTGTCAAGGTTTCGAACGTTCGGTTTTTACACAGAAAATTTACATCGCGATTTGGTATCAAATCTCTATGAAAATGGCTGAAATTTTGACACAAGGTAGATTACGGTCTTATAAACAATATCTATGTTGAAAAGTTTTTGGTTTGAATTCCCGAAGATAAGGTTTTAGTCGAATTACTGAAATTGGTCGAAAAGAGGGTTTTTGAAATCCGATTTTAGTTTCGAGTTTATTTCTTGTATTTTAGACAACAAGGAACCACAAAAATTGTAGAGTAAGGTCTTGACTTATATATTTAGAGAATGGGATCGTTGTAGGGGCTTTTCGAATGTCCTAAGGACACGACGAACGGCCAACTTCTCCAATCTCTTCTTGTTCGCCCCCGACGTGAAATTGTAACAAGGAATAGAGTGTTAGATTTCGAGTTTTTGGGATCTATGGACGAATTAAAAACTATACTACAACTTACCAAAGTCCTAGAAGGCAGAGGCTTCGTCCCAGTCGTCTCGTCTTCGTCGGAATCCTTGCCGGAAAGTGAACTCAAAGGGTTTTTGGCTTGGAGAGGAAGAATGAGGGAAGGGGAGTTTGAGTTTTCTGTAAAAATGGGGAAAGGGACGTCCAATCCCGTCGTTAAGCCTTTCCTAAGGCTGTGATCCGCTTGCCATCGATATGAATCGGATTTTTGGCAAGAAAATTGCCCTGGAAGGAAAGTTTACACCTCCTGCTCCTCTGGCGCGGTGGTGACGCGCCCATTTTGCTTTGGCCGCGCGACGTGCGCGCGAGCTAGCGTTGGTCGCGTCGCCCTTTGCTCGCGCGGTGGCCGCGCAAAGTGCGCGCGACGTCCGGTTTGGCCGGTTTGAGCGGTTCGTGTGGTCCGTCGGGTCTTTTCTTCTTTTCTCTGTCGGGTTTCTATCCTCTACATTTTCGGTCCGACTTTTCGGGTCGTTTCTGGATCATAATTGCTATCTTAAATTTATTATGAACTCGGGTTAAATTTAAATTTATTAAATTATTTTCGACTCCACGGGTTTTTGGACTTTAAATTCTTTCGTTCTCGAATTTAATCGAATTTCCCGGGTATTACAGTCTACCCCCTTAAGAATCAACTTCGCCCTCGAAGTTGGGTGTTAGCTTCTTGCGAGTTAAAACTTAGATTATTATGATCCATCATTATTATTATGGTTTGGTATGATTCTGTATGACTGTGCTTAGAATTAAAATTTCTAAGTTGCCTACATACCCCGTGAAGGGATCAAGCCATTACGTAGTTCAAAACAATTTGAATTTATTTTTCTCGGGTGTTACATCCTCTCCCCCCTTAAGAATACAGTTATGTCCCCATAATTATGGTCGGGTCATCTTGGAAGAGGGTCGGGTAACATCGTTTCATATCGGCTTCCAACACCCGTGTCGCTGTTTCCGTCTCGTGGTTTGACCACAGAACCTTGACCATCTTTACAGTGTTATTCCTTGTTATTCTTTCCTTGTAGTCGAGTATTTGTATCGGGATCTCTTCGTAGGTTAGATCATCGTCCAAGTCGATTACTTCCGGTTGAAGTACATGTGCCGGGTCGGGCACATGCTTCTTCAATTGGGAGACGTGGAACACATTGTGAACACGTGCCAACTGTGGCGGCAATGCTAGCCGATACGCTAGATTTCCCACTCTTTCTAGGATCTCATATGGTCCTATGTATCGTGGACTCAATTTTCCTTACTTTCCAAAGCGCATCACACCCTTCATTGGTGATACCTTCAGCATAACCTTATCGCCGATTTGAAATTCTAAGTCTTGCCGTCTCACGTCTGCATAACTCTTTTGCCGGTCTTGAGCGGCTCTCATCTTTCCTTGGATTACCTTGATTTGTTGAGCCATGTCCTCAACAAGTTTTGGTCCAACTACCACAGTCCTATCGCTCTCTTCCCAGCTCAACGGACTTCGGCACTTGTGTCCATACAGTGCCTCGAAAGGTGCCATGCCGATGCTAGCATGGTAGCTATTGTTGTAGGAAAACTCGATCAAAGGTAGATGGTTTTCCCAACTTCTTTAAACTCCAGTACACATGCCCTTAGCATGTCTTCCAACGTTTGGATCGTTCTCTCTGTCTGTCCATCCGTCATGGGGTGGAACGCGGTACTCATCTTTATTTGCGTACCGAGAGCTTCTTGCAGCTTTGTCCAAAAATGAGAGACAAATCTACTATCTCTATCCGAGATGATGTCATGTGGTACTCCATGCCGACGTACCACATTGTCGACATACGTCTTTGCCAATTGGTTCATTTACCAAGTGTCCTTTATTGGGACAAATATGGCAGCTTTCGTCAACCTATCCACGATCACCCAGATTTTATTCATCCATTTTGGTGACCGCGGCAACCCCGAAACGAAATTAATGGAAATGCTATCCCATTTCCAATTCGGGATTTCCAATGATTGCATTAGACCTAAGGGTTTTTGGCGTACTGCCTTAATCCTCTGGCAGGTGAGGCATCTCGCCACAAACTCGGCTACTTCTCTTTTCATGTTCGGCCACCAATAGTTCTTCTTTAAGTCTTTGTACAGCTTGTCGCCCCCGGGATGAACCGAGTAGGGGGTAATATGGCCTTCCTCCATCACTTTTTGCTTCAGGTCAACGCATTTTCGTGGTATGCACCACCTTCCCTAGAAGCGGATGCTTCTGTCCTCATGAATTTTGGAATCCATTGCTTTTCCTTCGGCAATGCTCTTCCTAATTTCCTCCAACTTCTCATCACCCGGTTGGGCGAGTCGTATTTCATCGAATATGGTAGGTCCCATTACCATCGCGTTGACGACTTCGTTTACTGTGCCAGAGTGCACCAACTCTAGACTCAATTTCGCCAAGTCTCTGTACAACTCGCCTTGTATCACAAGTGAATTCGCCACATGTTGAGTCTTTCGACTTAAGGCATCGGCTACGACGTTGGCTTTTCCTTCTTGATATAGGTCATAATCCTTGATCATCTCTAACCATCTTCTTTGCCTCAAATTCAGCTCTTTTTGCGTGAATATATACTTGAGGCTCTTATGGTCGGTGAACATCCGACACTTTCGCCCAAAGAGATAATATTTCCATATTTTTAAGGCGAACACGACTGAGGCCAGTTCTAAGTCGTGTGTCGGGTAGTTCTCCTCGTGTGGTTTTAGTTGACGCGATGCGTATGCTATAACCCTTTGATCTTGCATCAGAACGCACCCCAATCCTTCTTTCGAAGCGTCGATGTACACCTCGAAGTCACCATTCTCCGATGGTAACACCAATACTGGCGCTGTGGTAAGTCGTTTTTTCAGATCTTGAAACGCAGACTCACACTCACTCATCCACTCGTACTTTGCTCCTTTCTTCAGCATTTGAGTTAAGGGTCGTGCGATTCTCGAGAAGTCCACGAATCGCCTATAGTATCCTGTCAGTCCAAGGAAACTCGTTATCTCTCTTGGATTCTTCGACGGTACCCACTCGGTCACTGTCGAGATCTTCACCGGATCTATCGCCACTCCGTTGGCGGATACTATATGCCCAAGAAATGCCACTTCTTTTAACCAAAAGTCGCATTTGGACAGCTTGCCATACAGCTGATTTGTTCGCAAGATCCCTAACACTTTGTGCAAGTGCTCGAAATGTTCTTCCTCGCCTTTCGAGTAGATCAGGATGTCATATATGAACACCACTACGCATTGATCTAATAGTTCTTGAAATACGTTGTTCATGAGATTCATGAACATTGTTGGGGCGTTCGCTAAACCCGAATGATAACACGGTGAACTCTTAGTGTCCGTAGCGAGTTCTGAACGCCGTCTTTGGAATATCCTTCTCGGCGATCCTCAACTAGTGATATCCAGATCGCAGGTCGATCTTTGAGAATACTGAAGGTCCCTTCAGCTGGTCGAATAGATCCTCAATCCTGGACGACGGGTACTTGTTCTTGACGGTGACTTGATTAAGCCCTCTATAATCAATGCATAGTCGTTGAAAAGACGGAAAGCCACTTGGGCCGGATACTTGGACCGGACCCGGACCAAATAAAATACCCGGGCGAAGCTTGATCAAGGATTATCCTAAATGATATTAATTAGGACTGTTTGACTCGGAATATTAAGCTTGGTCCGCGCATTTACTAATATCCGGGCATAGTGCTGACGCGGACCAAGCAACAGCAATCCCCTTAGTCCGGGAATACGCTATACCCGGCTATATAATAATTGGCGGACCAAGCCACCTTCCTCCGGACCAAGCTGTTTGGTCCGCTTTTCCCTTAGGTCCGCACATTGTTGTGCGCGGACCAAGCGTTTTTGACCGAGTCAAGCCTCGGGAAGGCAACCGCTTTGTTATTACGTCTGCATTTATTCTCGTGAGTGCATGGAATATATTCCCCACTTCCCCCACCACCCGCCCGTTCAGCGTTCATAATATCATCTCAAAACTCCGTCTTTCTTTTTAACGAATAAGATCGGTGCTCCCCATGGGGACGTGCTCGGCCTTATGTATCCCTTCTCCAACAACTCCTCGAGTTGCTCCTTTAGTTCCTTCATTTCCAGTGGCGCCATGCGGTAAGGAGCTTTTGAGACGGGTTCCGTTCCCGGAATGAGATCTATGGTGAATTCAAGATCTCTCTCAGGTGGCATGCCGGGAACGTCTTCAAGAAACACATCCGGGTATTCTCTCACCACCGGAATGTTGTCTACCTTGACTCCTTCAGCCTCAAGGTTATGAATGTAACATGCATATAACGCGTAACCCTTACGGATTAGGCTACATAACTTGAGGGCGTTAATTATCCTGTTAGACTTCTTAGGGGGCTGAGAGTAAAAGATGACTCTCTTCCCTCTACTCTTTGACAGCGTGATCTTTTGCTTTTGGAATTCGATCACGGCCTTATATCGGGTTAACCAATCCATCCCTAGTATGACGTCAAAGTCTCTAACGTTAAATTCTACCAAGTTCGCGAAGAATTCTACGTTCTTGATCACTATAGGAATTTCGTTGTAACGCTTAGAGCATGCTATTACTTCTCCAGAAGGTAGTTGAATTCCTAAGCTAATCGTCTTGCACTTAGGTAGATCTAGTTCAGATATAACTCTCGAAGATATAATCGAACAACTAGCTCCGGAATCAAATAACTTATATTTTTAATATAATTAAAATAGCATGTTTAGTGATGTTAGATCCATTTAATTGATCAAAAATATCATTTTAAATTATTTTTAAAGAAATTTTCAGATTTTTAAATTACAAAATTCAAATTTTATATGTAATCCAAAAATTTCACAATATGCATTCAATTCATGTTCTACAACAATTTGTTCATGTTCAAACTAAGATTTAGACAATTAAAATAAAATTTAATCCCACATTCTAACAACCCAAAATTCAAGCAACAACTCAAATACAACAAATAATGTATCCCAAATCACTAGAATGTAACAAGAATTGAAATAGGATAGCTATTCTTACCCAAATTGAAGCTTTAGAACACTTTGAAGAGGAATCCCCAAAGTTGGAAGAACTAGGGTTGAAGAACCCTAATTTGGTTTGAACAAGCAAAAATTGGAATTTTTGAATGAGACTTTAGCAATGTGGATGAGAATTGATGTTTAAAATCAAGATTAGGAATGAATTTTACCGGAGTGTGGCGCGTGGTGGCGGAGAGTGGCGCTCGATCGGTGAAGAGATGAAGAAGGGGCTGGCTCGGTCGGGTGAAATGGGAAAGAAAGAAGGATTTGGGATTTAAAATCCCGATTGGAAACCGGGTCTGGCGCCCAGACCCGCCAGGTCGGGCGCCAAAGTGGCGCTCGAGCAGCCTTCTCGGCGCTGCACAGTTGATGCGGCGCCTGGGTTGTTTCCGAAAAATCCCAAGTTTGGACATGGCGCCTATTGTGGCGCTCGGGAGAAATTTTATGCGCCACACAGTATGTGTGGCGCCTTTACTGACTTGGCCAATTTTCCAGTCCACTGTTGGCGCATATTGTGGCGCCTGAGATTGACTTTGGGCGCCACCATGTGGGTGTGGCGCCTGATGTGCACTTTCGAGCTCCTGTGGTGCCCAGATGGCGCTCATATGCTCATTTGGGCGCCGCACACAAGGTGTGGCACCTGAACTGAGTCTGTGACACTCGTATTTCAGCTCAAACTCAACCAAAATGATGGCCAATTCGATTCCTAAGATTAACAAGTCAGATTTAGCATATATAACCTCCCTAAATCCTCCCGAGTTATAGTTCTCCTCAATTAAACCAATCAATCCATACGACATTCCCTCTTCAACATCTTCATCAAGTCAACTTACACATGTTAAGATCAATCACCAAGCACACACAATTCCATCATTTCTTATCATTCTGCTACTATTCTAATTTATTGGTGATGTCTTGCTCAGTTTATTCAAAAACATGCAATTAAGAGAACATAAAAATTCAAACAACAAAATTAATCTTAAAGCAACATTTAAACTAACATAAAACATAAGCAATAACATAGATAAAAAGCACATAAACAATAAAATGTCACATGTTTTTGTTTTTCTTTCATTTTATAATTTTTATTGATTTTCATAGTTCTAATTAATCAAATAACATCCTATCATTTAAATGAATTGCAGTGCATTTAGACTAAAAATCATATTTAAATAACCAAAGGCTTAACATTAATTTGTTCGATGAATTTGACTTCATCTCCAAAGTAATGTTTAAGTCTTTGACCATTTACAGTGAATTCCCTTTCATCTTCAGCTTTTAAGACAACTGCACCATTATCTGACACTTTAACAATCTTAAACGGCCCCGACCACTTTGTCTTCAATTTACCAGGAAACACTTTAAATCTGGAATTGTATAAAAGCACTAATTGACCAGCCTCAAACACGTTAGGCCTAAGCAATTTATCATGATAAAGCTTTGTCCTTTCTTTATAAATTAGAGCATTGTCATATGCATGACGTCTAAGTTCTTCTAACTCATTAAGATCAACCTTTCTTTTCTCTTGAGCTTCTTTAAATTCAAAATTTAATTTCTTCATCGCCCACAATGATTTGAACTCAAGTTCGAAAGGTAAGTGACAAGCTTTACCATAAACTAATTTGAAAGGAGCCATACCTATAAGTGTCTTAAATGCTGTCCTATAAGCCCATAGTGCTTCATCTAACTTAAAAGCCCAATCTTTTCTAGATTTTCCTACAGTAGCTTCCAATATCTTCTTAATCTCACGATTAGTGACTTCTACTTGACCATTGGCTTGGGGATGATAGGGTGTTGTTATCCGATGATGAACATGAAATCTAGATAACAATTGATTAACAGCCCTATTGACAAAGTGAGATCCACCATCACTAATGATTGCTTTAGGGACACCAAAACGAGTAAAAATTTGCTTTTTCAAAAACTTAATCACTTGTTTAGAATCATTTAACGCACATGCTTCAGCTTCTACCCATTTTGACACATATTCTCCAGCAACTAGAATATATAATTTACCATTAGATGGTGGAAATGGACCCATAAAATCAATTCCCCACAAAAAAATAACTCAACAGGCATAATTCCTTTTAAAGGCATTTTATCTCTTTTAGTAATATTACCGGCCCTTTGACAAACATCACATTTTTGCACAAACGATCTAGCATCATGATAAATATTAGGCCAATATAAACCACCTTCGAGTACCTTATGAGTTGTCCTATTCGGTCCAACATGTCCTCCTCCAAGTCCTTCGTGACAAGCTTTCAAAACTTTCTAAAAGTCCTCATCCGGGATGCATCTCCTTATGATTTGATCTGCACATAGTTTAAATAAATAAGGCTCATCCCAAATAAAATATTTCGCATCTGTATTAAATTTTTGCTTTTGACTATGCCATTTTAAATGATCAGGAATTACACCACATGCTAAATAATTTACAAAATCAATAAACCATGGGTCAGAGGAAGTATTATTTATCAAATACAAATTTTCATCAGGAAATGCATCATTTATTAATTTTTCTTCCCCTTTTTCATGTTCCAATCTAGATAGATGATCAGCTACAGGATTTTCATCGCCTTTTCTATCTTTAATCTCCAAATCAAATTCCTGTAACAACAATACCCATCGAATTAATCGTGGTTTAGCATCTTTCTTTGCAAATAAATATTTAATAGCAGCATGATCAGTGTAAACTACAGTCATAGAGCAAATCAAATAGGGTCTAAATTTTTCACATGCATAAACAACAGATAATAACTCTTTTTCAGTGGTAGCATAATTTCGTTGTGCAGAATTTAAAGCCTGACTAGCATAATAAATAACATGAAGTTTCTTATCCTTCCGTTGACCCAACACTGCTCCAACAGCGAAGTCACTTTCATCACTCATGGTCTAAAATGGTAAACTCCAGTCATGTGGCTGAATAATTGGTGCAGTCACCAATGCTTCCTTGATCCTATTGAACGCCTCAACACACTCATCAGTAAAATCAAATTCAACATCCTTACACAGCAGTTTAAATAGAGGCAATGCAATTTTAGAAAAATCCTTTATGAACCTTCTATAGAATCCAGCATGTCCCAGAAAACTTCTCAAAGTTTTTAAATTATTAGGAGGTGGAATTTTAGCAATTACTTCTACTTTAGCCCTATCAACTTCAATGCCATTTTTAGAAATTCTATGTCCTAAAACAATGCCTTCATTAACCATAAAATGACATTTTTCCCAATTAAGAACTAAATTTGACTTTTCACATCTAATTAATACTTTTTCAAGATTAATTAAACATTTTTCTAAGTCAGACCCAAACACAGAGAAATCATCCATAAATACTTCAATGCGTTTTCAATTAGATCAGAAAATATAGACATCATGCATTTCTGAAACGTAGCTGGTGCATTACACAAACCAAATGACATTCTCCTATATGCAAATGTACTATAGGGACATGTAAATGTAGTTTTATCTTGATCCTCATGTGCAATTGGAACTTGATTATACCCAGAATAACCGTCTAAAAAGCAATAAAACTCATGACCAGCTAAGCGCTCTAACATTTGATCAATAAAAGGCAATGGAAAATGATCTTTCCTAGTCTTATCATTCAATCTCCTATAATCAATGCAAACACGCCATCCAGTGGTCAGTCTAGTAGGTACTAATTCACCATTTTCATTTCTAACCACAGTCATACCTCCCTTTTTAGGCACTACTTGCACTGGACTCACCCACTGACTATCAGAGATATGATAGATAATACCTGCATCTAGTAGTTTAATCACCTCTGCCCTTACAGCTTCTTGTAGATGTTGATTCAATCTCCTTTGGGGCTGTCTCACTGGCTTATCATCCTCCTCCATGTAAATCCGGTGTGTACATAACGCTGGACTCAATCCCTTGATATCAGCTATTGTCCAACCTATTGCTCTAACATGCTTACTCAACACTTGGGTTAATGCATTTAATTGATCATCATTTAATTTATTACTTGCAATAACAGGTAAAGTATCATTCTCACCAAGAAAAACATACCTCAAGTGTGATGGCAGCTCTTTCAAAGTCAATGTAGGTGGCTTTTCAACAGATGGGACTAACTTGGACTTTTAAATCGCACATGCTACTTGCACAGGTAATCCTCTCTCACACTTACTTTCAGCTAAGCCCTCACAACTCTCCACTAACTGCTCAACTTTCCTATAGGGATCATGTCTAGCAAAGAACTCTCTCTCAATCACCTCAACTTCCTGATAGAAAGCTTGCACTCTATTACACGGGTAGGTATCAGAACTAGCGTGTTGTGTTTTAGTTGTCTTAGAAATGTCAAACGACACTTGTTCATTACCTACTGTAAGTGTAATTTTACCATCATCCATATCTACCATAGCCCTACCAGTTTGCAGAAATGGTCTACCTAAATAAGAGGAATATCCATGTCTTTTTCCATATCAAGAACAAAGTCAACAGGGAAAATAAAGCTCTCAACTTGAACAGGAACATCTTCTACAATGCCTAAAGGAGTGCTAAGAGATCTATCAGCAAGCTGTAGCTGCAGCCTAGTAGGCTTTACTACTCCTATCCCAAGTTCTCTAAAGACATGTAAAGGCATCAGATTAATACTAGACCCAAGATCACACAAAGCTTTGTTGAATTCTATAGTGCCAATAATGCACGGAATAGTGTAACTCCCGGGATCTTTTTGTTTAATAGGTTTCCTTCTTTGAAGGATTGCACTACATTCCCGTGTCAGTGTCACTTTCTCTTCATCATCAACACTCCTCTTCTTTGATAGGATTTCTTTTAAAAACTTAGCATAAATAGGCATTTGTGCTATAGCATCAGAAAAAGGAATGTCAATTCTCAGATTTTTTAACACTTCTAAGAATTTAGCAAAATCTTTGTCATCTTTTGCCTTTTTAAGACGTTGTGGATATGGAATAGGTGGCTGATATGACTTGACTGGGACAGTAGACTTTCCCTTATCCTTATTCTTGTCAACACTAAGTCTCTCACTCTCCTTAGGATCATCAGTGTTTTTCTGCTGACTTTCTTCTTCTGTATCCTCATTCTGATCATCCACAGTATCAGTTAAAACCTCTGGATCATCTAAGGTAGGGTAAGGATTAGGTAATTCCTTTTTATTCCTTAAAGTGATGGCTTTACACTGCTCTTTTGGATTAGGATCAGGCATAATTGGTAGTGTTCCTTGCTGTCTATTTGAAGTATCCCTAGCAATTTGACCGACTTGAACTTCTAGATTTCTCATTGAGGCTTGCATTTGCTGAATTGTTTGTTGTTGAGATACAATTGTATTCATTAATTCTTTTAAATTAACCTCATCTCCTCCTTGTTTTTGTTGCAGCTGTTGTTGAGGTTGGAAGTTTCTAGACTGTTGGTTAGGGTAAAAGGATTTATTTTGATTTCTGTTCTGGTTAAAGTTTTGATTCTGATTCTGATTTTGGTTTTGAAAGTTTTGATTTTGATTTTGATTTTGAGGGTAAGGTGGACGGTTATTTTGTGGGTAAGTGTTTTGTTAAAATTGAGAATTTTGATTTGGATAGAAGTTTTGATTTTGAGGACGGTTTGGTTGAAGTTTTGCTGCCTATTTCCCATGTAATTCACATCTTCCACTTGCTCCTCAGTCCCCTCACACGGCATAGTCTCTTGAAGTCCTTGATCGAGCAGGTGACAGGCTGATGATTCATGAGGTCCATGACAAATACCGCATCTCACAACTTTAGCTTGACCTTTCTTAAGTGAAGCAACCTCCCTCATCAAAGCATCTAGCTTAGAATCTATAGCAACTGTCTTTTCTACCTTATATAACCCTGCTTTTGATTTGTTTCTAGCATTTTTCTTACCAGGAAATTTTTTCATGTTAGATATCTTTTTCTCAATGATTTCCTTAGCTCTATAAGGTCCTATAGATAGAAAAGAAACTCCAGCTGCTGCATCCAACAAGTTCCTCCAATGATCAATCAACTCATTGTAAAAGAAGTACATCTGATGCCAATCTTCAAAGCCATGATTTGGACATCTAGCCAATAAGGTGTTATATCTATCCCATGCTTCAAGTAAAGTTTCACCCTCATCTTGCACAAATTCTTTGATCTTTTCTTGCAATTCTAAAACCTTGGAAGGTGGGAAGAACTGTTCTAAGAAAGCTCCTAACATTTTATCCCAAGTAGTAACAACCCTTAATTGAAGTGAGTTATACCAAGTTTTAGCTTTATCCCTAAGTGAAAATGAGAACAATCTTAACTTAATCTCGTCACCGGTAACACCATTAATCTTCACTGTGTCACAATAATCCAAGAAATTTATTATGTGTTCTACAACATCATTAGTAGGTGCTCCATTATATTGATTAGCTTGAACCATTGTGATTAGTGCAGGCTGAAGGGTAAAGCTTAAGGCATCTACATCTGGCCTTGGAGTTCTATTAAGCAGATTTCCACTAGTTCCTTGTAAATGTTCCTCAATGGTTATTTCAGCTTGATCATCATGTTCCACATCACCACCGTTACCTCCATTATTACCCCTATTATTTTCATTATTTTCTGTCATGTTTAGCCTATTGAATTGAGCAACTAATTGATTAGTTTGCACTGTTGAAACTCCAGTCGTTGGAGAATAGTTTTCTTCATCAGAGGATGAGTTAATTAAAATTTCCAACTGAGGTGGTCTCCTACGTTTTCCTAATCTAATAGCTTTAAGAGTACGCTCAATTTCAGGATCATAAGCTATTACTGCCTGTTTGCTTCGCACTGCAATTATTAAAAAAAAATAGAATAAAATAAGTAACAGTTAAATTAATATTTAACTTAAGTAATTTTAATTAATAAACTAAAACAATTAAAAGTTCACAACAAATTCCCCGGCAATGGCGCCAAAAACTTGATGAGTGATTTTCACTACTCATATTTTACCACAAGCGGATGGTTGTCATCAAGTAATAAAAATCGGTGAATACCGGGTCGAACCCAAGGGAATTTCATAATATTATTTCATTCTGGAGAATATTTTAATTGTTTTAAGTTTATTAAATATATTTTATATATTTTGAAAGAGTTTGTTTAATTCTAATGATGATTAAATTAAAACAGTGACTTTAAATTTAAAGATAAGGCAAGTTAAATTTTTTTAATTAATCAAAATATAAATGGGAGATGCTTGTAATATTTTAAATATTGTCATCTTTATTATAAAATAGAAATTGCATAGTGATTTAACATTTCCCAATGTCTAATAGATCAATTTCTTAAATTTAAATACTTTTATAAAGATTATAAATATA
Source organism: Hygrophila difformis (assembly GCA_030278955.1). NCBI lineage: Eukaryota > Viridiplantae > Streptophyta > Magnoliopsida > Lamiales > Acanthaceae > Hygrophila > Hygrophila difformis. Next base: position 58,270,185 of record JAOANR010000006.1, on the reverse strand, counting down.
GTAATCTTCTAAAATTCAACTTATGCTTAAACGGACTTCATGGAAGCTGATTAAATTATTTAACATTCTGCAATTATTATTCTAGGCCTAAATTTGAGTCTTTCCAAGCATACAAATTTTCCTATAGCAATTAATAGGCACTTTTCATTTCCCAAATCATTGTGCACATGCCAGAATCTATTTTTTAATGTAATTTATTCCCAATTCCGGTACTAACATATAGATTCTACTTTTTATCTCCCGATTTAACCAAGGTTATTAAGATCTAGATTTAAATCTTAGGATCTTACGATCCTACGATCCCACAAAGCCAAAACGATCAAGATCTGTATGGGATCTAAATTAGGGTGGGATCTGGATAAGATCTATAGGATCTATACAAGATCTTAAGATCTTTGAACGATCCGATCCCACTTCCTCTTATTTTTCATCTCATTTTTTCATTTTTCAGTCCTCCATTGTTTTCCAAAATCCAAATCTAGGGATTTTTGTTTGCATCCCCATCTTACTCGCATTCCCTTCATCTTCCTCTTACAATTCATCTTCTTGTTGTTGACGTCACCGTCGATCCCCCTTCTCTTCCTATCGTCGTCCTCGCATCCCCTTTCTCTTTCTACCACCGCCCTTGTCGTAGCATCCTCTTCTAGCACCCTTTGCTGATGGAGATTTTAGTTCTATACCTCCAGCCCAGATGGATGATGATTAATCCAATGAGACAGTGGTTGAGAGTGACGAAAATGGGGAAAATTCTAATGACAAATCCAACCTAGCTCAAGCATCATGTCTTAAGTGCTCAATTATTATCTTTTTTTGCTAGACAAATTATTATTTATTGATATTGGTTATTGTAATTTGCTAATATGCAATATGAATATATTTTTTTGTCCTAATTTCGTAGGATCTTAGGATCTGAATATGATCCTACGATCCCGATCTTGCAAATGGAAAAACGTTCCTACATAAGATCTAGATTTTGATAACCTTGGATTTAACAAAGCAGAAATCACAGAATTAGATTCTAACATTTAAATTATGCAGAATAGTGTAAATAACCTAATAATTATGGTAAAATAACAATAAAACATGGTAAAATGGATTAAATTAATAATATTAAAATGCAATAGATTAAAATTATTGCCGGATTACTAAAAATAGAGGATTATAGATTGATCAATCAATTCAGGTTTTTAGCATATTAGTAATATGAATAGCAGATTTAGAAAAACACAGAATATCGATCGAATTGTTGGCATCTAACACATAATCCTAATTCAGATATCAACATCATAGCAGATTAATCCAGAATTAAAACATAAACATCGATAATTTCTATTGCTTCCATAAAACATAAATTCATACTTCAAAGTAATTCTGAACTCCCGTTCTAGATCACTCTTAACACAAACAATACAGAAATCCGTCTACAAATTCAAAACATAATAACAGATTACTTTTAGAGGCAAATTCGTAACATTACAAAGCAAGAAAAAGAAAGGCAACACCTAGAATAGGAAGAACACGCCCAAAACAGCGTTCTTGATGCATTCCTCGGGCATGGATTTGTGTTTCCGGCCTTCTTCTCCCATTAGCAGATGATTTCAGATTGTTTCGGTCGAATATTTGCAGTCTGAATCATGAAAAATGACGAAGAACGGTGATTAAAACCGAGTTTGGGAGGTTGGAAAACTGCCCAACCGCGATGGTGGCGCATAAAGTGGTGCTCGGAAGGGGTTTCAGGCGCCACCGAGGAGATGCGGCGCATCCTGACGATTTCCCAATTTTCTGATTGCGGCGCCTAAAGTGGCGCATGGATAGTGATTTCGGCGCCGCCAAGCACGTGCGGCGCATCCTGAAGCTTTTCCATCCGAAATTCTTCTAAGTGTTGATGTGGCGCCTGATGTGGCGCTCCGAGGTCTTTTCCGGCGCCGCCATGCCTATGCGGCGCATCCTGGGCACATTCCAGTGTTGAAAAATCCGAATTTGACATCCTTTATCCTCCGAACATCTTTCTTTCGTCATTTTAATGCCTGAAACATCATTGCAATATACTCCCTCCGTCCCACCCCAAGTGTCCTGTTACTGTTGGGCACGGGAATTAAGGTAGAGTTGGTTTGTGAGTATATAGTGGGGTCCACATAGTTGTTGGAGGGGAAAATTATTTCTATTTATAGAAAGAAGACATTTGTAATGGGACATCCAAAAATAGTAAGTAAGACATTTGGAGTGGGACGGAGGGAGTATTAGATTTGCCAAAGTCTTATTAAAAAGCATAAAACATGGTAAATTGAACTCAAATAAGCTCAATTTAACAATAATTATTAATATTTACAAACCACATGAAATATAAACTAAAAAACATTAAAATAGGGTCACATGCATGCAATTTAGGTTCATTTTAACACGATTTAAGCTCATTTAAATGTGGTTTCACAAGGTGCATCAGGAACCTTGCCTCGCGACTAGTAGCCAGTCTAGCGACTCTCTAATGTCGCTAGGCCCCAGTCGTGAAACCCAGTTTCACGACATGGGCTAGGGTTTCACGACTGGGCCCATTCGTATTAATATCCCCCTTCTTCTTCTTCCTCCATACGCTCCCAACACTTAGAAAAATTTCAAACTCTCTCGAACTCTCGAAACCCTTCTTCCCGAAGCACACCACGTGTCCTTCGCACTTTTCCGACCACCACTTCCGGCGAAACTCCGTCAAAATTTCTCAAAATCGCAATGGAGTCATCCTCTAGCAAGGCTAAGCCATGGTAACCCTTTTTCCCCCTTCATTTCTCGATTATCCGCACCCCCTCCCCCTCTGTCTCGCGATTTTGGGCGAAATGCCTGTAAATGTGTAAATATGCATTGTGGTGTTCTGTTTTGGTTATTTGAGTCCGATTTTGATGATTAGAAATTGTGGCCATTGCTTATGTGAGTCCTTGATTATGGTGGTTGTTGGCCGATCATGAGTTGGAAGAGGGGGTGTTGTTGTTTTTGTTTCTGTGAAGGGTTAGGGAGTGTCGAATCTATGTGTGCATTTGGTTTTCTCTGTATATAGGGTGTTAGAGAACACAGGGCAGGTTAGGGTTCAACATTTTTAATGTTTTGGCCAATGTTGAGTTCTAGAGTTTCTAGGGTTCTAAGAGGTGCTTGCCTGTTTTCTTGCTTAAGGTAATGAAAAAAGCATGTGCTGCCTGTTCTTGATCTGGAATTTCTGAAAACCAAATTGGAAACCAATGAACATTTGGGCATTTTTCAATGTCTTAATGTTGTTGGAATCTGTTAAGGAAGCATGATAGTTTAATCTTTAAGCATGATTTTTTAATCTGACTGTTTGAGGGTTGAATTAGCATTTCTGAAATCTCAAAACATGACTGGGTGTTGGCATGGTTGCTGCATCTATTTAAGTGCTCATATTGTTTGCATGCCAATGGAGACATTTAATGTCTTTCCCCTGTTTTGGCATATCTGAATTATGTATGCAGCAGTCTGCGTAAAGTGTATGTTGGTTTGGTTTTGGCAATTTGTGCACCAACACACATTTTCAGAAAAACCTTTTCACAAAAGACAAAAGAGTTGGTGGAATAATTGTTGGCTTGGGTATTTTTGTTCCCAATGGAACTAAAAGTGTGAGTTAGATAGCATTATTTTTGTCACTTATAACTGCTATCACTTTTCAAAAATCCAAAAATGGGGCCACACACATCCCACTTTTTATTAAATAAAACAAGTCAACTCTTAAACTCAAAAAAGTGTTTGCAAATTTTTGAGAATGTTTTAACTGTCCAAAACAGTCCAAGCAGTCCGGAAATAGCAAATCCATTTCGCCACGTCTCCACTGCACATTCCAAATTCGAGCATTTCATCCCATTTCATCCATCTCAGTCCATTTTCAACAAGTGCCTCGAACTTGTTTAATAAAATTGAGAAATCAAACATTTTGGGCCCAATGGCCTATTAAAAAGATTTTTGGTCCAAAGACCAGTTTAGTTTCTATTTTTGGACTCAATAGTCCAAATCAAAAATATTTTCCAATGACCTAACTTTTTAATAAATTAGTGTTATTTAAATTTATAGTTTGAAAATATTGTTACTTATGCTTTATAATAAATTTCAAGAATGATCAAATAAATCACATTTCGAGCAAAGCTCAAAATGTGAGGATGTTGATTTTTAACTTGAACAACTTTATAAAAATTATAAAAACTTGAAGTGCATTTAATACTCTCTATCTTTCTTAGGAGCGAAAAATTGGTAAAATCAGGCATCGGGCTACCTGATTACACATACGAGGAAGCAACCAAAGAGGCTTCGGTTGACAGGATTGAAATCAAGAACATGAGAACAACAATCATGCCAGAGTATAAAGTGCCACTGAACCACACCACTGAGGAGAACTTGGAACTGGCACCAGGATGGGATGTGAATATACCACCAGAGGAGAGAACAATTGTTGTTGCATCTATAGAAAGGGATTATTATCACTTCCTAAAGAAATTCTGGGGGATGATGATGGACCATGCCGCAGACGATACACTGACTACTCCAAAAGTGCACCATGAGAGCATACAGCTGAAATTCAAGGAAACAGAGCGATCTGGAGAAGGCAAGTATAAAGGGGAACAAGAGACAAAGGGCTCGCTAACTTTGACTTCATTATTCCGAATCAGATCATAGACCCCCAAGTGAGGATGGCCTTCGTGGACAAGCAGATCGATATAAGCCGAATTTTGAATAGCGGAGTAATAATGATGCATGAGGCATTCCCTTCAAATGGAATCCCTGTCTGTTTGAGAAGAGGGGACCGGAGGAACAAAGATGGATCACTGAATAAGCTCGCCTCAGGCACTGTGAACTAAGCTACAATTTGCCCAAACGCCTCAAAGATGCTGAACATTTTGAACAGACCTGCAATACCTCGTTGCTGCAATCAATGACAAAGATGATTAAGGATGCAAGGCAACAGTGGGAGGATCTCACATTTGTTTCGGGTAAAGGGAACACAAGCATCACTAAATCCTTTGTTGATAAGGGGGTTGAGCTACCTGCAGAAGACGAATTTGAGTCAGTCTTCACGCAGAGAAAATATGGACAATTTGGAACTACCAAGGACACTGAACTTCCTGAGCACATCGCTGGAACAACTGATTGCCGATATACACAAGGGCAGCTGGAAGCCCATCAAGAAAAATGAGAGACAGTTCCAGCTAATGTCACAAGCTGAGGCTAGAACTTATCTCAATTTTAACTTTGCCCAAGACATGTCTTATTTGGAGGGCATTCAGAAAGATTTGGTGGGGGCAATGTTGGATAAGTATCGAGAGTCCTACCTAGAGCTTATAATGGAGATGGACAAGGAGGCGCTTCGATACTGTAATGACAAAGAGAAAAAACAAAAGATCTTGCATTACAACCACAACATCCGGAGCAAGTTCTGTCAAAGAATTAAGAAGGATTGGGAAGCACAACTGGTGCGGATCACTCTCCGGAGTTTTGTTGAGGACTTCTTAAAGCATGCTGAAAAACAGCTGGGTTATGAAGATGAACCCAATATTGGAAAGAAAACCGGAGAGGACCCAGATGCTATCATTGATGAGTACATTTCCACACCCCCACCAGAAGAGCCCACAGTACAACAGGAGTCAATTCCAACTTCCATGCCCACCACTCCTGCGCCTCCCAAACAGCCAGTAGTTCCACTACCTTCTACTGTTGAACCTCAAACCGAACAGCCAACTGTTGCTGAATCTCAAATGCAGCAATCTGCTGAGCCTCCTAAGCAACCTGAAAGCCAGCCCGAACCTCAAGTGCAAACTAAAAGAAGGCTGGTGAAATTGGCAGAAAAAGAGAAAGGTGGACGGGCACCGGAGCCAAAAGTTGTTATTAAAGAGCCTGAGTCCACTGCCAAGAAAATCACTGAACCTGCCAACCCTGGTGATAAAGGGAAAGGAAAGATGTCGGCATCTCCTCTGAAGCGAAAGGACCAGATTGCCTTGGACGCTGAACTGGCTAAGAAATTGCAAGAAGAAGAGGATGCCAAACTGACCGAGCAAGAACAATCAGTTGAAACAAAAAAGGCCCTAGAGGCCGAGAAAGAAAGGCGAAAGGCAGAGAAGTTGTCTGATGAAAAAGAGAGGCTGGAGGAGGAAAGAATTGAAAGAGAAAAGAAAGCAGCCGAGGAGGAGCTGATCCTGAAAAACATTCAGCAAACCCCTGATGAAGAAGCTGCCCGGAAACTTGAAGCTGAATTGGAGTCAAAGAAGGGAGCTAAAACTGAAACAGTAGAGGCGCCAACTCGCGAGAAACTTATTCAAGTGAAAATGGATAAGGGAGAAGAAATGGAGAAGCAGCAGGCTGAGTTACAAAAGAACAAATCTGCCAATACTAAAAAAGTTCAAGACACGGAGGATGATGAACTGCAAGTGCTGGATGCAATGCCCGAAACTAGGCCATCTGCCAGGGAAGATCCTCATCCTTTGGCACACTGGACCCCTGAGCAAAGAGATGAAAGTTTCAGAATTTTTGCCGGATATAAGAAGGATGATCCTCTTTGGATGGAATACATGGCTGAACGAGAAAAGCATAGAAAAAGAAAAGCAGAAGGCCAAGTTCAGCAGGCTGAAGCAGAAACATCACAAGCATCAATTGACCCAGTTGCGCTTGCTAACATCTTGGAAGATAGACCAGACGAGCAGCCAATAGCCCCATTTTTCAAAGATAACATCCGTGAAATTGTAAATGAAGTTGCACGTGAACAATCAAGGGAGGAAGAAGAAAAAGAAGCCCAAGAGGAAGAGCGAGAATTTATGGAGACAATGGCACCAATCTTTCAACATCTCGTTAGACAAGTTGCAATGGAGGAGGAGGAGGTATCAACTAATGTTGATGACCGGTATTTTCCCGTACTTACATTTCCTTTACATGTAAATTGTGAACTCAATACAATGAACAATGTAATTAAACAGGTTGAGGAGGAATCTAGAAATGAAGCAGCTCGGGGAGAATGAGAACCGAGTCAAGGGAGCATGAAGCAGAATCGGGTAATGAGCCCGCAGATGAGGCAGATGATCCCACAGATTGGCATACCAGTGAAGACCTAGAATCAATTGGTTCTGTTAGACCAGTTGAATTCTGGTCTGAAAACACTGTAAGAAACCGGATGGGGATTTCAAAGCAGTTTGACAAAAAGGCCTTGAACAATGCAAACTTGGAGATCAACTTTAATGGGCGGATGGAAGGGGCTGAACGATACGCGAAAATGCCTAAATGATCGTGCCAGATAAAGGATTCAGCCAGATATTTTGCTCCACCCCACAGTCGAAACATTCTATAGAAATCAAGAATGGGGGAACTTCATGTTGCACAATGAAGAAGATGGCTTCGTAGACCTAACTCGAGAATTCTTCTGTAGCATTGAAGTTAGCAGCAAGAAGACATGGATCCGGGGTCATGTGATAGACATCTCCCCTGAGTGGTTGAATACATTCTTTGAGACCCCGGATATCCGAAATGAATTCCCCGCTGGAGAAATTCTGATGAAAAGAGGAAAACCAAAGAAAGTTGCATTGTATTCGGCCTTGGCGAATAGTATGACAAGGGTGCCCGCTCCGGACCACACATTCGAGGTGGATTGGCTGCAATTGCACTTCATGCCAACCTACGAGTTCTACATGTCCAAGATCCGGCCAAGTTCGCATCCCCACACTATATCTGGAAGCATTCTCATGGGCTTGCGAAGCTGTGGCACGAAGTGAAACTAAACATAGGAAGGCATGTGTTCGAAGTTCTGACGACCCGGATAGAAGAAAAGCAAGTCTTGTGCTATCCAAATCTGATCCGAAGAATCTACATAAATTAGGGCGTCAATCTAAGTGCTTTTGCAACTGACAAACCAGTAAGGGTGAACCCCCCATCCGAGTTCCAAACATCCCTCTGCGTTGCAGGATTGAATATTCTCTACCCCAACTACCCGACGATTCTGAGGTCCAGTCCTCGTTCATATCCGGTGATCAAGCACCTTCCACAAGCAAGAGAATTAGGCCATCTAGGGCAAAGAAGGGAACAAAGAAAGCCCGTACTGATGCGGGACCTTCTATTACAGTGCAAGAAGAGCCTCAGCCAGAGAAGATGGAGATTCCGATTCCACCTCAAGCTCAACCATCTCAGATGCCTCCTCCGAGCCAAAACATCTCTCAACATCCTGCCAACTCACATGTGATTGAGATTGTGAGCACAATGAGCAAGACTATGACTGAAAGCATCAAGCAGTTGGCGGATGACATCATTCTGGGAAGGGAAGATGATAGGAGAATCAGAGAAGAGAGAGATAAGAGAAAAGAGGAAGAGAAAGCTAAAGAGAGGAGGAGAGAGGACGAATTCAGATGACTCCTGTTGGGAAGAGAAGAAAGGCAACACAGAGAAAGGATGGAAAGCGAAGGGAGGCAACGAAAAATGATGATGGAGATGGTGATGCAAGCACTCATCCAACAGCTCCCTAAACCGCCACCTCCACCAAAAGACGATGCTGGACCTTCATCTCAACCACAGGATCCGAAAGAATGAGTCCGCCTTGATCCTACCATTGCGAGCTTAATTGTAAACATCATATAAGAGAATTTCTATCATTTGTGCAAGTTCATTCTTATTGCATAAAATCTCTTGTAATTGATGTAATTACTGCTTTCATAAGGAATTTTGCAGTCCAAAAACAATTTTACTTTTGAAAAGATGTCTGACAGTCCGAGATGAATAAGTGACTGTCAGGCCAAAAATATGCCGTTGACATACTTTGTATGTTGACAGTGCCTCTTTTACTGCTTTAAATTAAATAACCAGCAAAAAGCATGCATCAACCTGCTCTAAATTCACATGTTGAATTTAGGCTTGTGATTAAATTTTCAAACTTTTAAATCGGGATAATATAATTGAAAACATGCATGAAATAAATTTCTGAGGTTTTGAGCTATAAAAATTTAATGATGCAATCATCTTGTTGGGTAATAAATCTGCATGCTGCAAATCTTGATTGAATAAATTGTTGGAATCAAGCTTAGAGTAAATATAGATATTGTATGACATGAATCAATCCAACCTTGTGAGATTTGAGCCATGACTCACTTTTACTCATTTATTTTCTTTGATGTGTGAATCAATTTGGTTAAAGGGAACTAGAACTTGCAATTGGGACCGATTCAAGACCATGTCATATTCCAAAAATCGAGCATATGATCGAGGCACTTAGAAAACCCAAAATTTTGGCCTTCGTTTGAAATCCAAACCCAAAATATTTTTCCCTTTAGGATTAACCAATTTGAGCCTATAAGCCTAATTTTTCTTGAAACCCACTATATTTTCCAAGCCTTATAAAAAGACCAAAATATTCAACCCAAGTGGACAATGATAAATTCTATCAAAGGCAATTAAATTTGTGATCATCAAAAATGTATAAATCGGTACTCAATAAACCGATTCAAAAAAAAGAGAGAAAAGAAGAAAAGAGAAAAAAGAAAAAGAAAAAAAAATGTTGAGTTCCATTCAACAAAAATAAATTGCAAATGACAAGCAATTAGACTTAGTCTAAAATGTCATGCAATAGAAAAAGAAAAGCAAAAGAAAGAAAAAAAAAATGATGATCATAAATTTTAAATAAATAATGCCGGAATAAAATCTTGCCACTTCTTAGCCCAATAAATTCCCTTTCTTACCAAATGTTACAACCGTATGCCCCGTTATAACCTTAAATAAGATCTCATGATCTCGATTTGAAGAAATGAGCCGGTGGCGAGTTGTCTAATTGCAAGCTTATGGGATAATTTAATTAAATTTGATTTTGAGCGATTCGTGATCAAACCCATTTGAGAGTGAGTGAATTTTCCGATTCCGTTATATGTGAGGCTCTGTTTCATTGAATATGTTCATGTCATGCATTAATTCTAATTTTAAATCTTTGCGTCTTTCAAATATGATATTCATGAAGGGTTGACAATAATGTTTGATTTGTAGGCCCGATTTAGTGAGCAAGTATCATTTCATTAAACACTGCAATCAAGGGAATTTAATACTTGTAGTTTTTGATTGTCTTATCCCAATCCATAAAGAATGTGATTTATGAAGCCACGAAAATGAATTGAATATGTAGAGTCCGTGTTCCAAGGAACATTGACTCTGACTGCTCGGGGACGATCAGTATTAAATGTGAGGATGTTGATAATGGCCAGAAATGTCCATTATTTTCAATCCATTTCCGTGTCTTAAACGGGCATTTAATCGCATTCCGGTCTTATATTAAATAAGAAAACAGTTGAATTGGACTAATTTATGCATATTTGTAAAAATAATAAGCTGGTATGAAAAATACATAAATATGTAATTTTATTACACATTTATGTTAGAAAAATCCAAAAACATGAGAAAAAGAAAAGAAAAGAAAAAGGAATGAAAAGATGGGCAAAAGAATAAAACAGCCCACAAAAACCAAAAAGATGGGAAAAGAAAGAAAAAGCCCACAAAATGCAATTTTTGGCCCACCAGGCCCAGCAAGACAAGCCAGTCGCGAGACTACACCCAGTCGTGAAGCATGGTCTCACGACTGGGGTGAGTCTCGCAACACAAGGAGATAGTGAACAGGTAAAGCCAGTCCCTAAACCCCCCAGTCGTGAGACTTGGTCTAGCGACTGGGGAGGTGTTTCGCGACACACGAAGAGTTGAAGGCAAATTCACTCTCAAGACACCAGTCGCTAGACACCCTAGTCACAAGACATGGTCTCGCGACTGGGTGTAGTCTAGCGACACAGAAGGCAAACTAGAGACCCAGTCCGGAGAGTCTCACGACTAGACGTGGAGTCTTGCGACATGCAGCTGAGTTCCACGACACAAGGCATGGATGTGATGTGTGTGAGTCTCACGACATGCGTCGGCCTCAGGACCAAGGCCCATGGACCTAGGGTTTCACTTCTATAAATATGGGGTGATCCCTATGTGCTCGGGGTTAGCATTTCATTTTCTTGAAGACACAGCAAGGAGCTCTCTTAGGTAATTCTTAGTTAGTTTATTTTTCTTTTGTATTATTTAATTCTGTCCATGGATTCGCATAGTTTAATGTTTATTTTGTGTTATCTTTCAGTTTCCAGTAATAGGTAGCCACCTTCCACCATGTTTTCTTCTTTAAACCTTGATTTATGGTTTGTAATATCCAAGTTAATGGGTATTATCAAACCCATTCAATAAATGGGAGTTCAAATCTTGATATGTGTCCGAAAATCATGAAATGGGTCTCACAACCCATGGATCTTACTGCTTTCATTTTTCTTTTAGGTCATTTGACCTTTATTTTCCATTTTTATGCTTACTGTTACCATATTTTTGGATGATGTTCATGTATGCGTGTGATTAAACCCTAGATTAGGTTATGCTTTATTTTAAATATTGTTTTAGGTAGATTTATTCTTATGCAAGCATGTTCTAGATAGATTCAAACTTTGTTTCGTTATTTTTAACTTAGAATCACTTTTTGATCTGAAATGGGGTGAGATCACGCTGTTTGCATGCTACTGTTCCGTTCTGACATGTGTCCTGAACCACTCCCATGTCGCTAACCACCTCCAGTCGTGAGAGCACGTCTCGCGACTGGAGGGTAATCTTGCGACATGGGTGTCTCAGGACACTTGTCTTTATTTTGAAACCCTAGTCGTGAAGCAATCCTGCCGTGAACCCACGGTTCACGACACACTTTTATGCTTAGCGACTGGGAGCCAAAACCCTTGTAATTTTATGCTGTAAGGTTCTGGTCGTGTGACTCCTGTCGTGAGACCACGTCTCACGACACAATTATGAGTCTCACGACTAGGAATTATGCCTTAGAAAATTTTTTGAAAACTTCCAGTCTTAAGACATTCCAGTTGTGAGACCACGTCTCACGACTCAATTTCAGTCTCGCGATTGGGAGGCCAATACTTATTTTACTTTATGTAAACCCCAGTCGCTAGACTATCCTGTCGTGAGGTCATGTCACACGACACACTCTTTAGTCTCGCGACCGGGAGGTATTATACTTATCTACTTCTATCTACTTCTATCTACTATATTATATAAGAGCGAGCCCTCAATCCGTCAAGCTTGAATTTCGATCTCCACCATTAGATTAGAAATTTTATGTCAATCTCCACCGTCGGATGAGACTGTAGAGGGTCGGGTTTTCCCCGAATTGTCAATATCTCCTCTGGAATGCTCGTTCGCTCCCCATCGTTCCCATCGCGGCTTCTCTTCCGTCTTCACCGATTCCCGCTTCGGACCCCCCCTATCCAGCCTTTGACCTTCCGCCGCCTCCGACGGTGGCGGGAAACCCTAATCCCCTCCGGTGGGCTTCCGTTCTTCGTGAAATTGCTCGGATTAGTTTAGATATTTCCGAGAGGAGCAAACGGAGGCGCGATTGGGGAGAAGAAGATGGCGCCGGCCATGGGTTTTTGAGAAATTAGGGAATCAATTCAACCATTCAAGGTATGGTGTCTTATTTCGTTCGTCATCTTTTCTTTCCTTTCGATTTGGGGTTGTTTTCCATTTTTGGTTGGGAACTTCGATTCCTCGCTCGAGGAGTTGGGGTGCCGCCGGCGGGGGAAGGAGATGGCAGCGGTGGTGTGGAGGAGGCTGTGACGCGGTGGGGCGTTGCCGGGGAACAGCCGCAGCGGTCTGCTGCTGTGTGCGGCGGCGACGCCGTGCTATATTTTTGAAGCAACCCTATCCATGTGACCTGGAGAAGCTCTATCAGGTAATTACAGCTTTAAACTTTTAATTCTTATTCTTCTACTTCTTCTTCTTACTATTATTATTATTATTATTATTATCTCCTAAGCACTGACCGTCTGATGTTTGACTGAGGTTGTTAATGACCTTTGCCTGCACAAAATTGGAGGAAGTCTTTACCAAAGAATTGAAAAGGAGTGTGAATCCTACATATCTGCTGCTTTACAATCTTTGGTTGGCCAAAGTGGAGATCCTGTAGTCTTTTTGTCACTTGTTGAGAAGTGCTGGCAAGACTTTTGTGATCAGATGTTGATGATCCGTGGTATAGCATTATATCTTGATAGAACATATGTGAAGCAAACACCTAATGTGCGGTCATTGTGGGACATGGGCTTGCAGCTTTTCTGCAAACACCTTTCGGCAGCTTCAGAAGTGCAACACAAAGTCGTATTTGGCCTTCGGAAAATGATTGATAATGAGAGGTGATCTCTATTATTTAAGGCATGGCGTTTGTTTAGATACAGAATCTAAAAGTAGTGTTTCGATTAATGCAGTCATATGTCTTTCTGGATGTCTGTTGTACATTATCTTCAATGATCTTTTAGTGCAGTCATCAATCAGTTTCTTTGTAGACCAAATTTAATATGCTATCTTGCATTAGGGAACACAATGTATATTTGTAAAACAAAAACTTTCCTTACTGCTTACATTATTTCTTTGGTGGTTGGCTGTACACTAGGTGAAGGAGTTGATAGAACTCTTCTTAACCATATATTGAAGATGTTCACTGCACTGGGAATTTACCCCGAAAACTTTGAGAAGCCATTCCTTGAAGGCACTTCTGAATTTTATGGAGCTGAAGGTGTTAAATATATGCAACAGGCAGATGTACCAGACTATCTGAAGCATGTAGAGGTGTGATTTCACTCTGTTATTTTCTGGTTTGTTTACATAAGAATAATGTTTTTGCATCATTATGATCCCAGTTTCACCATCTGCGGATTCTTCGATGGTTTTTGTTAATCCCTTCCAATTTTTGGTGCTGCTATGTTGTTATCTGGCTCCTCAGACAAGGTTGCAAGAAGAACATGAAAGGTGTTTGCTCTATTTGGATGCAAGTACAAGAAAACCACTCGTAGCCACTGCAGAAAGGCAACTTCTTGAATGTCATGTCCCAGCTATTTTGGATAAGTTATTCATTTCAAGCTTTCAATTCTATCTGCTGTTTGTCCTTTCATGATTTTATGAGTAGGTGATCTCATGTAATACTGCTAATCTAATTGAGCAGGGTTTCATGATGCTGATGGATGAGAAGCGTGTTGAGGACCTACAAAGAATGTACATGCTTTTCTCTAGAGTCAATGCCCTTGAGTCATTGAGGCAATCTCTTAGTCAATACATTCGAAGGACTGGGCAAGGTATTGTCATGGATGAAGAGAAGGACAAGGATATGGTGTCCAGCTTGTTAGAATTTAAAGCGAATCTTGATCGAATATGGGAAGAAAGCTTTTATAAAAATGAAGAATTTAGCAATACCATGCAGGATGCGTTTGAGCATCTCATCAATATTCGCCAGGTACTGTTATAATTCACCACTTTTATCATTACATCATAATTTCCTGAAATATCCTCCTAATTATGGACTTTTACAATATCAAACTACAATCTAAAATATATTGCAGTTTGTATCATGATCTTATGATTGCAAGATGCATATGTCTGGTGAAGGCAGAAGCATAAAATTTTCCAATTGCAATTTGCAGATAAATGAATACATTCGAAAGATTTCTTGAAATGGCCAGATGATTGCACACTAGCCAGTAGCCAGCTTGCATATTAATTGATTTAGTACTTTTTCTCCCAATTTTTTACTTGACATTTATCCTGGTAATAATTTTCAACTTGTGGTGTTGATGATTGGTCTGCTTTGGATTGATTGGTGTATGGAAACATATAAAGAGTTACATTCTAAAAGTTGCTTTATTAAAATCTTATTTCAGCATTAATTTAGACAGGAAAAAGAAACAGAATTGTATGGAACCATGAAGTCTTAACAATATTCAGCGATGGTCGACGCCCCTTTCATTATGAACCCCGACGATTCTGATTCAGGGCCTCGCGGCGTACGCACTTACTCACGCTTGTTGGTTGTTATGTTTTCACTTGCTGACTTTTCAATTTTAATCGATTGTTGCCCTTTGGTTCCCATTATGTTTTGTGTTTTTTGACACCATCGTTCATTTGTGTGGTAATGGGAGTACTATTTCTATATTTTTTATACTTTGTGCACGCCAAATCCGCTGATATGTTAATGAACCTTAAAGATTTCCAGCCTTGGTGCATAACTCATGGCCGCAACGTGTTTGCCCTAATGACTGTATGCATTTTCCAGGGTATTTAGCTGTTGTTTTTTGTTCTGTGTCTAATGGATTTGATCAGCCAGATGGGTTTCAGTTGGCCCGATGTTCGGGTCGGTGGTGATGGTCTATTACTTGCTTAGGTGTTCTTCATTTTTTGTATTTTAGGCTTCAAAGAAATCCTTTCTCAGAACTTTCTTTTATTTTTTTTAATTCTTTCATGACAATCAGATTATCATGGAGTGCGTATTTTATTAATATTGATTGCTTAATGTTTATGCTTTGGTTGAAATTCTGGGGTTCTTTCCAGGCCCTTGTTTTTGTCTAAACGACTATTAGAATTTTGGATTACAAGTTTTTCGACGTACAAAGGGAAAATAAAGAGAAAGCTATTATGGGTTATGCACAAATAGTCATTGGCCCTGCTGGGAGTCGGAAGCTCCTTTCGATTTGGGGTTGTTTTCCTTTTTTTGTTGGGAAGTTCGATTGCTTGCTGGAGGAGGCTGTGCCGCAGTGGCGTGTCGCCGTGGAACAACCGCAGCGGACTGCTGCCGTGTGCGGCAGCGACGCCGTTGCCCTCCACGGCCTCGGGCGGTGGTGGGGTTGACCTGGTCGTCGCAGGTGGTGACTACTGGCGTGGTTACTGGCGGCAGCCGTGGTGTTGTTCCTCGTTTTGGTATGTTCTGCTTTTAGGTTCATTGAGCCTGTTGAACTTTAGGTTCAATTGGTGTATTTGGTTTGGTGATTGTACCGTTGAGTCCAAAGGAGGAATATTCCTTTGTCGTTTGTCATGCAAATTCTTTGATTCATTTTATAAGCTGAAATAAAAAACCATTTTGTTTCTCATCTTCAAGTGTTGCCTTGTTCTAATGCAGGATGTTTTCATAATGTTATTGTTAACCCCAATCTTTCAGGCCCAACGAATTAGTCCCAAGGAATTCAGCCCAATCAGTTTTTCCGAGTGGCCCAATCCAAAGGCCCATTAAGCTAAGCCCAATCAAGAAGCCCCGTCCAATTTATGAGTTATCCGGGTAACGACGAATGGTGAGATGCCGCCTGAAACTTTTGACAAATTTCATTAACACGAGTATTTTTCTAAAATATATCAGGATTGAATTTATTAAAATGAAAAGAATTATGATTCGTGGGAAAGGGGTTAAAGGATATATTTCACTTTTTATTACTCAGGTGGGGTGCTTTAATTTCAAATGGCGCTGCAGTCCTCTCATGTCATGAAACTTTTGACAAGTCTCATGGTACAACCGGGATAGATTGACCTTCAGCCTGTCACACTGAGGGTCCCCGGCATATGTGCCATGATACTTCTCATGATTTCATGTCGTGAGATTACCTACCATGAAACTTTCGGCAGATTCCCACTACATGAGTATTTTCTGAAAAATCACATTTTTTATTTACTTGTGTTAAGAAAATGTGCCCCCGAAAGCGCACGGAGTCAAAAATTGCAGTATTTATAGTAAGTACCGGATCGTTCACTGGAGGATGTGCGATGGAAGCAGGGCCCACGTCATTTACTAAGATTTTCCACTCGGTTACTCGATTCGAGTTTGTGTTTTGACTACCAACTACTTGACAGAATTTAAACTAAGCTATGAAAGCAATCAAAATAAAGCAGATAAAATTGTTCTAGAAAGTGAATTAAATTTAGTCTGAGAAAGCAATAAAATTATTCTAAGAAAGCGGTTAAAATTATCTAAGAAAGCAGATTTAAAATGAGACAGAAGAGACATGAAGAAAAGAATAAAGATTGGACACGATTCAGATGAAACACAGTTAAACTTCCATTTTGTTATGCAGATCTTTGTTTGGGATAATCCATCAATTAGCTAACTCTCATGCTTCCTTTACCATGTTCCTTTTAACAGACAGGTACTTATAGTATGGATTTACATGCCTTAAGACAACAAAATCTAAGATACCACACATATATAACTGCCCCTGCGCAGAGGTATGTCATTTATCTGTGGTGGATAAGCAACACCCGACAAATCATTAGTTGAAATCCCAAGTACTGTTATCCCTCCCCCATGTCACACCCAAAGATTCTAATCAAGCCCTGAACTATCCCTTAACTATCAGTCCTAGTAGCAGTTACACAACTCTCAATACAACCGAGTGACCTCTAACGAAAGCATTTAAAAGAAAGCGGTAAAGAAAGCGGTAAAGGAAGCATTTAAAATCCTATCACTCGGAGGTTTTTGAAAGTCTGACCCTGGTAGTAAAAGAAAGCCCCCAGTCAGAATGACCGGATGTGGATCAAGAATTCCCTATTCTCGGTGAACCGCTCGCAGTGTTCACTTCCCGTCGGGTGGTTATGAGATACAAACTAATGAAACGAACTAATAGATTAGTTCGTTCCGGATGCACTCACTCAGGACTCAAAAATAGGCTTTGGCAGAAGAAGATAGCAGTTGAGAGAATACTCAACCCTACCTTAGAAAATAACCAAGGCCCGAATGTTGTTCCTCTAGTATTATCTATCACACCTTATCGGAATCCAAGTGGAATCTGACCCAGTGCAATATTTAATACAAGATTTCCAACAAATAGCAATTTTGGAAAATAATAAATCTGAAAATCATTCCGTATCAGGTACTAGACTCTCAATTAAAACACAGATCCTTTCAATCTAGGTGAGACCTAATCGCTGACTCTGCTTCTAATTTCCCAAAATCAACCCCCAGTCAGATATGAATTAGTCATAACTGTCGAATTTATCCCTTACTCAGATCCGGATTTTATAAAGGAATTTTTGTTGGAAATTTATTATAAAACATCTGATTTAAATCAAGACTCCTGTGTCCAAGGGAAGGATCCCAAAATAATATTGACCACAATATCTACATAATAATATCATGCATAAATTTATAGAGAAGTGTAAAATTAAATAACCCAAAATATAAGGTGGGTTTAGACAGAAGTTGACACACAGAGATGAAATAGCCGGGGATGAGAAGAATTTTGGCTAAAGAGATGACAAAACAATGAGGGATAATTGGATTGCAGTTATCTGTGGTCCAATTCCCTAATCATTAAGGTGGAACGGTTTTTAGACAGTGGAATGCCCTAAATGACAGTTGCCGCCGTCATTTTAGACTCCACTATCTGTGAATTTGGATAAAAACCCACATGTTCTATTACCACAATAATTATTAGATGGCATTGGCATATATCATCTAACATTACTACAGATCCAGATTCGGGTTTGAAATTAAAATAAAGAAAAGAAAACTGTATCCGGATAGGGGTCAGCTGAGCAGCTATTATAATCCCGGATGGACGAACCGCCAAGGCTTCCACCGACCACTATCCGGACCATGCAAAATAACATTTAATAATTAATATACAGACCACGGGCTAGTTATCCGTGTGGGGATACCCGCCAACATTAGTCTGTTATATCTCTTACTAGCTGTTTCACACATTACGGGAAAAGACAAAATAAATAAAAGAAAAATATTTTTGGGTCATCTTGTATGAGAGACATTGGTTTCTCATGCAATGTATGGAAATTATTCCATAATTACTCTTCATGTCTAAATAATCACTCATTCCATAATTAATTAATTACAGTCCGGATTATATACTTAGATCATTAGAGTTTGATTATTTGTAGAAGAATCTTTTAATGGGAAATTGAACAAAGTTCTTTATATCAAATTAATCCTGGGTTGAGATCATTGGATTTCAACCTCAAAATATTAATATAAAGGTTCAATTAATTAATGGAGTGAGATGGAGAATAAAAATTTGGCAAAAAAGTGCCACTTTGTCGCGATGCAGAGTTTGTGTCGCGGAGCGTGGTTCCGCGACAAAGGTTTCGCGACAAAGGGGTGGGAAATAAGAGAAATAAATATTTTTGAAAATGAGGGTTTGCTTTGTCGCTAAGCAAAAATTTTGTCGCGGACCATGGTTCCGCGACAAAGGGGTATAGCGACAAAGGGTTTGAAAATTGGTAAGGACATAATTCCTGGTCGGGGAACAAGGATTTTGTCGCGGTCCGTGGTTCCGCGACAAAGGTTCCGCGACAGAGTCCTCCCAGAATAAAATTACAAGCATTTGGGTCCTTGGTCGCTAATCAGGGGTTTTGTCGCGGAACGTGGTTCCGCGACAAGATTGCTTCGCGACCAAGGGTTTCAAAATTAATGGCAAGGCATAATTTTCTGTCTCGGAATAAGATTTTGTCGTGGAGCATGGTTCCGCGACAAAAGTATTCCGCGACAAAGGCCATGCAGACAGAATGCAAGAATTTTGGTCCTTTGTCGCTAAACATGGGTTTTGTCGCGGAACGTGGTTCCGCGACAAAGTGTTCTGCGACAAAAGGTTTTAAAAATGTTATAAAAATTTTGGCAGCATAACACCTAATATTGCATTACATGGGTGTGCGTTGTGATCCGTGGGATCACAACGGGAAAAATTACGTTGCAACCCCGTGGGGTTGCAACGTGATGCAATACAATATAGGAAATACAATTTTAAAAATAGATAAACACTTTAATATATACCCCTTTTAGATCTAATGCACAAGAAGGAGAAAATAAAAAGTAACAAAAGTACCTAACACTAAAAAGAACAAGAACACTAAAGTAAGAATAAAAAAAAAAGACTTAAACTAGTGCATAAAGCAAAAATACAAACACACTATGCTAACACTAAAAATAAAAATAAAATAAAATAAAACCTACATTAAATCTATCAAGGGTAAATATCAAATGTTTATGCATTTTATTAAATAAGGAAAGCAATAAAACCTAACTACAATACCAAAACATGGTTCAAAATACACCCATTAATTAAGTGTTTGAAACCCACAAACTACAAAATATAAAACTGGAAAAGAAAGAAATGAACACTAGCTACACTATTTTATTACAAAACATAAATTAAAACTAAGCTAAAGTCTATTACTACATTGCATAAAATTAAACTATCTACCTACACTAATTTGGAGAGCACAGTGGTGCCTCCAAAACAGTAAAATAAACTAAAGTGTAGCTAGGTTACTGTTCAAGGGGGGTGGGAGGATATATTTATAGATGAGCAGAATTAGCCCTAGGCCCATTAGGCCCATTGTGTCGCCAAACAGATTGCTGTGTCGGGGAACAAATTCTGCATCGCGACACACTTGAATTGGAGAATAAATCTGTGGAGTTTGTGATGCGAAGGGCCGGGAGCTCGAGTCCAGCAAGATAAGACAAATTTTTCTTACCCAGCGGCACCTCAAGTCCCTGGAGCTTCCAAGTAATAGAGCATGTGAGTAATTAATTGAGGAGGTCACGTGAGGGAGCCTTTTTCTGCTTTTCTCTCTCTGTTTGTCGCGGTCGCGGTACTTTGTCGCGGAACATTGTTCCGCGACACAATTTTGTGTCTTGATTCTCCTCTCACAGTCTCGGAATAATTTTTGGTCGCGGAGCATTTTTTTGGTCGCGGAGCACTTGGTCGCGATGTACTACTCCGCGACAAAGGATTTAATTTTTCTCTCTCTCTCATTTCTCTTCTCTCTTTCCGCATTTCTTTTCTGTTCCATTCCTTCTTTTCTTTCCCCATTCCCAAATTCAAATTCTTTCACAGCTTCTTTCTTCCTTGTTCTTCTTGTTCCTCCCAGTCTTCTTCTTTGTTCGTCTTCCTCCTCCATTCTTTTCTTTCTCTTGTCTGTCTCGATTTCTTCATTCCTTCTTCTTGTTCTCTTGTGTCTTGAAGATGGGGAGGCCGATTCTGGACAGAGGCAGCGGAGGTGGCGGCGAGGGGTGTTGGCGGCGGATCCGAGGCAGCGGAGATGAAGGTGGAGTGGCCGGAGCTCTGGAGTGGTGTCACCTCTTCTTTTCCTCTTCTTTTCTCGAATTTGATTTTGGTTTTGAGATTTTTCTTGTATTGCTTTTCTGGTTTTGTTGGATTGAGAAGAGTTTGTTGGTGGTTGTTGGATGGAGGAGAAAATGGATGATGATGGTGGTCGGGGATGGTGCCTGGAGCTCGAGGGATGGACGGAGGCCAGTGGCGGTGACGATGGTCGGAGAGGAGGTGGTGGCGGAAGAGGGGGCTGTTGTGGTCGGATTTGGTGGATGGAGTGGGCGGAGCTGTTGCCGGAGCGTGGTGGTAAGGGGACAGAGACGCTGGACTGGGATGAGGGAGATGGTGGCGGATCTGGTGGTGGCCGGCGGCGGCGCCGCCGGCGGCAGGGTAGGATTAGGGTTGGGTGATGTTGGGCTTGGTTTGGGCTTAAGTGATGTTGGGCTTGTGGTTGGTTTGTTGGGTTGAGAATTTGAGGAAATGGGCTAATGGAGATTGGGCCTGGAACAAATTGGACTATTGGACTGGACCAAATTAATTAAATAACCTGCATTTAATCAAATAATTGGATTAGTGGACCAATTAATTCTAATTAAAACAGAAAATGGAAATAAAGATAAACATAAGAATTAAATAAATATATACATCAAAATGTAATAATATAAATATAATATTTATTCCACTTGATTATTTGGTTTGTATTCTATTTAATGAGTCCGAGTTTCACCGAATAGACAACACTGAACCAAAATTAATCAAGTGTATGGTTTTAATATTTTTATCATGTTTTTGGATTTTTTAACATAAATAAATAAAAATAACAATATTTTTGTATTTTTCAATAGCAGCTTATTATTTATACAAACTTGCAAATATCTGTCAAATTCAACTGCTTTCTTATTTAAATAAGACCGGAATGCGATCAAATGTTCGTATTAGACACGGAAATAGATTGAAAATAATGGTCAATTTTGGCCATTATCACCGCCATCTAGTTCAGGATTTATCCGACGACTTAATGGTGGCGAAGAGCTGGCGCCATAAAGACACACAGGAATCAAGGAGACATTACCCATAATTGACGCCATCACCGTGAGTGGATCAAGGAGTTTCCTCATGAGAAGATCCGATAGCCTCCAAGACAGTGCAGCCACCCTAGGGTTGAGGCGCCTATATATATGAGTGGTACCAGTTTTAGTCGGACATTCACACTCACCCCAAGAGGACGCAATTTCATATTTTTACTTCCTGCATTTTTATCCTGCAAGTTTAATTCCAGTATTCTTTTCATTCTGCAACCCTTTTTCCTTTACTGTTTTATTCAAGTTTTCCTGTAATCCCCAACAATTCTTGTAATCATCTTCAAACATTGTTCAATAAAAAATTCTTGGTTAACAAATTGGCACGCCCAGTGGGACTCGAGTGGAAACCATATCCGCTTAGAGTGTATGCTACTTAGATCTGGACGAGTAGTAAGAGACTTAACACAAAAATTTGAAGAAATGTCGCTCCATGAAGAAACTCCAGTAAGAACACCATCTGAGAACGCCGATAATGCGGCGACTATCTCTCAACCACCACAAGGGATAATGCAAGTCCCATCCCTTTCGGAACAGATGCGGCTATCGATGACTGAGTCGATGGCCGAATTCATGCCTTTGTTAACAAGGCACCTTATGGACGTGTTGCGGCCTGCTATGGCCGATCAAACTGACAAGATTTGTGGATCCCTGCGTACTTCCCAAGAGGGCTCCATCTCAATGAATGGCACGAATGTGCCACCAAGCATCCGAGGGCCGTATGGCGGCCCAAAGAGGACTTGGGGGACAACCTTTGGCCAGCAACCACTCTCTGAGTTTAGAGGTATGGCTAGTCTGCCTCCATTTCCTTCTTCTAATACTTTCGTTCCTGCGGCATCTAATATGCCGAACGGTTGTTATACAGCGCCTACCATAACGTATGCTTCATCAGGATACTTGATGGCGTCTAGCGCTGTACCAACCATTCCTGGCATGGCACCACGCCAGGCGACGGCACAACCATTTGGAGTGGCGGCGCCCATGCCACCGGCCGCCATCCCTACTTTAGGTGCTGGAGGAGGATACATGCCCACCAACATACCTCCGGCCGCCAACTTACCTCCGGCCGCCAACATGCCTCAGGCCGCCAACCCATACCCGGACGCCAACATGAGTCATCAGGCCGCCAAACAACACCCGGCCGCCAACATGAGTCACCAGGCCGCCAACCAATACCCGGCCGCCAACATGATTCATTCGGCCGCCAACATGAGTCATCCGGCCGCCAACATGCCTCATCCGGCCGCCAGCTTGGCTCCAGCCGCCAACATGGTCCAGGCCGCCATGTATCAACAAGCTGCCATGCCTCCTACACAGGCGCCTGTGGTGTCACCCGAGTTGTTGGCAGATATGATGCAACAACATTTCGGCATTCAATTAAGGCCGATGGAACGGCCCACCTATAGGAAGCCATACCCGGATTGGGTAGACACTATGCAGCCTTATCCTAGAGGCTTCAAAATGCCCGAGTTCACAACGTTCTCGGAAGACGACGGCAAATCAACCGTAGAACATGTGGGTATGTTTACTGCCCAATGTGGCGAAGCAGGGGCCAACGATTGGCTGAGACTAAGGTTGTTCAGCTCCTCAATGACTGGACCTGCCTTTGCTTGGTTTGCGTCATTGCGGCCTAATTCCATTCAAAACTGGGCTGATCTCGAGCGGGCGTTTCATGACAGATTCTACACTCCTCTGTCACAGGTTAGTCTTGCGAATCTCACTAACGCCAAACAATTTGCCGATGAGGCGGCAAGTTCTTTTATTAATAGATTGCAGCGCCTTAAAGGCCGATGTACTATAGCAATACCTGATAAAGATATAGCCAATATAGCAGTGGCTAACATGTTACCGAGGTTAAAAGAACATTTGATTGTGCAGGATGCAACTGACCTTGCCCAGCTGGCCGAGAGAGCGGCCCGCGTGGAAAAATTCCTGGGAGAACAGGAAGAGAGGCGACCTACGCGTCGAGTCCACTTCGAGGAGGTGAGACTCAATGATGAGGAGGACGATGCTGTGGAAGTAGCTGTTGCAGAACTAGTGCACACAGCCAAACCGCATACATGTGCGGCTCTCAAGCCGCCAAAGCAAAGAGAGGCTAAGTATAAGCCTGAAGAAGATCTCTTTGACATGGGCAAGGCGGACCAAGTGTTCGATGCTCTACTCAAAGACGGTGTGATCAAGTTGCCTGAAGGGCAAAAATTACCAGCGGCCGAGGAAATTCGGGGCCGAGCATTTTGTAAGTGGCATAACTCATTTACTCACAGCATTACTAAATGCAGGAGTTTTAGAACTGCCATTCAGAACAAAATAAAAGAGGGTCGTTTGAAAATTGCAGGCATGAAAGTGGATTTAGACCCATTCCCTCAGCTTCCCATTGGGGCTTCTGGACTCATCCCAAATCCAGAAGAGGGCGGCTCCAATAGCCGGGCTGATAAAGGGAAGGAACACGTTGAGATTGATGAGGAGGATGTAGACTTGTTGTCTAACGAGTCCGACCATGAAAAAAGAAAATAGTTGTATAAAAAACAACCAAGATTCAAAAACATGTCGAAGGAGGACTTCAAGAAAGTCCTGGAAGCGGAGGAGCGAGAACACCAGAAGAAGCAAAATCCTCCTTTGAGGGTTGAGATTCCTAAGCATGTTGTAGAGATTCATGAAAACGGGAGACACCAGCCTGTCACTCACGATTATAGGCATGGTGTACAGGTGGTTCCAACCTTGATGAGGCGACCTGAACATCCAGTTGAGACTGATAGGTGGATGAGGAACCGGGCGCATAGTAAAGCTGCTCAGAAGGAGCCGCCACCCATGACTAGAAGTCAATTTAGGCGGGCTCAAAGATGATATGCCGAGGAAATGCGGCAATGGGAAGCTCAGATCCACAAGTTGGAGTCTTCCAGGCCTCGGAAGCCCATACAGCCTACTTACTTCAGAGGTGAAACCTCCGAACAGCGGAGACATAACTCGTCCATAACACCCCACCAAAGAAAGTTGCATGAGGTTTCAAGAAGGTCACCACAACCTTCATCACCCAGGAGGCCAGTCCGGGAGAGGCTGCAACCTTGATCACCCAGGAGGCCAGTCCGGGAGAGGCTGCAGCCGCCATCACCCAGGAGGCCAACCCGGGAGAGGCTGCAGCCGCCATCACCCTCCACCAGGAGGTCGATGAAGGAGAGAGTACAACCGCCACCATCTTCTACTGCCAGGAGACCAGTGAGGAGAGACTGCAATGGACGGAAAGAAAACCTCAGCCGCCATCACCTCAACCTAGGGCGACACAAATGGAGTCTCCTCAAGATAACATTCAACCATCGGTGTCTAAAGACAAAGGTAAAGCTGTTGTTACTGAGTCTGATGATAAAGAAAGTCAGGTTAAATCTGTAGGACAGAAGTTCATCGAGAGGCTAGATAAAATGGACATGACTCCTTCAAACATGGCTATGGCTAGTGTGCTTATGAAATACATGGCATATTTGGCAGCCCAAGAAGCTGGTGAACTTGGAAGTGAGCCACATAGTTTCGAAGGATTCACGGCTTACTGCAAGACTGTAGAAACCCAGAAGAAGTCACATATACAAGTTGAAACGAAATCAACTAGCGAAGCACTTCAAGCGACCAATGAAGCACCACAAGTGAGTTTTGGTGCTATTACACCTACAGAGGTGGAGGCTGCTGTGGAGGCCAATCTCGATAAACCTAAAGTTGGGATTGGCGCCCTAGGCATTATGACTGATGAATGTGGCACGATGGATGACATGAATATTGATGAAGAATATGGAGATGGATATGGTGATGTAAACCTCACTATTGACGAAGGGTATGAAGATGATGTGTGGGGTAATGTGAACCTCAATATTGATGAGGAGTATCATGTTGAATTGGACGGCATGGATCTTGAAGATGAGGCTTTCTGGAAAAAATTGGACAAAGAGCTTAAAGAAGCAGATGATAGGAAAGAAAAAGGACCAAATGACCCCTCCGTGCCTATGAGGGTCATTGGATTGGCGGCTGAGGAAGAGATAAGCGATGTCGAATCCGAGATATGGGATGAGGAAGAGCCATCGTTCGCGAGGCTCATCGAAGAAATGGATGAAATGATAGCCGAATTATCCCATCCAACCAGGGATGCACCTCCCACGCAAGAACTTGGCGGCCAACATGAGGATTCAAATTTGGCTGTGGCACAGTTTGCCAAACCTGAGGTTGCTCAGACGAGGCAACTGAAGCCCTTGTATGTCAAGGCTCACATTGATGGGCGTCCTGTGAGGAGGGTGTTTGTTGATAATGGGGCGGCAGCCAATGTGATGCCGATGTCAACTCTAAGGAAGATTGGGAAGAGTGAAAAAGATTTGATCCCCACAAGGGTTAGAATGTGCAGCTTCGTAGGGGAAGCAACCCAACCTGCCGGATTCATAACGGCGGACGTCACTATTGGGTCCAAGACCATCAAGGTCGCCTTCTTTGTGGTGAAATCTAAGACGTGTTACTCGGCATTGCTTGGGCGCGACTGGATTCACATGGCGCAATGTGTGCCATCCACCCTCCACCAGCAGTTGTTAATTTGGGACGGTGACCAGGTAGAATTGGTGGAGGCGGATCCTCAACCCTTTGCAAGACCGGATGCCAACAATGACGAGGCGATCTTCTACCTCGAAGACATCCAACCTGCATCAGCTTTAATTGGTATGGACATGGATCTGGAATCCATTGACTTCACAACAAGCGGCTTCAAGTTACATCTTCCTGCAGATAGCCGACATGAAGCATCAAGCTCTTCATGATGAGCAACTATGACATCTATAAAGACTTGTTGCAGCGGCTCGCCAACACTGAAATAATGATGGGTGCCGAAATCAAGTCCAAAAACCCAACTGACATTCGGCCATCTGAATGGCCATCTCCTGTGAAGCGGACGTTGCCTAGTCCGGAAGCCAAGGAACCACTTGTGGACATCAACCTCGAGACAGATGTGGAGCCAAAGCTGACCAAGATAAGTGCATCATTGCCTGAGGAGGAGCGGCACCAGCTAGTGGAGCTGATTCATAAGTATAAGGATTGCTTTGCATGGCAGTACACAGACATGCCAGGGCTATCAAGGGAGCTAGTGGAACACAAGTTACCAACTCATCCAGAGTTCAGACCTCATAAGCAGCCGCCAAGACGGTTCGATCCAGACACCATCCCAAAAATAAAGGCCGAGATTGAGAAGCTTCTTAAAGCAGGTTACATTAGAACTTGACGTTATGTAGAATGGCTTGCAAACATTGTACCTGTTGTAAAGAAGAATGGTCAATTGAGAGTCTGTATAGACTTTAGGAATTTAAACTTGGCGACGCCCAAGGATGAATATGTAATGCCTATGGCCGATATGCTTGTTGATGCGGCCGCCGGCCACAAGTTTTTATCTTTAATGGATGGTTATTCTGGATACAACCAAATCTTCATTTCTGAAAATGATGTACATAAAACAGCTTTTCGTTGCCCAGGGCCAGTCGGCATTTTTGAATGGGTAGTCATGCCCTTTGGATTGAAAAATGCTGGGGCGACATACCAAAGGGCCATGAACATGATTATTCATGATTTAATCGGTGATACACTTGAAGTGTACATTGATGACATAGTGGTAAAATCATGTGAATTTGGCCAACACTTGACTCACCTTGAAAGTGCCTTCGTCCGAATGAGGCAGCATGGATTAAAAATTAATCCAGCTAAGTGTGCCTTCGGAGTGGCAGCAGGGAACTTCTTAGGTTTCCTGGTACATGAGAGGGGCATTGAGGTAGACCAAAATAAAGCTAAAGCCATCTTGGAGGCTCGCGCACCAACAAATCTCAAAGAACTACAGTCATTAATGGGTAAAATCAATTTCTTAAGGAGATTCATTGCCAATGCTGCATGCAAGATGAAAGCGTTCACTACCTTACTTAAAGGAAGAAAGAACGAGAAGTTCGTATGGGCGACTGAGCATCAAGCAGCATTTGAAGAAATAAAAAGAGCATTGGTCAATCCTCCAGTATTAGTGCCGCCAAGGCTTGGAGTACCTTTGAAACTATATGTATCGGCCGCCGAGGAGTCTATCGGGTGCTTGCTTGCACAGGATGATGAAGGAGGCAAGGAAAGGGCTATCTATTACCTTAGCAAGACTTTGCAAGGGCCAGAAGTAAGATACACCGCATTAGAAAAGTTGTGCTACGCCCTAGTATACTCCTGCAACAAGTTGGAACACTACATGCTGCCAAGAACAGTCCATGTAGTAGCTCCCTTTGACTTGGTAAAGACACTTCTGCACAAGCCAGCATTAAAAGGAAGACAAGCTAAGTGGGCTATGAAGATCAGTCCGTTTACCCTTGTACACGTCCCCCAAAAGGCAGTCAAGGGACAAGCTTTAGCGGACTTCTTAGCTCAACACCCTTCGTTGGTTTTGCCAGAGGATCCCAAAGAAGCGTCCTTTATGGGATTCGAACCTTGGGAACTAACCTTTGATGGATCTTGTGCAAGCAGCGGCTCGGGAGCCGGCATTACAATCACTAGTCCTCTTGGGGAACATTGGAAGCTTGCTCGGGAGTTAGAACCTGGCACCACCAACAATCAAGCGGAATATGAAGCTTTGATATTTGGCCTCGAAACTGCACTGCTGAAGGGTGCAAAATCCATTACAATTTTTGGAGACTCCCAAGTCTTCCTGAAGCAGTTGACAAGAGAATATGAATGCAAGAGTCCCAGATTGATTAAGTGTTATGAGACAGCACTAGAGCCATTGGGCAAGTTTTCGGACGCTACCATCACACATGTGCCTAGAAGCCAAAATCAAGAGGCCAACGAGGCTGCTCAACTTGCTTCAGGCTGGCAATCTTGTCGCCCTAAGGGGGCACCACACATTGCCGCCATCACAAGTGAACCTGAGGACCAACAAGAGAGTGATGATTGGAGGACTGAGATCATACAATACCTCGAGAACCCGTCATCTGGGGGAGATAACTCGCTAAAGGTAAAAGCTTTGCGGTACGTGCTGGTCAATGGTGAACTATTCCGAAGGGCGGTTGATGGATTGTTGCTCAAGTGTATAGGCCCCGAAGACGCTAAGTTGGTAATGGGAGAAGTCCATGAGGGGATATGCGACTCTCATCGGGCAGGGCCGAGCATGAGGTGGAGCATCCACCGTCATGGATACTTCTGGCCAACCATCATGGAGGACTGTATCACGTATGCTCGCGGTTGTGAGGCCTGCCAAAGGCACGGCCCAATTCAAAGGATACCGGCGGAAGAATTACACACAGTCATTAAGCCTTGGCCATTCCGTGGCTGGGGGATGGACATTATTGGGAAGATTCATCCGCCATCATCTAAGAACCATTCCTTTATACTTGTGGCCACTGATTACTTTACTAAATGGGTGGAAGCATGGCCAATGAAGAAAATCGATCAGGGCGATGTAATTAGATTTGTGACTGAGTTGATACATCGGTTTGGAATCCCTCAAACAATCACTGCCGATCAAGGTACAGTGTTCACTGGTGAAAAGTTTATAGCTTTCGCCAAACAGTTTGGGATCCGCATCTATCACTCTACTCCATACTATCCTCAAGCAAACGGTCAGGCTGAAGCCACCAATAAGATCCTAATAAGTATGATAAAAAAGGCGGTAGGCGAAAAACCTAGAAAATGGCATGAGACCTTATCAGAGGTCCTATGGGCTTACAGAAACTCTAAGTCCACAGCTACAGGGTTCACGCCGTACTACTTGACATATGGTCATGACGCTGTTTTACCATTGGAAATAACAGTTCCTTCTCTAAGGGTGGCTCAACAGCATCGCTTAGACTTATCTAAGTTTGAAGAAGCCATGTTGCAAGAGTTGGAGACGGCTGATGGTGACAAGCTTATGGCCTTGCAAAATATTCGACGTCAGAAAGCTAGAATGGCAAAGCATTATGATAAAAAGGTTCGAAGCAAGACTTTCAGCGAAGGGGATTTAGTGTGGAAGGTGATCTTACCCATAGGAGTGCATACTAACGAGACGGGGAAGTGGTCTCCTAATTGGGAAGGACCATTCATTGTAACTCAAAGACTACTCAATGGTGCATACAAGTTAATGGACATCGATGGTCAAGAACACAAACAGAGTATAAATGCAAAATATCTCAAAATGTTCTATCCATCAATCTGGGAGTCAGAATAAACAGCATAAATGCATCATGTGTGGCCAATCACATAGTTGGCCAAAGAAGTAGCAAAAACGGCAAACATGAGTACTGAAGTGCTCATCACAAGGTCGATGAGCTGACACAAAATAGAGTACTGAATAAAAATCACAAAAGCAAAAACAGTGCTAACTACTCGGGGAAGGAAGCGTCTCATCACCCAGTAGGCGACGACGCATGACGGCCCACTGATCACGGGCACGCCCAAAGGTGTCTGTAAGGCGACGAAGTGCTGCAGCAGAAACTCGGGCACGAGCTAATAGAAGAGGTCGACGGGCTCTCGATAACTCAACTGATAAGTCACGATCATCTGCAGCTAAACGATCACGATCAGCGCGCAAAGCGGTAACTCGATCAGACAACTTGAGCAACTCAGCCTCAAGTATAACAAGCTCAACGGTAGCTCCATCTGCGATGCAGCTCTGCTCTCTGATAATACGCTCCGCCTCCGCAATAACTTCTCTCTGTTTCTCTATCTCGCGCTTCGCCTGGGCAACAGTACTCTCTAACTGTGACTGTCTACTCTCCTCACTCCTAAGAACCATAGAAGCTTGATCGTGCTGGGGAAGTACAACCTCTAGCTGGGAACGAACCTCGCGGTGCCGCGCCTCGAGATCATCAATAAATGTCAAGTCCTGAGCAGACTGATCTGCTGTACTGCTATAGAGAGGATAAGCAAGGGACAAGTCAGAAATGAGCTCCGAAAAATCCGAGAAGCCGACGTCCTCAATGAAGGCAGGGACTGAGCTAACATCGTCAAGAATGTCATAGAGTCCTGAAACCACCTCGGCTGATAGTGGACCGGTCTGGGTGGAAAAAAGACGGTCAAACGCCTCACATGATGGGGCTATGGCAGCACGAGTGCCCGAGTCTGGAAGAGAGGCCACAAGGCCTGGAGGAGGGTCCTTAGGTACCTGGAGGCAAACTATGTTAGAAGTATACCTAACATGATACTACCAAAGACGGTCAAACGCCTCACATGATACTACCAAAGTTTTATTACGACAAGAGATGAAAAGAAGTATACCTGAGGAGGTGGTGCAGTCAAATCAGCTGAGAGAGCTGAAATATCAGTCACAGAGCGGTCTGTCTGAGTAGGCGGTATAGTCAAATCGACTGAAACATCAGCACCCACCTGGTCCGTACGAGTCTAGAGGAAAACAACGCTTAGAACGTATCCTGAAAGATAAGAGCAAGAAAAAACAACTAAAGGGATACCTGAGATGTCGCCAAAGGATCAGTAGTGCTAATTATGGAGGCGCAATCTGCCGCCTGAGTGGTGAGAGAAGAGCCTATCCGGTCTCCAGGGGCCAAGAGGATAGATATCTTCAGAATCATTTTGCATAATAGTAAGAGGCAAAAGAAAATGAGGACGTAATTAAAAGTGTACCTGAGAAGTCAACTCGGGAGTAACGGAGCCAACCGTAGAGACATGGTCGCCAGCATGAGAAGAGGATGGATCCTAAGCAGAAAGGAAAGATGTTGAGGCTTAGCTAAAACAAGAATTGAACAAAGAGTCCAAAGTGGCGAAAGGTACCTGATCAATGGAAGCATGGTGAGTAGCATCCGTCACTATGGCCTTGGTCTCGTACTTGGGATCATCCCCGTGGAGGATGATATAGTCAGCACGAGCCAACATGTCATCATATGACTCACTCCTAGCAATCGCACTGTTCATATGCTCATCAACGATCGTCGTCGCCTCGTGAAGGTCCGCCATATAGCTATCATCCCCAGTAACACTTTCTTCAGCGTGATCCGCCACCATAAGATCACCATCATCATCTACAGGATCCTCATCACCATCACCTGAAACCGACTCCTCCTCACTAGAACCGGAAGTCGCATCCTCATCAGAATGAGCAGTGTAATCCTCATCAGTAGACTCCTCAGAGCTCGCAGGCTCCTCCTCAGGCTGGTCATCTGGGGCATCGCCCTCATCATCCTCACTATCAGGGTCAGCAGCTGAAGAAAAGAGAAATATTAAAAGACCAAGAGACAATGTATAAGAAACATGTTAACAAAGGAGATATACCTCTTCGGCGTTTGCGAGATGAGGAGGCTGCAACAGCTTTTGACTTCGGGGTGCGACTAGAAACAAGAGTAGCTGCCGACTGAGCAGCGGCACTATGAACGCTAGCCTGCTTCGAAGAAGCCGAGCTACGCCGCACGTCCCCAAAACGAGCTGTAATCTGCGCATAGGATGGCAAGATGGAGGTGATGTATGGCGTCCACCATGCCATAAAGCCAGCAGCAAGCGTCCCCGTCGGAGTGAATGGAAGATAGCTAGATAACGTCAGACGGGACGAGAAATCAACTACTGTCTGGATGTCAGCGACCGTCATCCTCTTACTCCTAAAAGATACCGGCCACTTCACACTGCGAGGAAGTCCGAGGTGGCAACCGAACTGACGAGCGAGCAAATGAGGGCAATACGGCTCAGCTACGATCGGATTATACTGATCCCTCCTCTTTAGCCCACTCAGAAGCATATGAGGCTTCATGCTAACATTCCAGGTGGACTCTCCATGTAGACCTCGTGGCTGATCAGGCTTGCACACAAGCTGGGACAGCAACCATCCTATGGAGGCATACACGTATAAGTCCTGATAAGAGGGCCGGTGGTGAAGAAAAAATCGAATAATATCTAGACTGTCCCGCTGCAAGAGACCATCCCTGCCAATCTTCACCGAAGCAGCAGCTAGTATCAAGCCTAACGGGTCACCATCAGCAACATCCTGCGGACCAGGACGAGGCACGCCAGTAAAAAGCCGAGGAAAGTACAGCTGGATCCAGAGCTGCAGAAACCATAACGGCCCACAAGCCGAATTAGTGGGATCTCGCCCACTAGCCAGCATACCAGAAATCTTGGCCATACCATTGAATAGGGTGCCAAGAAAATAAGAACCAGTGGCCGGAGAAGGATCACTCATAATAGCCCGTACAAGAGGAAGAGCGGAACGCAAGACGGTCCGAGCCCTCGAACAGATAATAAACCGGCTAAACCACAGCAATAGAAAGGCCACATGCTCATCCAAGGTGCAAGGAGAACTCTCGGACGTCATATTATTATCAATGAATGCCGCGTACTGCTTAGTCTCTTTGCCCGAAGGACAAATAGAGTCACCAAGAGCTCGATCATCAGAAGCCAACTGTGTCAACTCTGAACCATCCACTCGGAGTCCGGTGATCATGATCACATCAAGAAGCATGGGACCCACGAAACCACAAGGAAACTGAAAGGCGTTAACACTGGAGTTCCAGAAGCCCAAGATGTAATAGATGAGACGATGATCTATCACTACAGGCCTAGTAGAAAGAATAATGGCATCTTCAATACCCCAGTTACGCCAGTCAGCTGTGCGTCCTCCCCTCTTCATCCGGCGAACCCATGAAACATATTTTTCCAAAATACTCTGATCCTCATTCTCTTCGATTCGGGGAGCCTTAGCCTTCTTAGATCTGGGAGCAGTGGTACCAGACTGATGAGACCGGATAGACCTCGTCTGCGAAACAAAGGCTCTAGTAAATGCAGCCTGAGTGATCGGACATATGCAAGATAGGAACTCCCGGGTCTCATCTGCATGTGCAGTCGTGCGATGAAATGGACGTAAAAAAGGCTCGGACTCCCGGCGGTCAAAATCATAAGCCTCATCATCAGACTCCGGAATGAGTAGTCCCTCAGCAATCTGCATTATTATGATACACATATCAAGCAAAGGCGATGAAGGACGAATTAACGTATCACCAAATAATATCACCAAGTAAGTTGAGCAAACCTGAGTAGAGGACCCGGCAGCCTGAACTGATGAGGATGGCGGCTGAGACACGGCATGAGTGGCGGCCTGAATAGGAGTGGCGGCCTGGGTACCCAGAATGGTGGCCTGAGGAGTTCTCGCGACAATGTCCTATTGCAAATTTGAACAAATCGAGTGAGCATACAAGCAGGCAAAGATATGGACATACAAGCAGGCAAAGAGATGGAACAAACCTGAAAGGCCATAGCACCAGACGACAAGGCAGCAAAGCCTGGCAAGGGGATGGCAGGCTGTCCCTGTGAAGGTGGTGGCTGGCGGCCGGCATCCCCAGCAGAAGAAGATGGCGGCCCAACGCTGGCGGCCGGAGAAGAGGCTGGCGGCCTGGAGCTGGCGGCCTGAGATGGCGCTGGTGGCCTGGAAGTGGGGCTGGCGGCCGGAGAAAACTTGGACCTGGCGGCTCGAGCTGGTGTTGGCGGCTGGGACGCAGCTGGCAGCCCGGAGCTCAAGTTGGCGGCCGAGATTGGCCGGGACCTGGCGGCCTGAGGGGCAGAAGCTGGCGGCTTGGGACTGGCGGCCCGAGCAGCTGGCGGCCCGGAGCTCGAGCTGGCGGCCGAAATTGGCCTGGGGCTGGCGGCCTGCGCACTGGCGGCCGGAGCAGCTGGCGGCGGCCTAGGGCTGGCGACTGGCGTCTCGTCGGCTAAATTCTATGTTAAAATGCAATGTGTTTGAGAGATATTCAATCGATCAATCATCAAAAATAAAAGACAAGGAGCTAGCATGGCACGATGTCTTAAAATCCTATGTAAGGGATTGAAGCATGCTCATCAAGAATCAAACTTGGGAGAATTAGCTCCTATGCGGCATCAAACAAACATGGATACAATTCATGACCATTCATGAGAGTTGGATGCAATTCAAGATGACAAGCAATCCTAACATGAATTCAGGGTTCAGTCGACATCTACAGTGAGTAATCATACAGCTAAGGATGGGAAACGAGTTGCCTAAGCAAGTATGCAATTCAGAGTGTTCAGTGCAAGAACAGAAACAATCCAAGCATGTGATTCCAAAAATTCAACGCTATGCATACATTATGTATTGTTAGCTAGTGATGAGAAACAAGATGCCAATGCAATTCCAAGTGCCAAGGATCACAGACAAGCCTGAACATGCATTTTAATGAGGCATACACTTCGAATTCATAGTCTCTAGTCATAACGTGCCACATGAATTCACAAGTCTTGGCCAACAAAAACAACAACACAAGAACAAGAGTAGAACGAACAAGGGGCTAACCTGATCCATGGAACCAAGCAAGATGGATGGCGGCTCGGGCTAGAAGAAGCTGGCGGCCAAGGTGAGGCTGGCGGCCGGGTTGCTGGCGGCGCGTCACTAGGCTGGTGGCGGGCGAGAGAGAGCTGGCGGCCGGAGAGAGCTGGCGGCCGGAGAGGGCTGGCGGCCGGAGAGGGCTGGCGGCCGAGAGGGCTGGCGGCCGGATCGAGGTAGTTGGCGGCCGGACGAGATTGGCAGCTCGTGGAGGCTGGCGGCAGGCGTTGGCGGCGCAGCAGGGGCTGGCGGCCGGATGAGCTGGCGGCGGGTTCCTCAAGCTGGCGGCGGATTCCTCGAGCTGGCGGCGAGATGACCAGGCGGCGCTCTCCTAAGCTGGCGGCGGATTCCTCGAGGCGGCGACGAGATGAGTTGGCGGCGGGTGAGGATTGCAGCGCCCGTCTGTGGCAGGGTTCGCTGGCGGCTGGCGGATCCAAGCGATGGCGTCGACTCTCCTCAGTCCGGATCCTAGCGGCGGTCCAAGGCAACGGCGGCGCTTGAACAGCCCGGCGGCGAAGACGTCGAGCTTAACGGATCTGTTGCACTCAACACGGCGGCGATTCTCAGCAGCGGCGGCGCACCTTCCTTCAAGGATGATGGCGATCGGCGGTTTGAGAGAAAGGGAAGAAGAATTTCAAAAAAAAAATGCCCAAAAAATTTTTGACCTAAGGAAGAGGTGGCTTTTTATAGAAGCCAACTAGGGTTTTTGGGAATGGGCCTAATGGGCTAGGCTTATGATTCAAACGCGCAGATTTGTCTTAAAATGCTAATCAGACAAATTGCGCGAGGGGGGCATCTGTTAACCCCAATCTTTCAGGCCCAACGAATTAGGCCCAAGGAATTCAGCCCAATCAGTTTTTCCGAGTGGCCCAATCCAAAGGCCCATTAAGCTAAGCCCAATCAAGAAGCCCCGTCCAATTTATGAGTTATCCGGGTAACGACGAATGGTGAGATGCCGCCATCTAGTTCAGGATTTATCCGACGACTTAATGGTGGCGAAGAGCTGGCGACATAAAGACACACAGGAATCAAGGAGACATTACCCATAATTGACGCCATCACCATGAGTGGATCAAGGAGTTTCCTCATGAGAAGATCCGATAGCCTCCAAGACAGTGCAGCCACCCTAGGGTTGAGGCGCCTATATATATAAGTGGTACCAATTTTAGTCGGACATTCACACTCACTCCAAGAGGACGCAATTTCATATTTTTACTTCCTGCATTTTTATCATGCAAGTTTAATTCCAGTACTCTTTTCATTCTGCAACCCTTTTTCCTTTACTGTTTTATTCAAGTTTTCCTGTAATCCCCAACAATTCTTGTAATCATCTTCAAACATTGTTCCATAAAAAATTCTTGGTTAACAGTTATTCATACAGGTTTACCTGACCCTGAAATCAGCATTGTCTGTCGTCAAATTTCTTCATTCCTTCCTCATAATTGTAAAGAAAGCAACTTTCCTGTTGCAGTTCCTCCCTGGCTCAGCTCTCTACTAATCAAGAAATTCTGATCAAGCCAAGCTTGAGATCCTTTTCAAGACTTCCAAGTGATTTGAAAGATTAAAGAGTCACTCCGGGCACTGCAGGCACTACAGCAAACTAAGTAACTACAGTAGTCAATAATAATCAAATCTATCTATATCTAATGTAAGTTATCATGGTCTATGGAATAGAATTTAAGTTGTGGATGTTTAACCTATTTGCTCTTATCGTATTGCCAGAGGATAGGCAGTGTTTTCCTTGTTTTCCATGGACAGGAATGAATGAAAGGTGAACTTTAGTGTTTCAGGAATAATCTTTTAGGTATCTAGATTCTGAGACTAGAACAAATTTTGACAGCACATCAACCAACGGAATTATATGTGTCTGTGTGATTTCAAGTGTGTATTAAATGCTTTCTTTTTTATAAATCTTAATGTCTTTTACATCTTTTTACCTCTTGATTGAGCAAATGAGGTTTCATAAAACATTTCAATATTGTGAACTAAATTTTTCTTTTATCTATTGTGACCTAAATTTTTCAATCTTTGAAATTTTCAGTACAGGTATTCTTTCCAGCCTTGTGCACCAAGCATGACTACATTGAGCAGAATATGTTCAACTACTTGATGATTATTTCCTTTTGTGCTTCTTGTTAACAATTCAAATCATGTTATCAATTGAACATTTATCCATCTAATGTAAGATGAATTTCCAAACCCATCCATCAGCGCAAGTGTCTGGACAGATCCCCACTCAAGCTGGTACTCTGTTGCTTGGGCTACCCCAAGCAAATTCTTTGCATAGCCAGATGCAAAATCAGGAAATTCAGTAAAATTTCCCAGGCATGGACCCGGAACTTGCAGAGACTCGCAAACTTATGCAAGAAAAGATGTAACATTTTTTCTTCTCTAGGATTTCTGTGCCCTTTTGCTACTCAGCATTGAAAAAATGCCACAATATCTGACAGAAATAAAACCTCACTTTTATTTTGTTTTTATTTGGCAATAACCTTC
Source organism: Hygrophila difformis (assembly GCA_030278955.1). Taxonomy (NCBI): domain Eukaryota; kingdom Viridiplantae; phylum Streptophyta; class Magnoliopsida; order Lamiales; family Acanthaceae; genus Hygrophila; species Hygrophila difformis. The sequence continues at coordinate 58,232,434 of JAOANR010000006.1, read as the reverse complement.
AGCAGTTTCAAATCGTCCATAAAATTTTAGACAGTTAGTTTATTATCTGTTTTTGCCTACAGAAAAATGTAAATAAGTTTACTACATCTTTGTATCGTATGAGACTTATGGATTATGACGGCATTATAATTTTCCTTGATAATAAGTACTTCATTTAATTTTTTGTGTATTTAATTTTTAAATCAATTTTATGTTATTTCAGTTAAATATAATTTCCGTGTTTGCTTTGCTTGTCTCCAGTCAATTGAAATTTTTGATGGTGTACCATAGTCATGTATGTAGTTTCAATTGACTTCCATCTCTTTTCGTGGTGCTATTACATTATATTTTATATACATTTTCCAAGGAACATTTGGAAATGCTGTTATTATTTATTCTGTAAACATGCTAATCTTTTAGATATTCTTTTTCTGCAGATGGGATTTCTTATGCATCGTCATCAACAAACACAGAATTTAGCCCCTAAGAGGATGCTTGATTTATTGAGACGTTTGGAAGAGAGTTTGTTCAAGAGTTCTTTGTCGATGCTGTGCCATTATTTCTTTTATTCAATGCAATTACCATGATTCTTTT